>JASPKZ010008069.1:87500-154464 GCA_030220185.1 Diploptera punctata
GAGAGAGAGAGAGAGAGAGAGAGAGAGAGAGAGAGGAGAGAGAGAGAGAGAGAGAGAGAGAGAGAGAGGCAAGAAAGAGCTAGACATGGGGATTGGTGGTGCCGTCTGGAGACATTTATCAGTCTCTCTCTTTCTCTCTCCGTTATCAGTGTTCTTCCCGGTAAAAAAGTGTCGGGGTCGAAAAAACAAGAGTTCACCAAGAGAGGTTAGATAGTAAAGTTAAAAGAGTCTGGTATAAGGAAGTGGAAGAAAGGAAGAAATACCAGATCGGTTAAAGATAAAAGTAAGGAGCAAAACACAAGTAAGTGGAAGCAATGTTTTGCTCAGCTTGGGCTGGGCACCTTGTGGTCGCCATCCACATATCCCCTAGATGGGGACCCCTGAGGGAGTCTGTATAACTTAATAGTGTAAATAAACTTAAAAATAAACAAAAATCTCTAAGGTGGACTCTGTGGTCCTCTTTAAACGAATGTGGAAGTTAAAGTGGACCTTTCTTGTAATGTAAGAAGTTTATAAATTATGAAGATGTTTCCATATTTGAATAAAATAACAATGCTATTTCATAGTTACAACACTAATGATAATCACTGTAATTAAATAAAATCCGAAAACCCTTAATTAAAAGAAGAAAAGCAACATATTCAAAACAGGGGTCCAAATTACCCGAAGTTCCTCTAAAATTTCAAGTAAAATAAAAATGCAAAGCTATAAATTTCTGTATCTAGTGATTTTTAGCAGTTAGTAATTACAAAACCACATCAATAGATCCCGGTGAAAAATGGTTAAATAGCAACGAAAAGCTAATATGAAATAAATTGTTTGAAAACAATGAAATATTAGTATCAGCTGAGTTGTTTGAAAAACAGCATAAATTCTAGTAATTGCATTAAATAAACTGTTCAAAATCAACCAAAAATTAGTATAAAATAAATTGTTAAAGAACATGGACGCCTATTTCTTATCAATTTAAAACTGTTATAAAAACTTAAAATCTAATATCGTGTACATTAGGGCCTACTTGTAGAAATGTAAACCCAAATAGAAATTGTAATTTTAAAATTTCTATTAAATCCAAATGACAGTGTAATAAGTGATCATAAAGTGGGAAACTAAATATTTTGAAACTTACAGACCGAATATCTAAATATAAGAATATCTGGAAAGAGCATGATAATAGAATGTCATAAGAAAGATTTCCAAAATTGTTGCTAAATTATAAACCGAATGGAAGGAGAAATGTTGGATGCCCACACAAAAGATGATGTGAACAATTTTAACAATTCGAGCTTTCATGAAACCGGAACGAGCCAACAGGCTTAATCCCTGGAGGTGATGATGAAAGTGGGAAAATTGATCAATTAATTTTCTAATATTTTCAATTGACAAAGTACTACGTCCTTCAGCCACTTTTCCATGGTAACTATTTTCTCTCAGGAAATTACGAACTGTGGAATAATTTTCGATATTTCTGATAAGAAATTGCATTTTATGTGAAACTGAACAATAATTTAAGATTCATCTGTTTCTTTCCTGTCCGGAGCCATTTAACTTAACAGTTTTGTGCAGGCCTACTGCTGATGGTAGGCCTAGGCCTTCTGTGTAAGTTGCGAAGACTTATAGGCCTGTGGACACTATCTTTTTACTACTAAAATAATGACTATAGGCTATTTGTTTATTTTCTCGGCAATTTAAACTAATTTTTGTATTAGTGTTAAACTTGCTATGAAATATATAGCCTATTTTATAGGCTACTAATTATATTTATCTATTAATTTATAAATATTTTGACATTTGCTAAAACATGTTTAACTAGGCCTATAAACTGTACGATTACTTTTGACACACCTTGACCTAATATAAGTTAAGAAATTATTAAACAAATTAATTAACTTAGGCCCTAATAATAGTTTATCTTTTTATGGCGAGGTTGCTTGTTCCCCGTAAACAAGTGATAGTGTCAGAACTATGTATTTGTAAAAAAAATTGCATTGTTCAGAATTAAAATCTAGCCAATAGCTCCATAAGAATACATTTAATTAGGCAATACCTAACGCTGAAGATTCTCAAATAATCTAACTGGTGAACATAAAAGCTGGATTCCTAAAGAGGGGTCTATCAACCTCAAAATTCAAATAACAACTATGTAGACCACATAAATACTGGTAGACCATAAGCTACCAGCCCACGTCACATTCAATCTTAGTCGAATGAAAATGTTGAAGTCTGTTGTAGGCTAACACAGATAAAACAGATAAAAATATTTGAAGTTTAACATAAGATATGCGCAATGTAAACAAATCCCAAACACAATGAATTTATTCCGCGTTCATTTAAAACAAGTATAATCGCCCCTGCGTTGTTTGATCAGTCAAATAAAAAAATAACAAAACATTTTATCTTTAATAATCTCAACTCACCGTTCGATGACTTCCATACGCTCCTGATGACGAAATGATAACTTGCCTCGATGCTCCTGTTGACGATATGTTGACATCCCCCAACGCCCCTGATATCGGATTCTTGAAAAAAATTTTGGCGGCACGCCGTTAGCGTAGTGGTTAAGGCACTGCGCTACAAGTCGGAAGGTCGAGGGTTCAAGTCCCGGAGAGGTCAGGATTTTTAAACTGACCAAAACCATCTGGCGGCACTATAGTCCTGGGGTCGACTCAGCCTCTAATGGAAATGAGTACCAGACGCTTGTTATAGGGGCAAAGGCGGCCGTCACGCAGGGCTGACAATCCGGCTGACAACCCGGCTGACAACCCGGCTGACAACCCGGCTGACATCAAGTGTCGATTGTCTAGAAAAAGTGGGAGCCTTAACCTCCTGCTACTCGAAGGGCCTCCCGAGGCCTGTAGTGGGACTACTTTACTTTACTAGTGAAGCTATAAAATATAATACAAAGTAAAATAAAAATGCAAAGTTATCAATTTCTATATATAGTGATTTTTAGAAGTTAGTAATTATAAAACCACATCAACAGATCCCAGTGAAAAAGTGGTATAAAATCAACTAAAAGATAATATAAAATAAATAGATTGAAAGCTTCTTGTAGGAAGGCCAGAGGGAAAACGCCCAGTTGGTAGACCAAGAATGAGGTGGGAGAATAACATTAACTATGATTTGAGAGAAGTAGATTATACAGGGAACGATTGGAAAGCATTAGCTCAGAATAGGGATGTATAGAGAGCTTATGTCCACGCTGACATGAACCTATGGGTTCGATAGTGCCAGTGAGTTAGTAAGTAAGTAAATTGATTAAAGTCAGTTAAGCAGGCCTGTTAGTAGGATCAGCTAAGTTGTTGAAAAACAGCATAAAATCTACTAATTGTATTAAATATACTGTTCAAAATCGACGAAAAACTCAACTCCCCTTTCGATGACGATATGATGACTTCCCCCGACACCTTGATGTCGGTATGGTGACTTTTGCCGACGTCCCTGATGTCGTAATATTGAAGAAATGGTTGACAATGATGTTACAGATGTAGGAATATTCTCAAAAACTGATTTATAATTTCAAATAATTTGAATTGAAAATCAAAGCATAGGCCTAACTCCATTTAACATTCTTCCAACTAATAACTATTTCTTTTAAACTTAAAAATATAATGAAATGGACAAATTAATTAATTAACCATGCCTTAAAGGAATATTTAGTATAACTATTAAAATTTAGGCAACTATACACAAGTAAGTTGTACATGAGAACAAAGACATGCAGCAGGGTCTTGTTCACCGGACATGAGTCAGCAACTTGTTTCCTGTTATGTTGATACAAGAAGTGGGCGTACGTATTCTTACTCAGGTTTCAATATTGTTCACCTCTCACATTTTAAAATAGGCCCCTAAGAGGATAATATTGGGTACATTATTTTACTAATTAATATACACTATTACGCCAATCTTATTATTGATGCAGTGGGATATTACAATACTTACATATGGGGAATATATTTCATGTGCAATTAATAAGGCTAAACATTTTTCGGACACTTTCGAAATCCGGAATGGGTTGAAGCAAGGAGCTGCACTATCTCCTTTACTATTTAATTTTGTACTGGAGAACGCCATCAAATCTCTAGAGGACGGAGAAGGCCTACAACTCAATGGTATTAATAAGCTGTTAGTTTATGCTGACGATGTAGTAGGCCCTACTATTGGCCGATAGCGAGGACATACTAAAGGACAACACGCTCACACTATTGAGTAACGCTAAGGAATTAGGACTGGAAGTAAATATCAATAAAACTAAATATATGGTCACACGTAGAAATACATTATATAATGGAAATGGAAAGCTAATGACAAATGAGGGAAATTTTGAGGAAGTGGCTGAATTCAAAAACCTAGGAGTAATAATCACAAATAGGAATGAGATGTACAAAGAAATTAAACATAGGCTCAATTATGGAAATGCGTGCTATTGTAGATTACAGAGAATTTTGATGTCCCAATTCCTTTCAAGAAACGTTAAACTGAAAATATATAAAACTATTATTCCACCAGTTACATTATATGGGTGCGAAACATGGACTCTTTACTTTAAGGGAGGTAAGGAAATTACGAGTATTTGAGAATAAAGTACTTAGGAAAATTTTTGGACCGAAGAGAGATGAACAGACAGGTGAATGGAGGAGACTACATAACAATGAACTACATGGTCGTTATAGGAAGCCTGTTATAATAATAACAGTTAAGTCTCGTATACTGCGATGGGCAGGGCATGTGGGACGTATAGGGAATGAAACACGTGCATGGAAGCTTCTTCTAAGAAAACCTGAGGGAAAACGTCAAGTTGGTAGACCAAGAATGAGGCGGGAGTTTAACATTAACTATGATTTGAGGGAAGTATATTATACAGGGAATGATTGGAAAGCATTAGCTCAGGATAGGGATGTATGGAGAGCGTATGTCTGCGTGGCCATGAACCTACGGGTTCGATAGTGCCAGTAAGTAACAGTTTTAACTTAGTCTATAAGCCTAATATTAAAACATTTACTTATAGGCCTATCAGTCGTAATATTAAAAAAGTTTCATACAGGGGCCTAGTAGGATATTTTAATCCGTAGTTATTACTCGCTCGCCCCCCCTCAACCCCGCTCACTCTCTCCCTCTCTCTTTTAGTCTAGGGCCTATAGGGCAATTGCAAACTATTATTATCCCTGCTATGACATAAATCACGAGTAATTAGATATCTACAAACCTAGATAGGCCTATTAGGTTCTGACATCTCTATATCTAATCTTCTCACGAGAAAGAATTAACACCTACAATTAATAGCTTCTTAATTTTCAGTCAGTGGGCACGCCGTAGGGTAGTTTGATTAAGGTAATACGCTGCAAACCGGAACGTTAAAGGTTCGAGTCCCGTTGCGTGCAGGATTTTTAAACTGACCCAAACCTTCTGGTGGTACCACGGCCCTGGGGTCGAATCAGCCTCTAACTGAAATGAGTACCAAATGCTTATTCTGGGGGTAAAAGCAGCCATCACGCATGGCTGACAATAAGGCTGATATCGAGTGCCGTTTGTCTAGAAAAAATGACAGCCTTATCCGCCTACTAACCCTAGGGTCTCCAATGGGCTGTAGTGGGATGACTATTTTTTTTAATGTGCAAGGAATTCCAAAATTGAGAGAGGAGATAGACTTATTTGCGCTAACACATGAATTTATAAAGTGACCGCTCCCTACAGATTGTCAAACCTGCTAATACAATTAATCAACATTTTAATTTTAAAAAACTAACATCTAAATCAGTACCACCAAAATGGACGAAAAATAGATATATAGAGAAGAGATGGATCAAACAAAAACCACCTGAAATCAATATATGTTCATAGTTTATTTTAAGGCTAAAAGTATTATATATTCAATTCTACAAATATTCGTTGCATTTAAATAGCGTTTTACTTCGTAAATAACTCCCACTTCAATACAGTTAGCCTATTATATGAAAATGCAAAATGGCTGACGGTTACAATGTAAGAAATACTTCCAATTCTGTTTTTTTACGTTAAAAGTAAATTCTCAATTAATATTTTTCGAGCCTAAATATTATTAATATCAATTTTTATATTTCCATGCACTAAAATTGTCTTCAATTGCGTACGCAAATTTACTCTATTATTAACTACTATCAAAATTATTTTGAAAAATAATTTTTGAGCTTTGAAGAAGAAAAAAATTCAAAAGTTTGGATAAAAGTTTGTTTTCGAAATTTGAAGGATATTTTTCGAATTTTTAGAAGAAATTATCTTCGGCTTTTGAATATAAAATAAACTTGGCACTTTAAAGAAAGAAGTATATTTGGACCTAAGTAATATTGACAATTTCAAAACAGCATCACTCTTAAAATAAGTTCCTCATAATGTAATTAACTCTAAAACACAATTAATTCATTCCCTTTTAACTAAAAATAAATATACTATTTAAATATTCAACATTTAATTCCAGTAAAATTTCCCACCGTTGTGTTTCATGAGTTAAATAAGGACAATAGAAAATATATATTTGTAATAATGAAAAAGTGGACTCATCTTCCCCAATAAAGATGTCTGCTTCCATCCGGGCGAATGATTTTGAAGCTGTCATGGCGGCCATTTTTTGGAAGCACAACAGAAAAGTTCCGAAATTTCCATTACCCTCTTCTCCTCACACACGTCCACAACCGAAATTACATTCGAATGTACACAATTCACAAAACTAATTATTTCACTTAAGTTTTCACTTAAAGTTTTTTATCTCGTTTTCTTAATATTTGTCCTGGAAGAATTTGCACAGCTTTAAACTCTTATTTTCAAATTACGCTCCACGTAACATTAATTTATATATTTATTTTCATTTGACTTACCTCTTCGACATGAATATGCATGTATTTACATTCAAAAATTCACTTCAGCACTTCACTTTTAAAACTAACATTTCACTAAACAAACGCAAAAAATTAATTAATTACACAGTAGTAAAACTATATAACAGAAACCTTTCTTAACCCGTTAGAGAGGAGACCAGAGTGGGTCCAATCGCCCGAAAGTAGACGATGAGAGTGACCAATTATGAAAATTAAGAGAATTTGTGGACATTGAAATTGTAGTTGACTTTAACAATTTTGTGGAACTCAGACAATGTTGTGGAATTAGAAAGAGTTGTGGACTTAGAAAACAATTCTGGACTTAGAAAAAGTTGTATATTTAGAAAAAAATGTGGATAAAAAAAGTTTTGGACTTACAAAAAGTTGTCGACTTACAAGAAGTTTTGCACTCAGAAAAACTTGTGCACTTAGAAAAAGTTGTGGACATAGAAATAGATGTGAACTTAGGACAAGTTGTGGACTTAGAGAAAGTTGTGGAAATAGAAAAAGTTGTGGACTTAGAAAAAGTTGTGGACATATAACAAGTTGTGGACATAGAAAAAGTTCTGTACTTAGAAAACTTTGTGGACGTAGAAAAAATTGTGGACATAGGAAAAGTTGTGGGCATAGAAAAAGTCGTTGACTTAGATGTGTACATAGAAAAAGTTGTGGACTTAAAAAAAGTTGTGGACTTAGAAAAAGTTGTGGACTTAGAAAAAGTTGTGGACTTAGAAAAAGTTGTGGACTTAGAAAAAGTTGTGGACTTAGAAAAAGTTGTGGACTTAGAAAAAGTTGTGGACTTAGAAAAATTGTGGGACTTAGAAAAAGTTGTGGACTTAGAAAATATGTGGACTTAGAAAAAAATTGTGGACTTGAAAAAATGGTGTCTTAAGAAAACAGTGTTGGAGACTTAGAAAAAGTTGTGGACTGAGAAAAATTTGTTGGACTTTGGAAACAATTGTTGACTTGAAACAATTGTTGGACTGGAAAAATTGTTGGACTTGGACAAATTTTTGGACTGGAAAATATCTGTACTCGTGGGCAAAATTGTTGGACTTGGAAACAATTGTTGGACTTGGAAACAATTGTTGGACTTGGAAACAATTGTTGGACTTTGACAAAATTGTTGGACCTGGACAAAATTGTTGGACTTGGACAAAATTTTTGAACTTTGAATAATTGTTGGACGTGGAAAAATTGTTGAACTAAAAGAATTTGACTTAGAAATAACTTTTAGACTTGGAAAAAATTGCTGGTCTTGGAAAAGATTGTTGGACTTGGAAAAAAATTGTTGGACTTGGAAAAACATTGTTGGACTTGGAAAAAAATTGTTGAACTTGGAAAAACATTGTTGGACTTGGAAAAACATTGTTGGACTTCGAAAAACCTTGTTGGACTTGGAAAAACATTGTTGGAATTGGAAAAACATTGTTGGACTTGGAAAAACATTGTTGGTGTTGGAAAACATTGTTGGACTTGGAAAAACATTGTTGGACTTGGAAAAACATTGTTGGAGTTGGAAAAACATTGTTGGAGTTAGAAAAAACATTGTTGGAGTTAGAAAAACATGTTGGAGTTGGAAAAAAAATTGTTGACTAGGAAAAACATTTGTTGGACTTGGAAAACATTGTTGGACTTGGAAAAACATTGTTGGACTTGGAAAACATTGTTTGGACTTGGAAAACATTGTTGGACTGGAAAAACATTGTTGGACTTGGAAAAACATTGTTGGACTTGGAAAAACATTGTTGGACTTGGAAAAATATTGTTGGACTTGGAAAAACATTGTTGGACTTGGAGAAACATTGTTGGACTTTGAAAAACGTTGTTGGACTTTGAAAAACATTTTTGGACTTGGAAAAACATTGTTGGGCTTGGAAAAAACATTGTTGGAGTTGGAAAAACGTTGTTGGAGTTTGAAAAACATTGTTGGAGTTGGAAAAACATTGTTGGATTTGGAAAAACATTGTTGGACTAGGAAAAACATTGTTGGACTAGGAAAAACATTGTTGGACTAGGAAAAACATTGTTGGACTTGGAAAAACATTGTTGGACTTGGAAAAACATTGTTGGACTTGGAAAAACATTGTTGGACTTGGAAAAACATTGTTGGACTTGGAAAAACATTGTTGGACTTGGAAAAACATTGTTGGACTTGGAAAAACATTGTTGGACTTGGAAAAACATTGTTGGACTTGGAAAAACATTTTTGGACTTAGAAAAAGTGTGGAATTAGAAATGTAGACCTAGATAAAATATTTGTGGACTTGAAAAAGTTATGTGCCTAGAATACGTTGAAGAATTAGTGAAAATGTGGATAGGGAAAAACATGTGGAAATGGAGAAAATTTTGTATTCAGAAAAAAGTTTTTGTGTTAGAAAAAGATTTGGCGTTGGAAAAGGTTTTGGATTTAGAAAATGTTTTGGAGTTAGGAAAAGTTTTGGACTTAGAAAAACGTTTGATTTTTGGAATAGTTTTGGACTTAGAAAAAAGTTTTGGATTTAGAAAAAGTTGTGGAAATGGTAAAAGTTGTGGACTTAGAAAAAGTTGTGGGCATAGAAAAAGTTGTGTACTCTGAAAAAGTTGTGGACATCGAAAACATTTTGGACTTAGATATAGTTTCGACTTAGATAAAGTTTCGACTTAGAAAGATTTGTGGACATAGAAAAAATTTGGACTTAGAAAAAGTTGTGGACTTAGAAAAAGTTGTGGACATAGGAAAAGTTGTGGACATAGAAAAGTTGTGGATATAGAAAATGTTGTGGACTTAGAAAAGGTTTTGGACATCGTAAAAGTTGTGGACATAGTAAAAGTTGTGGACATAGTAAAAGTTGTGGACATAGAAAAATTTGTGGACTTAGAAAAACTTATGGACTTACAAAAGGTTGTAGACATAGAAAAATGTGTGGACTTAGAAAAAAATTGTGGACCTATAAAAAGTTGTTGACAGAAAAAGTTGTGAACATCAGAAAAATTTGTGGACTTAGTAAAATTTGTGGACATAGAAAAATTTGTGGACTTAGAAAAATGTATTGACTTGAAAAAATGTTGATGTTGGAGAAAAGTTTGAACTCTGAAGAAATTTCGAACTCTGAAATAGGAATAATGCATTTTAAACAGGCTAATGGGAATATAATGGTACTGTACATCAACTATACGTAGACTTCAAAAAGGCATACGATTCGATTAAGAGGGAGAAGTTATATAGTATCCTGCTGGAGTTTGGAATTCCTACAAGTTACAGTTATATGAATTACGAATGTGTCTAGATGGCACAAAGAGTAGGGTGCGTGTAGGCAAACAGTTTTCGGATACTTTTGAAATCCATTGTGGGTTGAAGCAAGGAGATGCACTATCTCCTCTACTATTTAATTTGTACTAGAGCATTACATCGAATCTTTAGAGGATGAGGAAAGCCTATAACTCAATAGTATTAATAAGCTGTTGGTTTATGCTGATGATGTAGTACTATTGGCCGATAGCGAGAAGATGCTTAAGGCCAACACACACACACACCACTGAGTGTCACTAAGAAATAGGGACTGGAAGCAAATATCAATAAAACTAAATATATGGTCACACATAAAAATACATTATATAATGGAAATGGACAGGCTAATCACAAATAAGGGAAATTTTGAGGAAGTGGCTGAATTCAAATACCTAGGAACAATAATCACATAAAAGAATGAGATGCACAAGGAAATTAAACATAGTCTGAATTCTGGAAATGCCTGTTATTCTGCATTTCAGAGACTCTTGACTTCCCAACTCCTTTCAAAAAACTTAAAACTGAAAATATATAAAACTATTATTCTACCAGTTATATTATATGGATGTGAAACATGGACTCTTGCTTTAAGGGAGGAAAGGAGATTACGAATATTTGAGAATAAATTTCTTAGGAATTTTTTGGAAAAAAGAGAGATGAACAGACAGGTTCATGGATAAGACTGCATAACAGTGAATTACATTGTCTTTATGGGAAGCCAGATATAATAAGAACAGTTAAGTCTCGTAGACTGCGATGGGCAGGTCATGTGGCACGAATGGGGAATGAAAGACGTGCATGGAAGATTCTTGTAGGAAAACCAGAGGGAATACGCCCAGTTGGTAGACCAAGAATGAGGTGGAAGAGTGACATAAACTATGATCTGAGGGATGTAGATTATACAGGGTATGATTGGAAAACATTGGCTCAGAATAGGGATATGTGGAGAGCTTATGCCCACGCGGCCATGAACCAACGGGTTCGATAGTGCCAGTGAGTTAGTTATAATTAAAAATGGGAACTTTGAAACAAAATAATTTTTTCCGAACTCTGAACACGTCATAACTTTCGAACATCGAACAAAATTTGTTTTGGAACTTCGAAGAAAAATTGTTCCTATATTCGGCTATTTAGAGAACCCAATCTTCGAACATTTAAAGAAATGCTAATTCTCGAAGTTTGAAATATATATATATATATATATATATATATATATAAAGTAAAGTATTCCCACTACAGGCCTCAGGAGGCCCTTGGGGTAGTGGGAGGTTAAGGCTCCCACTATTTCTAGACAATCGGCACTTGATGTCAGCCGGGTTGTCAGCCCTGCGTGACGGCCGTCTTTACCCCAGAACAAGCGTCTGGTACTCATTTCCGTTAGAGGCTGAGTCGACCCCAGGGCCATAGTGCCGCCAGAAGGTTTTTGTCAGTTTAAAAATCCTGACCCCACCGGGACTTGAACCCTCGACCTTCCGGCTTGTAGCGCAGAGCCTTAACCACTACGCTACGGCGTGCCCCCATATATATATAGGCTATATATATATATATATATATATATAGGCTATATATATATAAAAGTAAGTTAGTCCCGTATGTTATGTCTAAATATTAAGGAACCTGGAAAAAAAAAATATTTTCGATCTTTGAAGAAAAAATTGAAATTAAAAAAAAAGAATTGGTAAGTGGATTCCAACTTTGAAAAGAATATATATATATATATATATATATATATATATATATATATATATATATATTTAATTTGAAGAAAATATAATTTTCGAACTGTGAAGAGAAAATCATTTTCGATCTTTAAAGAATGGACTATTTTCAAACTTAAAAAAAAAAATCCAACCTGGATAAAAATTATTTTCACACTTTGATTGAAAAATTGAGGCACAAGTTTATTAAGGAATAAATTTTCCTACCCACTTCAACACTCTTTTAATGCAACAAGTGGACATAAAACAGAATATAGCCTAACATATAGGCCTATTTAGGCCCAGAATTTGATGACACTTAGCTGATTTTACTTGTGAATATGTATTTAAAGTTGGTACTGTTTCTTATCAGGGCTAATCTAATTTGATAACTATGCAGTGATACAACATGAAACTTTGTCTTGTCGTAAATAGCCTACTCTCATAGGCCTACACTTGGTTTTAACACAGCTCATTCGAAAACCTTACGTTTCTGTCAATAACAAAGATTACCTCCGTATTTTACCATTTCAATTTGATACTTCTACAGGTTAGAGTAGGCTACTTATGTAACGTTAGGTTAGGACTGTTTATAGGTTATCTTACGCTAAAACATTTTATATTAAATTCTACAAATATTCGTTGCATTTAAATAGTGTTTAACTGAGTAAATAAGTACCACTTCAATACAGTTATATTATGAAAATTAAAAATGGCCGACGGTTACAGCGTAAGCAATACTTCCACGTCATCAGTTTTTTTACATAAAAATACTTTATTATCACTTTACATTTTTTTACTTTTTTTTACCAAATAGTCCCTATATTTTCGAAATTCGAAGAACAAATTTACTTCCTACTTCGAAGAAAAAATATTTTTTTAACCTTTCAAGACTTTTTTTTTCGAACTTTGAAGGATTTTTGGAACTTTATAGAAGAAATTGTCTTCGTATTTTGAAGATAAATCTTTCTTCGAACTTTAAATAAAATTGTGAAGTCTATTTGGGGCCTAAGTAATATTGACGATTTTAAAACTTCATCACACTTAAAATAAGTACTTCATAATGTAATTAACTCTTAGACACAATTAATTAATTCCATTTTCACTAAAAATAAATAAACCAATTTAAATACACAACATTAAATTGCAGTGAAAGTTCATACAATTGAGTTTGATTAGTTAAATGAGGACAATAATATATATATATATATATATATATATATATATAGGCTATTTGTAATAATAAAAAATGGACTCACCTCCCTCTATAAAGATGGCCGCTTCCATCTGCGTCACTGATTGTGAAGCTGTCACGACCGCCATATTGTAGAAGAAGAAGAAGAGAAAATTTCCTGCTCTTAAAAGTTCTGTAATTTCACACGAACGTATTGTCCTATGGTCCGTTCATCCTCTCATACGTTCAGAACGAAATTACTGTCGAATTTTCACATTTCACGAAACTAAATTCATTAACAGCTTTTAAACACTTATTTCCATTTTCTCGTTGAACATCACTTATTTATTTTCTTTCAGGTGACTTACCTCTTCACCATGGATATTCATGTACTTACCTTCAAAATTTCACTTCACTTTTAAAATATTTCACTAAACGAACACGAAAATTTAAATTAATTAGCCTACATAATTTTCAAACTTTGTAACAGAAAACTGTTTTAGCCTGTTAGAGAGGAGACCAGGGCGCGTCCATCCACCAGAAGTTGGTAGACGAGAGTGACCAATGCTGTAAGTTTTTCTTTGTGGCGATGTGTGCAAGTAGATTTCTTGGAAATGAGAGGTTCAGGGGAGTAATGCTACCAAAAGAAAGTATATCACCCGCTCTCTGGACTAATGACAAACGTCGAATAAGTCATGTGACAGATCTGTACCGTATTTGGACGTAGAAGGTCTTTCTCGGCCGGATATTCCGTCCATTGTGAATACCACGGAATAAGAACTCGAGAAACGCGTGGGCTGAATCCGCGCGGTCTTCTGTATTACAAACACACTTCTGATTTTATTCTTCTTGTAGCGAATTCCGAATGTATGGACCTATTGAAGTTGTTATCAACGAGAGATGTTATAGAATAATATTACAAATATTCATGGACCCAAGTAATTAGACAAACAAAATGAAAAACTGAACTAGGCTCGTGGAGCGACAATCCTAGAAGGTTCTTGCGCAACCAGACGGCCGCCGACCGCACATCGACATTTGTTGTTCCCAGAGGTAGATGATCATCCAGCGAGTGTAGGGGTGTCATGTGGTCAGCATGTCGGACCCTCTAGCCGTTATACCAAGTTTTCTCAACCTGGAGCTACTATTTATTGTTGCTACCAGAATCCCTCACGATGCTGGGTGGGCACCGATCCCATATTGGCCGAAGTTCCAAGAGAAAATATCTTCCCCATGGAGACTCGAACCAGCGCAAGTCCCGTAGCTCTGCGCCAGGGCATGTTGCCTTAACCTCTCGACTATGGCGCGGGACACACACATATTAACCATGAAAAGAATGTCTGCTGACGCTCCAAGAGCAGCATGTAGACTTCGTTTACCAGCAAAACTCGGACAGTTAGCAGTAGGGGCCCACCCGAAACTAAAATGTAATGATCGCAGTAGTTGCCGCAATTTTACATTTACGCAACGTAACTGGCTATGTGCTATTGAAATGAAACATAAACGCTAGACTATTATCAGAAAGTTATCTAAATTCGTCCATTTAAAGTAGGGATACTGGAAAACTGTAATTAATAATTTTTTCTGCTCTAGTGCCAACCATGTTCGTCTTGTTGCAAAGATACATACGATTCAATTAAGAGAGAAATATAAATCCGACTTATTGAGTAATTCGGTTAGTTTACGCAATTCCTGCGTCACTCACATTTTTGCCTTTCACTAGCAGCGCTGTACCCTCTTTCTGCCTGTATTTGTTTCTGTTACTCCTTCATATTAACCCATCTGAATGACAAATTCTCTAAACCATCATCATGAAACTCTAGTTCCATTTAGGAACATAGGACATCATAAGAGATCTCCACCGGACATGAATACTGCAACACCCTTCACTTCATTCCAGGAGCTTTCTATCCT
The DNA here is from genome assembly GCA_030220185.1 of Diploptera punctata. Lineage (NCBI taxonomy): Eukaryota > Metazoa > Arthropoda > Insecta > Blattodea > Blaberidae > Diploptera > Diploptera punctata. Next base: position 102,408 of record JASPKZ010008069.1, read on the forward strand.
CATCATCTCTTTACAGACAGTTCAGGTACCAAGTGGCTCCCTGAGATTTAAAACGATCATTCATAAGAAATTTTATTTTCCTTTATGATTTAGAACTTTTATGAGAAAAAGAACTCGTTATTAGTCTGCGTGTCTGTACCGGTACATCCCCACGTACAGGAGTTACGTACGCCTATTTCCGTAGACTACAGATATCAGTGGGCGACAAGTTGAAAGCTCATAGCCTCATAGACACCTAGGCATAGTTTGGATCGGAAATTCCGGTTAAATTTTTGCTCTAAAGCTGTAATTTACGCTTGTGATTCTTTAAAAGTTCCTAACAAATTCGGACTCGGGTCCCGCGGTTTAAAGAAAAATATTTCCTGGAGGACTTGTCATTTAGATTTTCGTTCCTAAGTAATCCATCGGCCTCAGCCAGTTTTTAAATCCTCAAACCTCTGAATTATATGGATGCGAAACATGGATTCTTATTTTAAGGGAGTAAAGGAGATTACGAGTATTTGAGAATGAAGTTCTTAAGAATTTTTTGGACCAAAAGAGGTGAACAGACAAGTGAATGGAGAAGGCTACATAACAGTGAACTACATGGTCTTTATAGGAAGCCAGATATAGAATAATAAGAACAGTTAAATCTCGTAGATTGCGATGGGCACGACATGTGGCACGAATGGGGAATGAAAGACGTGCATGCAAGCTTCTTGTAGGAAAACCAGAGGGAAAACGCCGAGTTAATAGACCAAGAATGAGGTGGGAGAATAACATTAACTATGATTTGAGGGAAGTAGATTATACAGGGATGATTGAAAAATATTAGCTCAGGAGAGGGATGTATGGAGAGCTTATGTCTGCGCGGCCTTGAACCTACGGGTTCAATAGTGCCACTGAGTTAGAGTTAGTTAGTAATCATTATTATTATTATTATTATTATTATTATTATTATTATTATTATTATTATTATTATTATTATTAAGCACTACATATCCTTTTAGTTGATCATTTTGGTCTTCTTAAAAATGTCTTTCAACGCCTCCTATTACGAACACAGCTAATCCAATTTGTATCTTTATTCCTTCAAGTCTTGTAAGACATCACCCTCCGATCTAATTTTAGGTCTGCCTTGGTCCCTAATTGTTAAAGATTTCCACTGAAAAATTTTATGAACAATTTTTTGATCACATATTCTATAGATAGGACCAAAAGAACTTATCTTTCGTGCTCCTATATCCTTGTTTTTGTTCTACCAACGATTTTAATTAGGATTTTCCTTCCGAAATCTTAGAGTGCAACTGAACTATTTGAAAAATATTAAAAGGAACCAATCGTCGATGACGATGATGTGACAAAGTGAGGTTGGTAGTCCTGACATGAATGATATCATTACTTTCTAGGGAGAAAAGTTGGACCTAGACAGGGAGCATACTGTTTGTGAACACCTTGCAGTACGTGTTGATGCTTCTATATGCTGATAACATTACTTCCTGCTTACTAGATCCTTAAATAATTAATCTAGCATAAAACAGATAGTGCTGTCTTTGTTTTCTTTTATCGTTGGCCCGAGAGAGAGAGAGGCAAGAAAGAGCTAGACATGGGGGTAGGTGGTGCCGTCTGGAGACATTTATCAGTATCTCTCTTTCTCTCTCCGTTATCAGTGTTGGGAGCTTTTCTTCTTCGTTCCTTTCCTTTGTTACTTGCATCTTTCAACACAGTTCTTAAGCTGAGATACAAACGATTTACTTAGCCAGTGGCGGGAAGGCTCCAAATTTTACGCTTGCAATTTATATGTGATACCGTAATAAGAATAAACTATCTGAGATTGAAGTGGCCAAGTCATCTAACTCGAATAGGTGACAGAATAAGTTCATCCAAATTTGATTGGGGATGATGTTGAGGCAAAGTGCATTTGGAAGATGCAATGACACTGAGGAATATGCTGATGAACTAAATGATAAATGAGAGGATTATGGGATGAAGGTAAATATAAATATGTCGAAGGCCATGATTATAGGAAAGAAACCAAGGAATATAAATATGAGGATTAATGATGGGGCCATCGAGCAAGTGGAGAGCTTTCAAATACCTGGGTTGTACTATCAGTAGTAACATGAGTTGCGGTCAGGAAGTAAAATAGAGGATAGCAATGGCAAAAGAAGCTTTCAACAAGAAGAGAAGCATTTTCTGCGGACAATTGCCAAAAGAATTAGGGAAGAGGCTAGTGAAGTGCTTTGTGTGGAGTGTAGCATTGTATGGTGCAGAGACTTGGACATTACGACGGAATGAGGAAAAGCGACTGGAAGCTTTTGAGATGTGGATATGGAGAAGAATGTAATGTATAAAATGGACAGAAAGTAAGAAATAAAGATGTTCTAGACAGAGTGGTTGAAAGAAGAATAATGCTGGAACTCCATAAAGAAGAGGAAAATAAATTTGATTGGCCACTGGCTAAGAAGAAACTGCCAGCTGAAGGATGCTCTAGAAGGAATGGTCAACGGAAAGAAAGTTAGAGGCAGAAAAAGACGTCAGATGATATACAATATTAAAATAAATGGTTTGTATGCAGATACAAAAAGGAAAGCTGAGTTAAGGAAAGAGTGGAGAATGCTGAGTTTGCAGTGAAAGACCTGCTCTTGAGCAGAACACTATGAATGGAACTACAGCCGAGAACCAAGTTTCAGAAACTTTGTTAAGGAATAAGTGACAACAGTAGATCGATACGTGCGATGATATTAGGCAGTTATTTACAATTTGTTTTTTAGCCTCTCTCCAGATGTTTATATTGAATTATCGTTACATTATATGTATAAAACATATTTACAAATATATATATATATATATATATATATATATATATATATATACAAATATATATATATATATATATATTTGTAGACTTAACAGGGACTAACTCCAAGAGAAAATTTACATTAAGACCAAAAATTCACTGTCACAATCATAATGATCAATAGGCCTATATAAGCATATGCTGCATTTGTAGGCCTAAGTGAGATTGACTATGTCACTCTAGGGGTCGTTATTTATCTCTGCGCGCGCGCGTGTGTGTGTGTGTGTGAGAGAGAGAGAAAGAGAGAGAGAGAGAGAGAGAGAGAGAGAGAGAGAGAGAGAGTGAGAAAAATAATTGAGTGTGTATAATATAAAATAGTTAGTTCTTTTTATGTCAGCCTTCAGTTGAAAAGTAAATGTATTTGGTTCTGGCGGTCATTACTTTTTAATCATGAATATTAATTCAGATAGTATCTGATTTCTGATCGTTATTCCGCCATTATATAAATGCATGCATTAACTCTACAGCCGAGAACCGAATTACAGAACTCTTGGATAGATATATGTGACAACAGCTACGCAATAATGTTGATATATATTGACGGTGGTTTACACGTTATTTTGTAACAGTTACCCACTAGAAGTATCCCCTAATGATTATATTATACAGTCATCGGGACGGGACTAATTCTCGAGACAAAATGAACTTTTAAGACCTACAATTCACTCTCAGAATCATAATGACCAGTTTTTAAGCTTAAGTCACATTTATAAGAGTGAATGACATTTCTTACCCTTGCGTGTGTGACAATACATGCCTGTGAGTGTAGGTGGACGACAAAACTGAGATTGGTTATGTGAGTGTGTAATATATATATATATATATTATATATATATATATATATAGAGAGAGAGAGAGAGAGAGAGTTTGAGTGTGAATTATATCAATTAGGCCCTAGGTTCTTATCGCAACCTTCAGTTAAAATGTACATGTATTTGATTCCGGCGGTCAGATTACTTCTTAATCATGGGTATTAAATCAGATAGTATATGATAATTATCTGATCATCATTCCGTCATTTTTTAAATATTTGGATTAACTGTACAACCGAGAACCGAATTTCAGTAACTCGTTATGGAATATCTGACAACAGTTCATCAATACGTGCTATGATATGGGGATCTAAAACTAACTAACTAAATCACTGGCACCATCGAACCCGTAAGTTCATGGCCGCGCGGACATAAGCTCTCCATACATTCTTATCCTGAGCAAGTTTCCCAATCTTCCTTGTATAATCTACATTCCTCAAATCATAGTTAATGTTAGATATGGGCATCTACTTACACTATTTGCTTTTTAGCCTCTCTTCTAATATTTATATTGATCAATCGTATTAGGCCTAGATACATATATAGACTTATTTATTTATTTATTTATACACATAACAGTGTCTAACTCCAAGATATTATTAATTTTAAGACCTAAAATTCACTCTCACAATCAAAATGAACAATATCAAAACATAAGCTGCATTTTCATTAGGACTATAAATGTGATTGAGTACTGAGTACGTCTCGTGATTCTGTAGAGGTCTTATTAGTGTGTGTGTGTGTGTGTGTGTTTGTGTTGATGTGTGTGTGTGTGTGAGAGATATAGCGAGAGAGAGAGAGGGAGAGAGAGAGAGAGAGAGAGAATGAGAGAGAAAAACAGAGAGAGTTAAAGATAGTTTCAAAGCGAATAGTACCTAATAATTAGATTTTGATCTCAGCCTTCTGTTAAAAAGTAAATGTATTTGGTACCGGCGGTCAGATTACTTTTTAATCATGAATATTAAATCAGAGTATCTGCTCTCTGACCTTCTTTTCGCCATTTCTTAAATACTTGGATTAACTGTACATCTGAGGGCCGAGTTTCAGAAATCTCGTTATGGAATAAGTGACAACAGTTGAACAATACATGCGATGATATAGACAGTTATTTACATTTTGTTTCTTACCTTCTCCCCTAATGTTTATAGTGACTTTACATTATATGTGTAAATAAATATTTATAAATATATTTATTTATTTATTTATAGACATAACAACTACTACTAAAGAGAGAATTAACTTTAAGACCAAAAATTCACTCTGACAATCATAATGAACAATATATATATATACATATGCTGCATTTATATGTCTGATTGAGTATGCTAATACGTGTCTGTCAGTGTAGGGTTCGTTATTTGTGTTTGTGGTTGTGTGTGTGTGTGTGTGGTGTTGGAGAGAGAGAGAGAGAGAGAGAGAGAGACGAGGGATAGATTGAGAAAAATAATTGAGTGTGATTAATATAAAATAGTTTTATTTTGATCTCAGCCTTCAGTTAAAAAGTAAATGTATTTGGTTCTGGCGGTCAGATTACTTTCTAATCATAATATTAAATCAGAGTATCTGTTCTCTGATCATCATTCCGCTATTTTTAAACACATGGATTAACTGTACAGCCGAAAACCGAATTTCAAAAACTCGTTATGGAATATGTGACAACAGTTCATCAAGTACGTTGCTATGAAATGGGCAGTTATTTGCGACTTTATTTTTAGCCTCTTCTAGTATGTTTTATATTGATCAATCGTTCCATTTACATATATATCTTATCTATATATATAATATTATTTCTGTATTTATTATTACTTTTATTTCTACACATAACAGGGATAACTACAAGAGAAAAATTTATTTTTAAGCCTAAAATTCACTCTCACAATCATAATGAAAAATATCTAAGGATAAGCTGTATTTTCAGTAGCCTATAATGTGTTTGAATACATCTGGAGTGTAGAGTAGTTATAGGCGTGCGTGCGTGTGTGTGTGTGTGTGCGAGCGAGCGCTCGAGGTCGCGCGCGCGCGCGGCGGTCGCGATATAATATTATAGGTGAGAGAGGCAAAGAAGAGAGAGATGTATAATGTGAGAGAGCTAAATCGAGATTCCGTGTGAATAGTACCTAATAATTAGATTTTGATCTCAGGCTTCAGTTAAAAATAAATGTACTTTATACTGGCAGTAAGATTACTTTTCAATCATGAATATTAAATCAGAGTATCTGTTCCATAATCATGATTCCGCTATTTTTTAAATGCATGAATTAACTGTACTTCTTTGACTATTTAACTCATGCCCCAAATGGGAGTCAATGACCAATCACGTTTCAATGATTTCTGTATTACAACCAATCAGAGACGTGTTTCACGAAATAATTATCAACGTTAGGATTATCATATATTAAGCAAAGCTCCTCCTTTTTAATATTCTGAACAGGTCTGACCGTTATTTTGCAGTGACTGAGCCTATAACAATACGGCTACCAGATTGTATATAATAGTGCTTACATGTCAACATTTGTAGCAATTGATTATACCACCAAAAAAAGAAACCACTGTTTGCACTTTCTTAAATGTATACGACATCAAAAATGAATTAATATACAGATTGATGTGTTTCCATTTTTCTCCACTAGAGAGCATTCTTACAATATTGCGTTCCTTTGGCAATAAATAGTATGATCTGGTTGGCAGTGATAAACAAAAGAAGCAGATAGAAGCGTAGGCTACCTATCGTTTCTCATTAGTTTTCAAACATCACCGTTTACTTTAAATATAAAAATATTTTTTAAATAACTGTAGTTAATAATGATTTGTGAGTAAACAGCTTTATTTTATTCGTTAAATAGTCCTAACAAATGCCACTCTTGATTTCCAATTCTCTAGATAAATTCACTCCTACTTCGTGAGTCGTGAATTTATCGATAATTTGGAAATCACTCGTGGCATTACTTATGATAAATACTTGCGATGATATTAGCAGTTATGTACATTTTTTTAGTCTCCCCTAATGTTTATATTGAACTATCGTTACAAACTATCGGACATTAATGTATAAATAAATAATAAAATTAATAATATATATATATATAGATATATATATATATATTTATTTAGTTATACACGTAAAAGGTAATAACTACAAGAGAAAATTAACTTTAAGGCCAAAAATTCACTATCACAATCATAACGAAGTAATTATAAGCATATGCTGAAGTTATAAGTGTGATTGAACATGTTGGGGTCGTTAATTGTGTGTGTATGTGTGTATGTTTGTGTTTGTGTTTGTGTGTATGTGATAGAAAGAGAGAAAGAGAGATATATAGAGAAGGAGAGAGAGAGAGAGAGAGAGAGAGAGAGAGAGAGGAGAGAGAGAGGAGAGAGAGAGAGAGAGAGAGAGAGAGAGAGAGAGAGAGAGAGAGAGAGAGAGAGATTGGGACAGAGTGAGGAAAACAATTGAGTGTGGATAATATAATATATATTGAATTTTATCTCAGCCTTCAGTTAAAATTTAAAGGTACTTGGTTATGGCGGTCAGATTACTTTTTAATCATGAATATTAAATCAGAGTATCTGTTCTGATATCATCATTCTGCCATTTTTAAATATCTGAATTAACTGTACAGCCGACAACCGAGTTTAAGAAACTTCTTTATGGAATAAGTGACAACAGTTGATCAATACGTGCGACGATATTGGCAGTTATGTACATTTTGTTTTTTAGCCTCTCTTCAATTGCTTGTATTGAACTATCGTTACATTATATGTATAAATAAATAAATATACATATATATATATATATTTATATATATATATATATATAACAAGGACTAACTCCAAATGAAAATTAATTTTAAGACCAAAAATTCACTATCACAATCATAATGAACAATATATAAGCATATGCAGCATTTATATGTGTGACTGAGTATGCCAATACGTATCTGTCAGTGTAGTGGTCGTTATTTGTGTGTGTGTGTGTGTGTGTGTGTGTGTGTGTGTTGTGTGTGTGTGTGTGTGTGTGTGTGATGGAGAGAGAGAGAGAGGGGGGGTGGAGTGATTGAGAAAAATAATTGTGTGTGTTTAATATAAAATATTTTCATTTTTATCTCAGACTTTGTTGTGGGAACCTATATGTCCTACTACCCCAAGGGCCACCTGAGGCAAGTGGGATCATTTCATGATTGATAATGTAACTTATGGGTCGCGTGGGTCGTGATTTAAAAGTTTTAATTCCTTTTAGTGTTACTGTTCTCACCTCTTTTATTCTTTTGTCAAAAATCTAAAAATTGAAATTTATAAACATTATTATTACCTAAGGTACTTTATATGTATAAAGCATTGTTTCTAACGTCAGGGGAGTAAAGCAAGGCAAACGTTTTGGAAAATAGGATACTAAGGCAAAAATGTAGTACCTAGGTGTTGAGCATGGAGGAAGCTTGAAAATGAGGATTCACATAATTTAAACGGTGTGATAATATTGCCAGGCTTTTTTAAATCCAAGAAATAGAGATGGCAGATCAGTTCGAACGATGAAAATAAAATGCTCTAAAAATATTTATTGGAAAAATCCTGGGAATAAGACCATTCGTAAGACCCAGGCATAAGTTGAAGTGTGCTGTTAAGATAGATCATAGGGAAGTTAATATCGGAGATACGAATAGAATTAATGTAGCTGAGTACAGGGACCTTAAGTCAGCAGTGAACCTATTGGTTTCACAAGCCGTAATGTTAGTCAGTCTGTTCCTCAGTCAGTTTGTAAGTTATTTAGTCAGCCGTTGATGAGTTAGTAAACCAATTAATTAGTTAGTCATTTAAAAGTTATCAATTCTAGTAAAATTCATATCAAATTCCGTTGAGGTGAAGTCATATGATGAAAGTTAAAAATTAAATTGTACCTGTTGGTAGGTGCCGTCGTCCTCAACTTTGTTAAAATATTGTATATACAATTAACTGAAGCGCTTTCGGAACTTTCGGAAGTTATCTTCCATCTTCTGCAGGTTGAGTTTCCGCTTATACGAAATAGTAAAAAACAAGTCAGTTGCTGCTACAAACAGTTGGAGTATACATCATCGTACACAACAACAAGTAGCGGAAACTCAACCTGCAGAAGATGGAAGATAAGTTTCGAAAGCGCTCCAGTTAATTTTATATACAATATTTTAACAAAGTTGAGGACGACGGCAACTACCAACAGGTACAATTTAATTTTTAACTTTCATCATTTAAAAGTTAGTCAACTCCACCAGGCTAAATAAATCTAAAATCTAAATTGTAAAATAAATCAGTCAGTTAGAAAGTCATTCAATCAATTAGGCAGTTTAGTCAGTCAGTCAGTTAGTTATGGAGCTCGACAGTCAGTCAGTTGGAAAATCATCAGTCAGTCAGTAGGAAAGGCGTTAGTCAGTTAATTGAAAACTCATCTATCAGTTAGTTAGGGATCTAGTTAAAAAATTAAGTGTTTTAGTTAGTCAGAAACTTATTAATCATTCATTTAGAAACCTATCATTCAGTCAGTCAGAAAGTTAGTCACTTAGTTAGTTAGTTAGCTAGTTGTTAGTAAAAGTAAAATGCCTATCTCAATTTATGTAGTAAATTGGAGAAAAACCTATACAATAGGCTATTTTGCTGTAGAGCCGCCACTGATTTCTGTGTTCTAATAAGTGTGCGTCCCCTCCTCCAAACCTTGGAAGTTGTAGCATCAACATAAATGCTAAAGTACTTGGATTGAGAGAACCTTAGCACTTTATCTGACGCAGTTAAAAAGCACCACCACGTTATCAAAATTTATACATCATTTGACTAAGCGAAAACGATCAGGTCTTCTCGTTGGAAAAACGAAAAGGGTAGAATGAAGAGAGAGAGAGAGAGAGAGAGAGAGAGAGAGAGAGAGAGGGGGGGGGGGGAGGAGTGAAGAGGAGGGTAAGAAGCCAAAACATAAGCCTAACGATGAAAATAATGTATTTGTGCTTCCTGAGATCGCGTATATAGCGCAGATATATCCGGTTCTTCATTTTGCTGCTTGACTGCGGTTTCCAGCGTCTCGACAAAACATAATCTGTGTTCAGCGCTATGTATAACAACACACTAACTGCTAATTTAGCATTTTACAACGTCATCATCAACATTGCAGCCTGTGGCCAACACATTAACTTATCCAAATTCTATGCTTTTAGTTTGTCGTTCAGGAACTGCGGATACTAAGCGCATTTCTTAGCAAATAGAACTTTTGGTCCAATTTTGCTGGTTTACGGAAAACAGGAGGAGCTTATTTTTAAAACTGTCTCTTGTATATTATATCATAAAAATGTGGAAGGGATCTAATGTTGCTATTTTGTAACATAGAGAAGTCAATTTGATCAGATTAGCCACTTACAATCTAATGATTTGAAATGTGTTCTGAACTCAAGCGATGACATTTGTACGTAGAGTAAACTAAGAAGATTGGAGAGACAAAAAAGAAAAGTTAATTTTGGTACAAGGTGGACGAGGCATTTTCAAAAATAAGCACTTCATGTATATTTGTTACATAAACCGTATTTAACATCGCGAGGGAAAGGAGAGTACGTTTCAGGTAAACATTCCTAATATTGGTCAGATTTTTCGATTAACGACCACCTTATTTTCTTACTCAAATGTTACATGCCCGTATCCGTTGCGAGAAAAGTGCAGTCGGCAGAGCGAATTTTGTATTTCGGCTTTCAGCTAGGCCTCAACCCCCCCCCCTTCCTAATGGTTGGATGTCGTTTTACTTGGACGACATATGACCCTTACTGTATTTCGTTATAAAAAACGAAAATTGCGACCGCTAGACTGATCTCTAAATTTTCGCTTTAAATAAAACTCCGCTCCCAATGTGTTTATTTTGCTGGTCAACGAAATCGATCCTTCTTGTTTTAATTGATTGCTTTAGCCTGTGCCAAGTTTTTATGGAGTAAAAAAGTGACCGCTAGAGTTTTGACACACACAAACAGATCATTTATTCAAGGTCATTCTGTGTGCCTAGTAGAATAGGATAAATGAAGATTTGTAAAAAATCTAGTGTCTTCTTCAGTACGTCTTACAACCCCAATAGATAGCTCCATACATTGCTCCAGAATTGGGTAATACATAGGAAAGGAAGAAGAGGTAGACGCTAGAGGTGTACTGAAGACACCGGTACTATTCACTTCTGCGCCAATACGGTTATTGATATTACATTAATAGCTGAGATCTGTAGGTTTTCAATTAAAAATCTGGGCGTGAATGAGCTGATACATTTCTTAGAGTCCTCTTTTCAAGGTTTGAGGTTCTTTTACGTCATAAAATAAAATAAGTTAAAATATACCTTCTTAGGTAAGATCAGTCGTCCTCAACTTATAAAATATGTATTATTTATGCCTGTAGGCTTTTCAGAACATCCGTTCCATCTTCAGCAGGTCCCTCTTCGCTACAATATCTAGTATGATGTTTGATGCTGCTGGTCCTAATGTGGCGTTGTCACATATCATAAGTAAAGCCACGAGTGATTTCCAAATTATAGACTCACTTCGTGAGTCGTGAATTTATCTCTGATAATTTGGAAATCAAGAGTGGCATTTGTTAGTACTATTTAACGAATAAAATTAAGCTGTTTACTCACAAATCATTATTTAAATATAGGCCTAGCCATTTAAAAATATTTATATATTTAATGTAAACGGCGATGTTTGAAACGAATGAGAAAGGATTGTTACGCTTCATTTGTTCATCACTGCAACCAGGTCATATTATTTATTGCCAAAAGATCGCAATATTGTAAGAATGCACCCTAGTGGAGGAATTTATAACCAACATTATAGGTATTAATTAATTTCTGATGTCCTATGAGGTAAATATGTCAATTATATTTTTCTGCATCGTTATTTCCTGGGAAATAATACGTTTAAGAAATTGCAAAGAGTGGTTTATTTTTTCTTTTTTGCGGTGTAATCAATTGCTACAAATGTTTTTATATTATATTCCGCAAGCACTATGTGTTTACATTCGTGCACTATATATACAATCTGGTAGACACATGCAGTCACTGCAAAATAATTCTCTGACCTGTTCAGAATGTTAAAAAGGAGGAGCTTGATTTTGAAGTAATAAAATTAAATTGATAAAATAAGGTGAAAAATGACTGTGATTGGTTGTAAATAAAAAATCATTGAAATGTGATTGGTCATTGACTCCCATTTGGGTCAAATAGTCTTTGTCATATATGGCTTTCTTTTCAGAGACAAGAGCCTCTGGCTGGCCACTATGAGTCTCAAAAACGAATTGTGGAATCTAATATACCAATTTTATAAGACGGTCTAAATCCAATAATATCTATTCGTCTATCACTCCCATTAGTGGCCACACCATGAACTTCCTCATAAACTGTGTATCCATAATCTCGCGAGGCTTCTGCCATCATGTTTCGATTTGTGTGGTGCCTAATTTTTCTCAGTGATTCTCCAAACGGACATGCCCCATGGACGTGTGCAAGGGTTTCGTGCTCTCTGCGACAACGTCTACAGAGGGTATCGTCCGTAGACCTGTCCGGCAAAGCATATTAAAAGCTGTATATATGTTATGAATATTGATGTTAATATTTATTTATTACAAATAATACAATTCGAGATATAGGCCTAGTATGAAATAAAATTCTATACAATTATAGTATTGAGTTTTTTTTTACGAATTCGTTCCGATATTCTGGGTGAAAGATCCTTTACACCTGATTTCCAAGACTTGTAAAGTATATAACTCATAAAATAAAACAAGTTAAAATATACCTTCTTAGGTAAAATCCGTCGTCCTCAACTTATAAAATATGTAATCTTTATGCCTGTAGGCCTTTCAGAACATCCGTCCCATCTTCAGCAGTTCATTCTTCTCTACAGCATCCAGTATGCTGCTGGTCCTAATGTGGCTTTGTCGTGACTCACGTCGTTAGGTCCAGCAGCATCAAACATCATACTGGATGCTGTAGCGAAGAATGAACTGCTGAAGATGGGACAGATGTTCTGAAAGGCCTACAGGCATAAAGATTACATATTTTATAAGTTGAGGACGACGGATTTTACCTAAGAAGATATATTTTAACTTATTTTATTTTATGACTCTCCACCTCAACGGTTTTAACAATGAATTTTATTAGTATTGAAGTATATATCTATTATATTAAACCCAAAAATAATAGATTTGAAATAACGCCTCTCATTGAAGGATAATAGAGCTTTACGGCTTGATTCATTTTATTGCAAAATATGAATAAGAAGACTGTTGTCTTGAGTTCAGGAAGAGGAGTGTATTTGTTATGAGCTTGGCTCAAACAATGCATTTAATTCCGTAAGAAATAATAAAAATCTTGCAGCTGCGTCACAAAGAAACAAAATGCAAAGCAATGTAGAGGACGCCAGTGCATCTGCCATCCAACCCCCTCGCCCTCCCCCGTGTTTCTCTGTCATCCCAGCGTCTGGGCGAGCAATTCCTTGTTATAAATTTCAAATAAAAACGGAGTCGAGTCGAATGTAACTTAATGTAACTTGGGGATTACCTACACACGGCTTTGCTTCCAATTTACCATCTTTTAATATTCCACTTACATTATCAAAATAGGGCTACGTGGTAAATCTGCCGCTTCTTTTACGAGCTTCCTCTACTTGTGCACTGGTTATCGTTCATTAGAAATACACCCAAGCGAATTGGCTCAGGGACCGTAGAGTTTGATACTCGTATCAATAATAGTAATAATAATAATAACAATAATAATAATAATAATAATAATAATAATAATAATAATAATAATAACGAAGCTTCTTGTAGGAAAACCAGATGGAAAACGCCTAATGGGTACACCAAGATTGATGTGGGAGAATAACATTAATCGTGAAATGAGGGAATTAGATTATACAGAGGATGATTGGAAAACATTAGTTCAGGATGGGGATGTATGGAGAGCTTATATCCGCTTAATAATAAACGTAATATGCAATGCAGAGACTCTAGTCTCCGAAATCCTCTTAAAAACATTAAACTAAAACTATAGGCCTGTAACTAACTCACTAGCACTATCCAACACGTAGGTTCATGGCCGCGTGGACATAAGCTCTCCATACATCCCTATCCTGAGCTAATGTTTTCCAATCATCCCCTGTATAATCTACTTTCCTCAAATCATAGTTAATGTTATTCTCCCACCGCATTCATGTTCTACCAACTAGGCCTTTTCCCTCTGGTTTTCCTACAAGAATCTTCCATGCACGTTTTTCATTCCCCATTCGTGCCACATGCCCCGCTCATCGCAGTCTACGAGACTTAGCTGTTCGTATTATATCTGGTTTCTTATATAGAGCACGTAATTCACTGTTACGTAGTTTTCTCCATTCACCTGTAACTAAAATTGTATAAAACAGTTATTCTTTCAGTTATATTATACGGATCCGAAAAGTGGTCTCTTATTTTAAGTGATGAAAAAATATTTGCGAGAAGGGCCTATTTGATAATAAAGTTGTTAGGAAACTTTTTTGGACCGAAGAGAGTCAAAGAGACAGATGAATGGAGAAGACTAACTACATGATCTTTATGGGAAACCAGTTTCAATAAGAATATCTAAATCTCACAGTTTGAGATGAGCAGGACATGTGAAACGATTGGAGAATCAAAGAGGGGCATAGAAACTTCTTATAGGAAAACCTGAGAGAAGGCGCCCAGTTGAAAGGCCAAGAATTAGGTTGGACAATAAAATGTAACTGTGGACTGAGGGTCGAACAGCCTCGTGGGCTAGTGATCAAAGTTTCTGACTGCAGTTCATGAGATCCCGGGTTCGATTCCCGGTCATACCATAGGATTTTTTCTCAAAATTAATTATGTGGTCACCCACGGTCTGTATTTAGGTTAAGATTAGATTTAAGTATTCTCCAGGCGCTTCATTATCATTCACTTTTTATATCATCAAGTTAATGTAACTTCGCCTCCGAGGCGCCCCAACTTAACAAGCGGGTTACAATTCCGCCACGAAACAGATAATATCGGAAATGCCATAAAGATAACGTGGGGGGCATTTGTTAAGTAATTATTTGTGGGAGATGAATTATAAAGGAAATAATTTGAAAACATAAGCTTTCCATACATCCTTAACTTGAGTCAATGTTCGCGTGGCCATGAACCTCCAATGTTTTGTGCTAGTTAAACTGATTATGTATTATTGAGCGATAACGAGGAGATACTAAAGGCCATCACGCACACTTTATTGAATAACACTAAGAAATTGGGACTAGAAGTAAACATATATAAAACTAAATATATGTTCACATAAAGAAATGCATTAGCCTATATAATGGAAATGGACAAAAAATGAGGGATATTTTAAGGAAGTAGCTGTATTCAAATATCTAGGAACAATAATTACAAATAGGAATGAGATGCACAAATAAATTAAACATAGGCTCAATTCTGGAAATGCATGTTATTATGCATTATAGGGAAACTTGGCGTCCCAACTCCTTTCAAAAAACGTTAAATTAAAATTATATAAAACTGTTAGGCTATTCTCCTAGTTATATTTTATGGACGCTTACTTTAAGGGAGGAAAGATGATTACGAGTATTTGAGAATAAAATTTTTACGAAGAAATTTGGGCCTAAAAGAGATGAACAGACAGGCAATGGATATATGGCTTCCTATATAGCCTATATATATATATAGCCTATATAGGCCTATATATAGGAAGCCAGATATAATAAGAACAGTTAAGTCTCGTAGACTGCGATGAGCAGGACATGTGGCACGTATGAGGAATGAAAGAGGTGCATGGAAGCTTCTTGTAGGAAAACCAGAGGAAAAACGCCCAGTTGGTAGACAAAAATGAGGTGGGAGAATAACAGTTTCCATGATTTGAGGGAAGTATATTATACAGGGAATGATTGGAAAACATTAGCTTATCATAGGGATGTATGGAGAGCTTATGTCCGTGCGGCCATGAACCTACGGGTTCGATAGAGCCAGTGAGTTAGTTAATTATCATCTACCATAAAGTTACCAACATTTGCTGATAATTTATTCGTCTCTATTATAGCATTATACGGAATTGTTTCCTTGTGTCAATGGAATTTGTAATTTTATTATCTATATGGGTGCGAAACATGGACTCTTACTTTAAGGGAGGAAAGGAGATTACGAGTATTTGAGAATAAAGTTCTTAGGAAAATTGTTGGACCAAAGAGAGATGAACAGACAGGTGAATGGAGAAGACTACATAACAATGAACTACATGGTCTTTATAGGAAGCCAGATATAATAAGAACAGTTAAGTCTCGTAGACTGCGATGGGCAGGACATGTTGCGCGTATGGGGAATGAAAGATGTGCATGGAAACTTCTTGTAGGAAAGCCAGAAGGAAAACGCCCAGTTGGAAGACCAAGAATGAGGTAGGAGAACAACATTAACTCTGATTTGAGGGAAGTAGATTATACAGGGAATGATTGGAAAGCATTAGCTCAGGATAGGGATGTATGGAGAGCTTTGTCCGCGCGGCCATGAACCTAAGGGTTCGATAGTGCATGTGAGTAAGTAAGAGTAAGTAGGCTATTATCTATTTAAAAATGCATGATACTGATAACTGAAGTAGTCTACTGTTACAAGGAAAAGGAGAGCGTGTGTTACTGTGCATAGTAAATGTTTACATTTGTAACCTTAGCCGAGCTTGTGATAAACGATGACTAATACGCCGGGCTATGCGCGATGTTTTAAAAATAGTTAGGGGAAGACGACCAATACGCCAGACTATGCGCATTGTTATAAAAATAGTTAGGGGAAGACAGGCTAATTCGCCAGGCTATATTTGTTATAAAAAAGTAAGTTAGGGGAAGACTATATAAAATGGTATAGGCCTACTATATTTTTCTTTATTCATCATGCTCTGTTAGTGATTTGGAATATATCTTGCATTAAATGTTTGGTTTATTTGATTACCGATTTTTCCTTTCTGTCCTAAGGTATGTAGGTAGATGCTTGTCGTGGAATGTGAACGTTTTAATTATATATCATCGATGAAATACGGAAGCGGCAGTTAAAGTGGTGTGGACACACAGTTAGGGTGGTCAACACAAGATGGAGAAAGAAGAGCTTAGAATTGAAGTCACAAGGGAGAAAGAGAACGGAAGGATCTAAACACAGTTGGAAGAATAATATGCGGGAAGCCGAAAAAAAATCCCCTTATTGGAAGAAAATGGAAATTGGGAATGAAAAAGAAAACAACGCCAAATAGACTAATAACAGTAACTACACAATATGCCACTTTACCCTAACAGGGCTAAATGACACAGGGGTCAAAATCGTTACTAAAATTCAGGATATGATTTTAAAATATTTTCACTTGTTTACTATAAAATAACATACAACATAATTAGAAATATTATTATTTTACTCTGAACTGAAAGTTGAAAATTATTTTTTACTTAGAAGTTGAACATTTTTACTCAAATATGGTGATGAATTTTTAAACCAGCATTTGCCTTGACGATTTACAAAAATCAAGTAAAAATCTCAGTCAGGTTGGTCGGAACTGGGATTTGAACCCAAATACCAGACTCAAACGCTTGAGCCAACTCGCTCGGTAAATAATGGCATTCTTAGGTAAAGTAAAGTGTCATTTTAGCCAGAGCATAATAATAATAATATTTTTAATACACTAATGATCTTCTTGGTGATAAAATCGTAAAATATACAGCCAATATGCCCAATTAATCAATTAATAATTGAAATAGTCAACATGTTTCAACAGCGATGCTGTCATTTTCAAGACTAAATATTGACTCGTTATATTAATATTTGATCTTGAAAATGACAGCTTCGCTATTGAAACATGTTGACCATTTTAATTATTAATTGGAGAATTGGGCATATTGACTGTATATTTTACAATAATAATCATGATAATAATAATAAATTTTATTTTACCTAGCAGAGTTAAGACTTTAAGGCCTTGCCTAAAATTAAATACCAGGTTAGATAAAATTTGTATTAACTTACACCTAATCTACAAAATAGCACGAATAGTAGGCCTATACCTACCACACAATTATTATATATAAGACCCATAATGCATTATGCCATTTGACATTCTTCATCAGTCACACACCTTTTCCTAACAAATAGGTTCAGCTTTACGAACGCTATCTCTGTAGGTGAAATAAGTAAGTTCCCTGTGCTGGATTGCCACTGCCACCTACTGCATTCTCCGTTCTACGGGTATCACACTAGACGGATAGAGGCGTTAATGTGGTCTGTTTACAATTTACGAACCACTTCAGTAGACCACATTACTTAAGTGATGTGTACTTGTTTTGCATACTGAGAGGGGAGAAGGATGAGTTTATCCCTGTTTAAGTGTTTGTAGAGTGAAAGTGCGTAACTTCCAGTACATATGTGTCAGAGGGAAATAATGTCTGTATTTGTTAGACTTTATTGTAGACAATTTTTTATTCGAAAAATAAAATCTGTTTCAACTTCTGATTACAATTATCATTGTATTATTATTATTATTATTATTATTATTATTATTATTATTATTATTATTATTATTATTATTACGTGAAAAAACAAAATATTTATCAATTGGTGAACCAGAACAAAATTTAATTTTGGAGTCTGGAGAAACAATAAAATCTTGCAGTGAGATCACATATTTAGGAATTAAAATAAATAAAAATGTGAGTTATGAAGAGGAAATAAGAAATAGAAATAATAAAGGAAAATTTGCAATTGCTTGCCTCAATGGAATATTGTGGGATAAAAATATAAGTAATAAAAATAAAATGAATATATATCATACAATTGTTAAAAGCATCATTACTTATGGAGCAGAACAAAAACAAATAAGTATCTTTTGGCAACGGAAATGGATTTTACACGAAGGACAGTAAGAATTTCAAGAAGAGAAAAAATTAGGAACTCGTTATAAGGGAGAAAATGAAGATTGAAGACACTATTTTAGATTATATTAAAACTCAGCAATTATGATGGTATGGACATGTCCAGCGAATGGAAGAGGATAGACTACCAAAATCTGTTTTGGAATGGGAACCTGAGGGAAGACAAGGCAGAGGAAGACCTAAAACCTCCTGGGGTCAGGGAATATGTTTATGCATGAAGGAGAAACATCTCCAAGCAGGAGATTGGATGGACCGACAAAATTGGCTATTAGGATCGGACGATGTCAAAGACATTAATCAACCGATGATCTATCTATCTATTTTTATCATCATTGCCACGTGAAAATAACTCTAGTCTTGACAAAAATAGAATAATGCAATTCTGAATTACTAGAATAAGTTATACGGATAGACTGCCAAAAGATAGTTTAATAGAAATGTTAACAAAAATATATGAACCAATAGTAAAATACATTGAGGAATCCCATGAAAAGATAACTTGACGTGAACTTCCAGTGAGACGTGAAGAGGCCCCCAAAAACTGTGAGAGTTACATTATTTTTATTAATATTATATTTTGTTATTCTTATTAATTATTAGTCTATTATTATTGTTGTTGTTACGGCACCATAATCCATGTGTAGACTGGACTCAGTCTCAAACAGAAGTGAAATGCCACATGTGAGATGCGTGCATAAAGGCGGCTGTCATGCAATCTTGATTATCTGGAAAGGTCGCAGCCTAAACCTCCTACTACCCCAAGGGCCTTGTAAGGTATAAAGTAGGATAACTTTTTCTTTACCTTCACTACAAAACAAATGTGTGGCATACCTGGGTGTTGAAAAATAAAGATTATCGTAAGTCAAAAGGTTTGGTGACCCCTGTTATAAAGAAATGTTGATTGGCAACTGAAGCCTGAATTCCATTTGTGGCGGATGGCCGAGTGGATGTTGGATGTTGAGACGCAGGGCCTACAGATGGCATTGCACATTCACATGGGATGTCTACTCCTGCTTGCAACTTCATTAGCCTCTATAAAAAGAAGTAAACCCCCAGAGCCGAGTGGGGTTGGGCATCCTTCTCAAATTAGCTTCCGGGCTCCACAATAGGTTAATTTATTCCAAAGTTGAACCACCCGCCCTTCATCTCCCCACTCTCGTGAGTTTCCTTGTATTGTTACAAACTCTACCAGGCTAGTCATAATAGCTTCTTCCCCATCTTGTTTTTCTTCTTCCTTCAATTCTTGTTTCTTCTTCGTACAACTTTTTACGTGCAGCTAGACGTCAGCTAAATCCAGTCGTTCCTATTATCAAATTTATGCCCCCCCCCAGTTAACAACCAGAGATTAAACCCATCTCCAACGCAAATCCACTAATCTTTGTCGAATAGCAATAATAATTACACGAATAATAGGCGCACATTCAGAGTGGAAAAGGATTCAACTGAAAAACATTTTTAAAATTTTCAAAGATGTTGGCTCAATGTGTAGTGCTTATCAACCTCGCCTCTGGTTCCGAGTTCCACTGGTTCAAACCCGGCCGGAGTCGATGGATAGGCCTATTTCAGGGCGTAAAAAATCTTGGGAGAAACACGTTTTTTTTAAACTAATAGATGCATTTAAGGACTAAGAAAACAATGTCATGTTGATTAATAAATAGTAGTTAAATTAAATTGTACAAAATTCTATTAGGCCTGTAAGTTAGGAGTCCTAAGGAAGAATGATTAAACATTTCTTAGTATTTAGGAGGGAAGATATTGAAAGTCGTATTTGGCTCAATAAGTAGGCCTATTGATGGGAACTAACATATTAGACATTACCATGTGGTTTGCAGATGATCAAATCATTTTTACAGAAAACAGAATATATGTGTTTGGGAAAGGATGTGGATGACCACATACTCGAAACAGAGAAAATAAAAAAACGTGAAGTTTTTAAATATCTTGGGTCAATAATTACAAGTTCAGGTACCTGTGAGAGAGATGTACAGACTAAAATTGCAATGGGAAAAATGCAACTAAGACATTACGTGGAATAATTTGGAACAAAAATGTTACACAGGAAATTAAAATGAAAATTTATAAGAGCGTAATACAGAATATTTTGTCATATGGAAGTGAAACTTGGTCTTTGACGGAATTACAAAAGAATAAAATTAGAACAGTTGAATTTGATTATTTTAGAAGAAGCCTCCAAAAAAGAAGACAGGATAAAATACGAAATGAATTCCTTTGGAGAGAAATTAATGTCACCACATCAGTTGTTAAGAGTATTGAAAATCAAACGCTTAAATGGTATGGCCATGTACAAAGAATGGAAAATGAAAGATGGCCAAAAAATATATACCATATATAGGCCTATCAGTGGTCACCACCTGGAAGAAATAAACGTGGCAGACCAAGATGGAAATGCAAAACCTACGTCAGAACTATAATGGATGATAGAAACTTGGAAGAGGGAGATTGGAATGATAGAGATAAATGGAAACTAAAGACGGCAAACCTATAAGTGGGGGAAAGCCGAAGAAGAAGAAGACCAAGAACTAGGGCCTATAGGCCTATATCAAAATACAAAGGCTAATATGTACAGGGCATGTGATGAGATCTAACCATGAATTACTTGTATGTAAGATAATTATTTCATTTGTGAAAGGAAAAAGACCCGAGGGAACAGCCAAACCTAAATAGGAAGATGGAATAATAAAGGATATAAAAGATCTGAGTAAAAGGAATTGGCAAAGGTTAGGTTTTGATAGAGAAGCTTGGTTGCGAAGTTCAGAAGAAATTTGTGGTTCAAAGAAAGAGGGATGTTGTGCCATCTATGATTATGATGATGGTGATACTGAAAATTGCTGAGTATGAGTTCCTTCGGAAGAGAACTAAAGCTGTAGATCCCGTGTCGCAGATTAACGGCACGTAAAGTCTGAAAGAAGAAACCTCCGAGGAAAATTTACGGTCAGATATGAACTGCAACGAAATTAAAGAAATGCAAGTGAACGTTTTGATAAGACTAGAGCTGAGACATGAACCAGTTGTGTCAGTACAGAGGTTCTCTCTGCTTCAGTGCTTGTAATGGATCCAAGTTCTTCACAATGATTTTGATCACAATCGCGGTAACGTACACGGGAACTGTCAACCTTTGCATGCCAAAAACTACCTCGAAATTTCTTCCAGAGAAGCATTGTGATATATCAAGGCCGTGATAAAAAAAATATATGCCGTTTTTAACTGTAAGACACTAAAATCCAACGCCAAACCTCTCCTTTAAACTATAAGGAAGTAATAGAGCTCCCGGATTGGTAGTTTGGATAACCGCCTCACTCCGCTCCGCTCTAACTCAAGCAGGGAGTCCATCTGCTCTGTACAATGGGATGCAATTGCTGGATTCTGGCTTTGATTTACTAATTTTTTGACTCGCTCTTGGTTCATCACAACAACTTTTATGTGAGAAATTTGAAGGCAGGTTTCGGCATGCAGTTCCCTTGTTAGTTAAATTGTAGATAATTAACTTGACTGAGTCACCAATCGCCCACAACTACATATGGTTTTAAATTCCGTAGGTCTTTCGGAATTTCGTCCAACATAAGAGATTCTTGAAGTACTACTTCGTGTGAGCATTTTATAGAGGGGATTTGTTAAGTTTTCGTTTAGCAAATATTCTGTTTTTGGCTTCTTTAAAATTTCAGTTTCTTACAAAATATTATTTTTATTGTTATTGCAATATGGCCATGAACCTACGGGTTCGATAGTGCCAGTGAGTAAGTAAGTAAGTATTGCAATATGTATGTATTACTAAAAGCGTGTATTTGATTGTAAGCATATCTATTTATTTACTTCCATCTGTGATGTGTTTTTCGTGGTTGGATTTTCTTTTCTGGTAGACTACTTGAAGTCTTTGAAATATTCGTTGTATAAAATAAACTTTAAGGGAGGAAAGGGAATTACGAGTATTTGAGAATAAAGTACTTAGGAAAATTTTTGGACCAAAGAGAGATGAACAGACAGGTGAATGGAGAAGACTACATAACAATGAACTACATGGTCTTTATAGGAAGCCAGATATAATAAGAACAGTTAAGTCTCGTAGACTGCGATGGGCGCGACATGTTGCACGTATGGGGAGTGAAAGACTTGCATGGAAGCTTCTTGTAGGAAAGCCAGAGGGAAAATGCCCAGTTGGTAGACCAAGAATGAGGTGGCAGAATAACATTAACTATGATTTGAGAGAAGCAGATTATACACGGAATGATTGGAAAGCATTAGCTCATGATAGGGATGTGTGGAGAGCTTATGTCCGCGCGTCCATTAACCTACGGGTTCGATAGTGCCAGTGAGTAAGTAAGTATAAAATAATAATATATCTCTTATTTCAATTACGTTATTTAAACTTCCTGTATCAATTAAGGATATTTTTAGCTTTAAAATGTATGGTCTATAGGCTATATTTTTTTATATAGGAATAGGGAAAGACATAAATAATAAATTACAAACATTTCAATATTTATGTGGCACCCTGAAAAGAACACTGGGAAGAAAAAAGAAACATATAAACTTTCATAAAGTTTCGGCTGTGCCAGCAATATTTTATGGCTCAGAAATACCGGGTGCGGCAGCATAACTTCCTTTTTTAAAATGTGCGCCATTTAGTCGGTTGATGTCGTAGCGGAGCGCTAGTGGTCTCGTTCGAGAGGGGGGACTATAAAGTTTTGTCCTGACACAGTTCAGTCGCCATCATGCGTTGGAACAGTGAGGAGCGTGCGTTTGCCATTGAGGCCTACTTTTCGAGCGGATGTTCTGTGATCGCAACCCGGCCCGCCTTTCGGAATCGCTTTAAATTAGCCCCGTTGGCCCCTGTCCCGGACCGGAAATCAATTGTTACATGGGTCACTACGTTCAGACAAACTGCAAGTGCGACAAGACGAAGAACTGGAGTCCCTCGGCCGATTAGATCACCTGAGAACATTGAGGTAGTGAGAGCTTCAATGTTGCGATCACCACGGCGTTCTGCGCGCAAACATGCGTCTGCCCTTGGACTTTACGATCGTTCTGTAAGGAGAATACTTCATGATGATCTTCATTTCCATCCATACAAGATGGCAATTGTGCAGGAACTTTCTGAACGTGACTTCAATTCTCGGAGGAACGCGTGTGAGGTTCTTCTGGAAGTCGTTCCTGAGGACGCTATTGTTTTTTTTAGTGATGAAGCCCATTTTCATTTGTGTGGATCCGTCAACAAACAAAACATGCGCTACTGGGCTGACACGAATCCTCGACAATTGCATCAAAGGCCTTTGCATTCACCTAAAGTCATAGTGTGGTGTGCAATTTCCTCAAGTGGAATTATTGGTCCCTGGTTCTTTGAGGAAAATGAAGTCACAGTGACAGTGAATTCGGACCGGTATGTAAACATGTTACAGGATTTTTTTTTTCCCACGGCTAGATGAGTTGGACTTAGGGGACACTTGGTTCCAACAAGACGGTGCAACGGCACACACTTCAAGAGCATCGATGACTGTTTTGAGGGAACACTTCCCAGAGCGCCTTATCTCAATTAGGGGCGATTTGAAGTGGCCGGCCCGCTCTCCCGATTTGACCCCTTGTGATTTTTTTCTATGGGGTTATTTGAAATCCCGTGTTTATGTGAACCGTCCAAGGACCCTACAAGATTTGAAGACCAACATCCAGGAAGAAATTGCCAACATAACGCCTGCTATGCTGGCAGGAGTCATGACAAACGCCAGAAATCGGTTTACTCAGTGTATGGAGAATGGGGGACGTCACCTACCTGATTTGATCTTCAAAACTGAGTAAAACAAAACTTTATGTATGTGCCTATATTATAAAAAACGAATAAAAATTTTCTGATTCATACAATGCATTTTATTAAGTTTTAAAAAAAGGAAGTTATGCTGCCGCACCCTGCATGTACTCTGAATAAACAGACAAGAATATAAGCCGGAGAAATGAAATATTTATAATTTGTGGCAGGCTATACTTTAATGGATAAAAGACGAAGTGAAGATATCTACAAATATTCAGTTTGACAAATATAATAGAAGATTATAGGAGAAAATGGTATGAACATGTCTGCAGAATGGATACCAGCAGATTGCCTAGGAAAAGTCTGAATTATCAACCGAGAGGAGGAAAAAGAGATCGGGGACGCCCACGAAAGAGATGGACACAACAGCTAGGATACTTGGAGCCGGAACGAATCCCTGTTAGAAGAAGAAGAAGATTTTATGTAGGCTATCTTAAACTATTCATTCTAAATTAATTGTTTAATACCGGTGATTAAAGTTAGGATTCAGATTGGCCTATAGGTTAGTTTCCTCATCTTCTATAATACATAAGAATGTCAAGTGTTTACTACAAATCTTGACTATACATTTTTACTGTCTACTGGCCAGATGACCGTCCACCTCTATAATTAACACACGTGGATGTGAGATCAGCAATCGGATGGTAGGCAAGGGCCTTCCAGGCATGTTGCGCCATGGAGTATAATATCAGGGAATTAGAATCAGATATCTATATTTTTATTACGACGTGATTAACCCTTGTTCACAAGCTACTTCCCTTGTTGTTTTCAGTTCTAGGAACATTGGTTAATGCCGTTTTGTTATTTATGTGAAAGGACGTGTCATAAAGATGCAGGATGCATGTCCTGCTTGTCTTTCCCTCTCGAGTAGGCAACCCGGCGTGCGACGAATGAGCTTTTAATAGAAAATCAATCACTGCATGGCTTTGAGAGGATATTGTTCCGTTTACAGAATTCACTCCACGTCTTTGTTTAACAAGTGTGTTGATCTTAAGGTGCTTATACTCCGATCATTAATTTCCTTAGTTAGGGGGATGGGATGTGCTAATTCACGGGTTTAATCCATACTAATGCCTTTATTCCATCTAATAACATCAACAGGCCCTGGTTCAAATCTCGGTATTCTGAACTAATGGCCCATTGACCTCTTTACTTTCTTTATATTATTATTATTATTATTATTATTTAATAATACGAATGTTCCACAATACAGCGTTTCTCCTTCAACCCAAATTGATTTGTCGCCAGAGGTTCTGTCTAGAGCATCTTCTTCCGTCAAATATCTAGCTTCCATACTTCTCCTCATTCCATCCATCAATTATTAGTATCATTATTATTAATATTGTGTTAATATTTTTCTTTGACTTGTAGGTTAGGCCCACTAGCCCGTTCATCTTTAAGATAATTTTTTTCTCCATCGCATCAAATGTCTGCCTCTACTAAATAATTCTCTGGAAGCGTACGAGTGTAATCATTTAGGCATCATTACGCCTATTATTATATATTATGTGAAAAGCAACGGGAAGCTATCGCACCTATAATTCCCTAGTAAAACTGCAAAGCATAGCATGAAAGACCTGCCCTCGGGCAGAATTACTATGGATGGGTGGATTATATTTTAGGCCTATTATTATATATTAGGCCTACATGTTAATCGCGGATTCTTTCTTTTTTTTTCTTTTCCCTAGATAATTACTTTGCAGTTATGTTTAAATGTCCCACGTCTCCCGAGCTCTAACTGTACACGATCAGTGAGGAGAGAATTTAAAACTCTCGATAACATACGAACATATGTCTGAGCGGACAAGGACACGGAGAGCAAGGGACCACCTCCCAGACGATGTGAACATTTTAATGAAGACGTATTATTCACTCACATATTGAAAACTAAACAGGAAAAATATGGTCGGTGATAATGATTTCAAAATGTTATTAGGAACTCTTTGAGCCGTAAATACATTTCTCTTATCTTAAAGGCGAAGAAAAAAATTACTTACCCAGAATACTTGTCCCCAACGGGCATCGAACCCAGGCCCGCTGCATCGGAGACAAGACTCTAATTGAAATAAATAACTGATTACCCGACATTATTTATCCCGATATGATTTTCACAATTAAACTTAGCGACACCCAATAACTATTTATTCGATAGTAATATCAGTCTTATCCATTATTTTTAGATGTCACCTTACTGGAAGTTCTGGGACTAAAATGTCATCGCGACTGTCAACTGTCAATTTGCTCATTTTATTTTTCACTTCTGTCATCCCTTCTCACCCTAGGCTTATATACTGATGGGAACAAAACTTGGTCTTAAACAGCATCGGGAGAGTCACTATTCATCTCAGGGACAACGAAAACTTTGGATTGGTCACTAATATCGGTAGTTACCAATTAGTTTCAATGTTATCTTTTCTAACCAACCATACGGAAGCTAGTAATATAAGTAATATTAATAATAATAGCATTTTTTGTAAGCCTATGTTTTCCCTTTACAGAGATTTAGGCGCTCTCCCCCCTACAGGGAAGAATTTGAACCATACTAATTTAGTTACACTTGTTTTCGCATAGATGTCATTTTGAGTGGTACGTGGTCAGCGTTCCGCCTCATACTGACATGTAGGAAACCAAGATATTACTCGGACGGGAAAATTCGGTAAATTTTGCTTAGAGGCCTTTTCATTCAGGCTTCAGGATTTTTTACGAGCCTGAAAATCTTCAGACTCGGGACCCACGGCTTAAAGTCCCTCCCGGAGGACTTGCTCCTTGGATTTTTCCGTCCTAAAAAATCCATCGACCCCGGCCGAGTTTGAACCCGCGACCCTTGGGACCAGATGCTAGGAGCATAACCACTAGTCCACCGCGGCCGACATAATAATAATAATAATAATAATAATAATAATAATAATAATAATAATAATAATATGCAGGAGAAGCAGAAGAAAAGTAATAAGACGCCAATGATTAATAAAAAAGAAACACAAAAAGATGAATAAAATTGAAAATAAACAGTAACAGACGCAGAAGAAGAAACAGTAGAATAATAGTAACAAGGCAAAGAGGAAGAATAATAATAAGAAGAAGAAAATTAAGAAAAGAGAAATTAAAAGGTAATAGCATAAGAAGAACAACAGGCATAAGAAGAAAAAAGCATAAGAATTAGAAAAAACACGAGGAAAAAAGCACGAGGAGAAGAAAAAAGCAAGAGGAGAAGAAAAAACACGCGGAGAAGATAAAAGGCACGAGGAGAAGAAAAAAGGCACGAGGAGAAGAAAAAAGCAAGAGGAGAAGAAAAAAGGCACGAAGACAAGAAAAAAGGCACGAAGAGAATAAAAAGCATGTGAAGAAGGAAA
Organism: Diploptera punctata; assembly: GCA_030220185.1. Taxonomy (NCBI): domain Eukaryota; kingdom Metazoa; phylum Arthropoda; class Insecta; order Blattodea; family Blaberidae; genus Diploptera; species Diploptera punctata. Next base: position 130,145 of record JASPKZ010008069.1, read on the forward strand.
ACATAATCAGAAGAAAAAGGAAATAAGAAGGTAAAGAAAATAAGAAGTCCAAAAATTTTCAAATTTTATGAAATTTTCAATCCGAAAATTTTCATAGTACTTATATCCTGGAAGTCCAAAAAATTTTGTAAGTACAAAAAACTTCGTAATCAAAAAATATTCTGAGTACAAAAAGTTTCCAAGACCAAATGATTTTCACAGTCCAAAAAATTACCATGTCCAAAAAATTCGAACTCAAAGTAATATTCCAAGTACGAAATGTTTTCTAACACCAAAAAAATATATATAAAAACATTGTTTAAGTCCAAAAAATTTGTAATTCCAAACAATTCTAACCTAAGTCCAAAAAATGTAAACAAAAAATTTCCAAAATCCAAAAAAAAAATATCCCAGCCAAAATATCGGAAAAATTGCGTAAGCGAAACAAAAAAAAATACGAGTCGGTTCAAAAATTTAACACCAAAAATTGTGCAAGTCCAAAAATGTTTGTACTACAAAACGTTTTTCCGAGTCGATAAATTTTTGAAGTCCTTAAAATTGTCGATGTCCTTAACTCTATCAAACTCCATAAAGTTATCGAAGTCCATAAAAAAAATTCGAAGTTGAAAATATTTTCTAAGCCCAAATATTTTCCACGTCAGAAAACATTCCAAGTCCGAAAATATTTGCAAATCCAAAACATTTTGTAAAAGAAAATATTCCCAGTCCAGCAACTGACAAATTCAAACTCATAGGTTCTTGATTGCGAGGGCATATGCTCTCCACACTTCCCTATTCTTAGCTAAACTCTTTCCAATCGCCTTCTTCACAATCTACATCCCTCAAATCATGGTCAATGTATTCTCCCACCAAAATCCTAGTCTACAAACTGGGCGTTTTCTCTCTGGGTTTCCCACAAGAATCTTCCATGCACCTCTTTCAAAATCCATTCGTGCTACATGTCCTGCCCAGCGCAGTCTTATGAGATCTAACTGTTCTCATTGTATATGACTTCATATAAAGACCATGTAAGACACGGTTATGTAGTCTTCTGCATTCACCTGTCTGTTCGTCTTCAGGCAGTTAAATTAAGGAACATCGAGAATTAGAATGTAGGCATTTCATTAAAAGTGTATTTAGGCGCATCCTGCATGAAATTATTCAGAATTCAATGTTAGTTTGTCTAACAGAGAGCTTGAATAGAAACAAAATTAGGTTTTCATATTTGTATTGGGCCTCGTATCCTGAAAGAAAGTTTAAACAAACAAACATTTTCTTAACAGTATTATAAAAATCATTGTTCTCACCGATATCGCCATTTTGAGATACAACATCCCTCGGCCTATAACTTCAGACAACACACATTTAACACAATTTTATCCTAAAAACTATCGTATTTAAACTAATATGTCGCACAAGTTAAAATTATTCTTGTAATCAATAAGAATAACACAATTTTCTATTAAATAATTCGGAACATGTCTTCACTACTGCGTATTTAGATCACAAATGACGCTGGTCGCTTCGTTTTATAAATGTAATTATATAACTCGATTGTTGATTGTTGTGATTTAAATTTGTTAATTATTAACACTCGTATATACATAAAATGGCAATAATTATTACAAATAAGGAGTTAATGTGCTTCTTATCACATCTCTAACAACGTCTTCACTAGGTAGAATTGAAAACAGAAACGAAAATAACATTTTAGATCTAATAATTATATAAAATCATAATTAAAAATACACATTTTTAATTATAATAATAGGAACGCGCACATTTGTGCAAAGGCGAGTTTATATCTATCTCCGATATTCAACAATCGATTTAAATCTTTTCATGCATTCGATTGATTGATACCTCTCGCTATCTTCGCCACCAAATTCACAAATATCCTCTTTATACGAGCAAGGAGAAAGAATGTTTGAAGAGGGCAACTAGAACATAGAATATCAAAGTTTCACAGTTAATATTATGTAGTAATGCAACTAATCGAAGATTACATACGCGAACTCGAGTGTACTTGTACTTATTATTATTACTATTTTTATTACTACTTTCACTATTATTATTATCGATTTCACTATTATTATTATTATTATTATTATTATCTATTCTTTACTGCTATTTTAATTATCAACATGGTAAAATAATTGAACTCAGAGACTCAAGCCGTCTGAAATGAATGCAAAACATATTTCCTTTATTTTAATTTAGGAAGCAGGATACGAATATTCGGTAATAATTATCTTAGGCTAACGTTTGGAACGATGAGAGATCAGAAGACCGGTGAATGGAGAAGACTAATTTTTAAGTCCAAACAATTTTCCGTCCAAACATTTTTAAATCCAAACTATTTTTAAGACCAAACGCTATTTAAATCTAAACATTTTAACGAGGCCAAACAATTTTTAAACAAATATTGTTCAGTCCGAAGTATTTTCAGTCCAAACGATTTCTATGTTAAGCGATCTTTACGTTCAAACAAATTTTAAGTCCAACTTTTTAGTCCAAACAATATTTAACACAAAATAATATTTAAGTCTAAACAATTTTTAAGTCCAAATGATCTCGATGTCCAAACATTATTTAATTCCAAACAATATTATATCGAGACATTTTTCAGTCCAAACGATTTTTATGTCCAAACATTATCAGTCCAAGCAATTATTAAGTCCAAGTATTTAATAAGTCCAAACAATTTTTAAGTCCAAACAATGTTTTAAGTCCAAACAACTTTTAAGTCCAAACAATGTTTCAGTCCATACAACTTTTAAGTCCAAACAATTTTTACATCTAAAGAACTATAAATCCAACGATTTTTAGGTCCAAACAAATTTTATCTCCACACAATTTTAAGTGAAACAAAATTAAGTCCAAACACTTTTATGTCCAAGAAAATTTTAAGACCAAACCATTTATAAGTCCAGAGAAATTTTCGTCTAAACAATTTATAAGTCCAAACAATTCTTAAGTCCAAACAATTTTAAGTCCAAATCATTTTTAAGTCCAAACATTTTTTAAGTCCAAGCAATTTTTAATTCCCAGCAATTTTTTAATTCCAAGCAATTTTTAAGTCCAAACAATTTTTAAGTCAAAACAATTTTTCAAGTCCAAACAATTTTAAGTCCAAACAATTTTTCAGTCCAAACAATTTTTAAGTCCAAACAATTTTTAAGTCCAAACAATTTTTAAGTCCAAACAATTTTTAAGTCGAAACAATTTTAAGTCCAAACATTTTTAAGTCCAAACAATTTTTAAGTCCAAACAATTTTTAAGTCCAAACAATTTTTTAAGTCCAAACAATTTTTAAGTCCAAACAATTTTTAAGTCCAAACAATTTTTAAGTCCAAACAATTTTTAAATCCAAACAATTTTTAAGTCCAAACAATTTTTAAATCCAAACAATTTTTAAGTTCAAACAATTTTTAAGCCCAAACAATTTTTAAGTCCAAACAATTTTTAAGTCCAAACAATTTTTAAGTCCAAACAATTCTTATGTCCAAACAATTTATATATCTAAACAATGTTATTAATTCCAAATAATTTTTAAGTCCAAACAATTTTTAATATTTTTTAGACTCTTCTTTTTATAAGTTCAAACAATTTTAGTTCCAAAAATTTTAATGTCCTAAAAATATTTATTTATTTCTAAACAGTATTTAAGTCCAAACAGTATTAAGTCCAAAAAATTTTAATCGCAACAAATTTTGACTTCGAAGTAACTTCAAGTCCAAACAATATTTAATCCCAAACGATATCCTAAGGATATCTATCTCCCAACGATATTCAAGTTAAACTACATCTATGTCCTAACGACATACAACTCCAAACAATTTTTAAGTCCAAACAATTTTTAAGTCCAAACAATTTTTAAGTCCAAACAATTTTTAAGTCCAAACAATTTTTAAGTCCAAACAATTTTTAAGTCCAAACAATTTTTAAGTCCAAACAATTTTTAAGTCCAAACAATTTTTAAGTCCAAACAATTTTTAAGTCCAAATAATTTTTAAGTCCAAACAGTTCTTATGTCCAAACAATTTATATATCTAAACAATGTTATTAATTCCAAATAATTTTTAAGTCCAAACAATTTTTAATATTTTTTAGACTCTTCTTTTTATAAGTTCAAACAATTTTAGTTCCAAAAATTTTAATGTCCTAAAAATATTTGTTTATTTCTAAACAGTATTTAAGTCCAAACAGTATTAAGTCCAAAAAATTTTAATCGCAACAAATTTTGACTTCGAAGTAACTTCAAGTCCAAACAATATTTAAGCCCAAACGATATCCTAAGGATATCTATCTCCCAACGATGTTCAAGTTAAACTACATCTATGTCCTAACGATATACAAGTCCAAACAATTTTAAGTCCAAAAATATTTTATGTCCAAACAATTTTTAAGTCCAAACATTTTGAAGATAAAACGACTTTTGAGACCAAAACGTTTAAGGCAAAACGATATTTAAGTCTAATCTATTTTTAAGTGAAAACAATTTTTTAAGTGTAAACATTTTAAAAATCCAAACAATTTTTAAGTCCAAACAATTTTTACGTCCAAAAAGTTTTTAGTCCAAGCAATTTTTACGTCCAAAAAGTTTTTAGTCCAAGCAATTTTTACGTCCAAAAAGTTTTTAGTCCAAGCAATTTTTACGTCCAAAAAGTTTTTAGTCCAAGCAATTTTTAAGTCCCAACAATTTTTAAGTCCAAATGATTTTTAAGTTCAAACGAATTTTAATTCCCAACGAGTTTTAACCTCAAACGATTCTTAGTCCAAACGATTTTTGAATCCAAACTATTTTAGGTCCAAACTGATCTTAAGCCCAAACAATTTTAAAGCCCAAACACTTTTTAAGTATTAACATCTTACAAGTCCAAACAATTTAAAGTCCAAAATTTTTTAGTCCAAACAATTTTAAGTCCAGACTATTTTTAAGTCAAAGCGTTTTTCAGTCCAAACAATTTTAATTGCAAATATTTTTTAGTCCAAATAATTTTTGAATCCAAACTATTTTAAGTCCAAGAAATGTATGTCCAAATAATTGAAAGTCCAAACAATTGTAAGTCCACACAACCTTTAAGTACAATCAATTTTTTAAATCCGAAGAATTTGAAAGTCAAGTAATGTATAAGTGCAACCAATTTTTGAGTCCTAGGTATTTGTAAGTCCCAGCAATTTGTAATGCCAGAGGAATTTGTAAGCCCTATGGCACTTGTCGAGACACTGGAAGTTGTACGTCTTATGCCTTTGCAAGTGAAACGTATTTGCGAGTCCAAAGAATTTGTAAGTCCCTAAAGAATTGTAAGTCTACAAAGAATTGTAAAGTCCAAAGGAATTGTAAGTCCAAAGGAATTGTGAAGTAACAAAAGGAATTGGTATCCCAAAGGAATTGTAAGTCCAAAGGAATTGTAAGTCAAAGGAGAATATGTAAGTCCAAAGTAATTGAAATTCCAAAGGAATTCTAAGTTCAACCAATTGTGTGTCCGTAAAAATTTTTAAGTCCAAAAAACGTATTCGAACTAGAAAAATATTCTAATTGCATACACACTTTTTCTATGGTCGCACACCACATCAATTTTTTAAGTCCAAAGAATTTGAAAGTAGAAATAATTTGAAAGTCAAGTAATGTATAAGTGCAACCAATTTTTGAGTCCTAGGTATTTGTAAGTCCTAGCAATTTGTAATGCCAGAGGATTTGTACGGCGAAGGAATTTGTAAGTCCTAAGTTAAACTACATCTATGTCCTAACGACATACAACTCCAAACAATTTCTAAGTCCAAACAATTTTTAAGTACAAACAATTTTTAAGTGAAAACAATTTTTTTAAGTCCAAACTATTTTTAAGTCCAAACAATTTTTAGGTCAAACTATTTTTAACTCCAAAAAATTTTTAAGTCCAAACAATTCTTATGTCCAAACAATTTATATATCTAAACAATGTTATTAATTCCAAATAATTTTTAAGTCCAAACAATTTTTAACATTTTTTAGACTCTTCTTTTTATAAGTTCAAACAATTTTAGTTCCAAAAATTTTAATGTCCTAATAATATTTATTTATTTCTAAACAGAATTTAGACGTCCAAACAATACTTAAGTCCAAACAGTATTAAGTCCAATAAATTTTAATCGAAACAAATTTGTACTTCGTGAGTAACTGTAAGTCCAAACAATATTTACTTAGAGTCAAACGATATCTAAGTCTTAAGGATATCTAGCTCCTAACGATATCTAATTCCAAACTACATCTATGTCCTAACGATATACAAGTACAAACAATTTAAAGTCCAAAAATATTTTATGTCCAAACAATTTTTAAATCCAAACATTTTGAAGATAAAACGACTTTTAAGACCAAAACGATTAAGGCAGAACGATTTTTATGTCTAATCTATTTTTAAGCGTAAACAATTTTTAAGTGTAATCATTTTAAAAATCCAAACAATTTTTAAGTCCAAACAATTTTTACGTCCAAAAAGTTTCTAGTCCAAGCAATTTTTTAGTCCCAACAATTTTTAAGTTCAAATGAATTTTAATTCCCAACGAGTTTTAACCTCAAACGATTCTTAGTCCAAACGATTTTTGAGTCCAAACATTAGGTCCAAACTGATTTTAAGCCCAAACAATTTTAAAGTCCAGACACTTTTTAAGTATTAACATCTTACAAGTCCAAACAATTCTAAAGTCCAAAATTTTTTAGTCCAAACAATTTTAAGTCCAGATTATTTTTAAGTCGAAACGATTTTCAGTCCAAACAACTTTAAGTCCAAATATTTTTTAGTCCAAATAATTTTTGAAACCAAACTATTTTAAGTCCAAGAAATATATGTCCAAACAATTGTAAGTCCACACAATCTTTTTACGTACAATCAATTTTTTAAGTCCAAAGAATTTGAAAGTAGAAATAATTTGAAAGTCAAGTAATGTATAAGTGCAACCAATTTTTGAGTCCTAGGTATTTGTAAGTCCTAGCAAATTGTAATGCCGGAGGAATTGTACGGCGAAGGAATTTGTAAGTCCTATGCACTTGTAAGACAATGGCATTTGTACGTCTTGTGCTTTTGCAAGTGAAACGTCTTTGCGAGTCCAAAGAATTTGTAAGTCCAAAAGAATTGTAAGTCCAAAGGAATTGTAAGTCCAAAGGAATTGTAAGTCCAAAGGAATTGTAAGTGCAAAGGAATTGTAAGTCCAAAGGAATTGTAAGTCCAAAGGAATTGTAAGTCCAAAGGAATTGTAAGTCCAAAGGAATTGTAAGTTAAAGCAATTGTGTGTCTGTAAAATGTTTAAGTCCAAAAAAAGTATTCAAACTAGAAAAGATTCTAATTGCAAAACTTTTTATAAGTCCAAAAAAAAATCCAACTACTTTCAGAACCAAAACACATGAAATCAAAGAATTTTGTAACACGAAAACAGATCACAAATCCAAAACATGTTTAGCCCAAAAACGATTGTAATACAAACAAAAATTCAAAGTCCAAAAAAATGTGTGAGTCCAAATCTTTTACTTCTCCAGAACATTTCCGAGTCCAAAAAGTTTATTATGTGCAAAAACCTACAAGCTCGAGAATATATTGGAAGTCCAAAGCAGGCAATATCCATTTTCTTCTAATTCCAAAAGTTTCCAAGTAAAAAATATACGCTCAAATAATATTCCACATTCATCAATTTCTGTAAGTCTAAAATCATTTTGTAATTAAAAAATGAGAATATCCCAAATCTATCAGTCCTGCCCAACGCAGTCTTATGAGATCTAACTTTTTTCATTGTATGTGATTTTGTATAAAGACCATGTAAGATACTGTTATGTAGTCTTCTGCATTCACCTGTCTGTTCGTCTTCAGGCAGTTAAATTTTAAAATATATTGTTTTTCGATGTTGGTCAGACATTCGTAAGCAGTAGGATATATCTATTACCCGAATTCAAGGAAGATCGAGAATTCGAATGTACACATTTCATTAAAAGTGTATTTAGGTGCTTCCTGCATGAAATTATTCAAAATTGAATGTTGGTTTGTCTAATAGAGAGCTTGAATAGAAACCAAATTAGGTTTTCATATTTGTATTGGGCCTCGTATCCTGAAAGAAAGTTTAAACAAACAAACATTTTCTTAACAGTATTATAAAAATCATGTTCTCACCGATATTGCCATTTTCAGATACAATATCCCTCGGCCTATAACTTCAGACAACACACATTTAACACAATTTTATCCTTAAAACTATCGTATTTAAACTAATATGTCGCACAAGTTAAAATTATTCTTGTAATCAATAAGAATAACACAATTTTCTATTAAATAATTCGGAACATGTCTTCACTACTGCGTATTTAGATCACAAATGACGCTGGTCGCTTCGTTTTATAAGTGTAATTATATAACTCGATTGTTGATTGTTGCGATTTAAATTTGTTAATTATTAACGGTCGTATATACATAAAATGGCAATAATTATTACAAATAATGAGTGAATTTGCTTCTTATCATATTTCTAACAACGCCTTCAATAGGTAGAATTGAAAACAGAAACGAAAGTAACATTTTAGATCTAATAATTATATAAAATCATAATTAAAAATACACATTTTTAATTATAATAATAGGAACGCGCACATTTGTGCTAAGGCGAGTTTATATCTCTCTCCGATATTCAACAATCGATATAAATCTGTTCATGCATTCGATTGATTGATACCTCTCGCAATCTTCGCCACCAAATTCACAAATATCCTCTTTATACGAGCAAGGAGGAAGAATGTTTGAATAGGGCAATGAGAACAGAGAATTTCAAAGTTTCACAGTTAATATGTAGTAATGCAACTAATCGAAGATTACATTCGCGAACTCGAGTGTACTTGTACTTATTATTATTACTATTTTTATTACTACTTTCACTATTATTATTATTATTATTATTATTATTATTATTATTATTATTGTTTTTACTTTACTGCTATTTTAATTATCATCATGGAAATATAATTGAACTCAGAGACTCAAGCCGTCTGAAATGAATGCAAAACATATTTCCCATATTTTAATTTAGGAAGTAGGATACGAATATTCGGTAATAATTATCTTAGGCAAACATTTGGAACGATGAGAGATGAGAAGACAGGTGAATGGAGAAAACTAATTTTTAAGTCAAAACAATTTTCCGCCCAAACAATTTTCCGTCCAAACAATTTTCCGTCCAAACATTTTTAAGTCCAAACAATTTTTTAGACCAAACAATTTTTTACTCCAAACGATTTTTAAGTCCAAACAATTCTTAAGCCCAAAAAAGTTAAGTCCAAACTATTTTTCAGACCAAACGCTATTTAAATCTAAACATTTTAACGAGGCCAAACAATTTTTAAGACAAATATTTTTTAGTCCAAAGCATTTTCAGTCAGAACGATTTCTATATTAAAGCGATCTTTTGGTCCAAACAAATTTTAAGTCCAATTTTTTGTCCAAACAATATTTAACACCAAAAAATATATAAGTCCAAATAATATTTTAGTCTAAACAATTTTTAAGTCCAAATGATCTCGATGTCCAAACATTATTTAATTCCAAACAATATTATATCCAGACATTTTTTCAGTCCAAACGATTTTTATGTCCAAACATTTTCAGTCCAAGCAATTATTAAGTCCAAGTATTTAATAAGTCCAATCAATTTTTAAGTCCAAACAATGTTTAAGTCCAAACAACTTTTATGTCCAAACAATGTTTCAGTCCATACAACTTTTAAGTCCAAACAATTTTTACGTCTAAACAACTTTATATCCAAAGATTTTTAGGTCCAAACAAATTTTATCTCCACACAATTTTAAGTGAAACAAAATTAAGTCCAACACTTTTATGTCCAAGAAAATTTAAGACGAAACCATTTATAAGTCCAGACAAATTTTCGTCCAAACAATTTATAAGTCCAAACTATTCTTAAGTCCAAACAATTTTAAGTCCAAACCATTTTTGAGTCCAAACAATTTTTAATTCCAAACATTTTTTAAGTCCAAGCAATTTTTAAGTCCAAACAATTTTTTTCCGTCCAAACAATTTTTTGAGTCCAAACAATTTCTAAGCCCAAACAATTTTTAAGTCCAAACAATTTTTAAGTCGAAACAATTTTTAAGACGAAACACTTTTTAAGTCCAAACAATTATAACTTCTAAACAATTTTTAAGTCAAAACAATTTTTAAGTCTAAACAATTTTAAGTCCAAACAATTTTTAAGTCCAAAAATTTTTACGTCTAAACAACTTTATATCCAAAGATTTTTAGGTCCAAACAAATTTTATCTCCACACAATTTTAAGTGAAACAAAATTAAGTCCAACACTTTTATGTCCAAGAAAATTTAAGACGAAACCATTTATAAGTCCAGACAAATTTTCGTCCAAACAATTTATAAGTCCAAACTATTCTTAAGTCCAAACAATTTTAAGTCCAAACCATTTTTAAGTCAAAACCATTTTTGAGTCCAAACCATTTTTAATTCCAAATATTTTTTAAGTCCAAGCTATTTTTTGGTTCAAACAATTTTTTTCAGACCAAACAATTTTATGAGTCCAAACAATTTTTAACTCAAAACAATTTTTAAGTCCAAACAATTTTTAAGTACAAACAAATTTAAGTCCAAACAGTGTTTATGTCCAAACAATTTTAAGTCCAAACAATTATTAAGTCCAAACAATTTTTAAGTCAAAACTTTTTTTTAAGTCCAGACAATTTTTAAGTCCAAACAATTTCTAAGCCCAAACAATTTTTACATCCATACAATTTTTAAGTCCAAACAATTTTTAAGTCGAAACAATTTTTAAGTCGAAACAGTTTTTAAGTCCAAACAATTATAACTCCTAAACAATTCTTAAGTCAAAACAATGTTTAAGTCCAAACAATTTTAAGTCCAAACAAATTTTAAGTCCAAACAATTTTTAAGTCCAAAAAAATTCTAAGTCCAAACATTTTGAAGATGAAACGACTTTTAAGACCAAAACGATTAATGCAAAACGATTTTTAAGACTAATCTATTTTTAAGCGAAAACAATTTTTAAGTGTAAACATTTTAAAAATCAAAACAATTTTTAAGTCCAAACAATTTTTTCGTCCAAAAAGTTTCTAGTCCAAGCAATTTTTTAGTCCCAACAATTTTTAAGTAAAAATGACTTTTAATTCCCAACGAATTTTAACCTCAAACGATTCTTAGTCCAAACGATATTTGAGTCCAAATTATTTTAGGTCCAAACTGATTTTAAGCCCAAACAATTTTAAAGCCCAGACACTTTTTAAGTATTAACATCTTACAAGTCCAAACAATTTTAAAGTCCAAAATTTTTTAGTCCAAACAATTTTAAGTACAGACTATTTTTAAGTCGAAACGATTTTCAGTCCAAACAACTTTAAGTCCAAATATTTTTTAGTCCAAATAATTTTTGAAACCAAACTATTTTAAATCCAAGAAATTTATATCCAAACAATTGAAAGTCCAAACAATTGTAAGTCCACACAATTTTTAAGTACAATCAATTTTTTAAGTCCAAAGAATTTGAAAGTAGAAATAATTTGAAAGTCAAGTAATGTATAAGTGCAACCAATTTTTGAGTCCTAGGTATTTGTAAGTCCTAGCAATTTGTAATGCCAGAGGATTTGTACGGCGAAGGAATTTGTAAGTCCTATGCACTTGTAAGACAATGGCATTTGTGCGTCTTATGCTTTTGCAAGTGAAACGTATTTGCGAGTCCAAAGAATTTGTAAGTCCAAAGGAATTGTAAGTCCAAAGTAATTGTAAGTCCAAAGGAATTGTAAGTCCAAAGGAATTGTAAGTGCAAAGGAATTGTAAGTCCAAAGGAATTGTAAGTCCAAAGGAATTGTAAGTCCAAAAGGAATTGTAAGTCCAAAGGAATTGTAAGTCCAAAGGAATTGTAAGTCCAAAGGATTTGTAAGTCCAAAGGAATTGTAAGTCCAAAGGAATTGTAAGTCCAAAGGAATTGTAAGTCCAAAGGAATTGTAAGACCAAAGGAATTGTAAGTCCAAAGGAATTGTAAGTCCAAAGGAATTGTAAGTCCAAAGGAATTGTAAGTCCAAAGGAATTGTAAGTCCAAAGGAATTGTAAGTCCAAAGGAATTGTAAGTCCAAAGGAATTCTAAGTCCAAAGGAATTGTAAGTTAAAGCAGTGGTGTGTCCGTAAAATTTTTAAGTCCAAAAAAGTATTCAAACTAGAAAAGATTCTAATTGCAAACTTTTTTATAAGTCCAAAAAAAATCCAACTACTTTCAGAACCAAAACACATGAAATCAAAGAATTTTCTAACACGCAAATATATATTACATATCCAAAACATGATTAGGCCAAAAACATTTGTAAAACAAAAAAAAATTCAAAGTCTAAAAAAATTGGTGATTCCAAATCTTTTACTTCTCCAGAACATTTCCGAGTCCAAAAAATTTATTATGTGCAAAAACCTACAAACTCGAGAAAATATTGGAAGTCCAAAGCAGGCAATATCCATTTTCTTCCAATTCCAAAAGTTTCCAAGTAAAAAATATACGCTCAAATAATATTCCACGTTCATCAATTTCTGTAAGTCTAAAATCATTCTGTAATTAAAAAATGAGAATATCCCAAATCTATCAGTCCTGCCCAACGCAGTCTTATGAGATCTAGCTTTTTTCATTGTATGTGATTTTGTATAAATACCATGTAAGACACTGTTATGTAGTCTTCTGCATTCACCTGTCTGTTCGTCTTCAGGCAGTTAAATTTTAAAATATATTGTTTTTCGATGTTGGTCAGACATTCGTAAGCAGTAGGATATATCTATTACCCGAATTCAAGGATGATCGAGAATTCGAATGTACACATTTCATTAAAAGTGTATTTAGGTGCATCCTGCATGAAATTATTCAAAATTGAATGTTGGTTTGTCTAATAGACAGCTTGAATAGAAACCAAATTAGGTTTTCATATTTGTATTGGGCCTCATATCCTGAAAGAAAGTTTAAACAAACAAACATTTTCTTAACAGTATTATAAAAATCATTGTTCTCACCGATATCGCCATTTTGAGATACAAAATCCCTCGGCCTATAACTTCAGACAACACACATTTAACACAATTTTATCCTTAAAACTATCGTATTTAAAATAATATATCGCACAAGTTAAAATTATTCTTGTATTCAATAAGAATAACACAATTTTCTATTAAATAATTCGGAACATGTCTTCACTACTGCGTATTTAGATCACAAATGACGATGGTCGCTTCGTTTTATAAGTGTAATTATATAACTCGATTGTTGATTGTTGCGATTTAAATTTGTTAATTATTAACTGTCGTATATACATAAAATGACAATAATTATTACAAATAAGGAGTGAATTTGCTTCTTATCACATCTCTAACAACGTCTTCAATAGGTAGAATTGAAAACAGAAACGAAAATAACATTTTAGATCTAATAATTATATAAAATCATAATTAAAAATACACATTTTTAATTATAATAATAGGAAAGCGTACATTTGTGCTAAGGCGAGTTTATATCTCTCTCCGATTTTCAACAATCGATTTAAATCTTTTCATGCATTCGATTGATTGATACCTCTCGCAATCTTCGCCACCAAATTCACAAATATCCTCTTTATACGAACAAGGAGAAAGAATGTTTGAAGAGGACAATGAGAACAGAGAATTTCAAAGTTTCACAGTTAATATGTAGTAATGCAACTAATCGAAGATTACATACGCGAACTCGAGTGAACTTGTACTTATTATTATTACTATTTTTATTACTACTTTCACTATTATTATTATTATTATTATTATTATTATTATTACTTTACTGCTATTTTAATTATCATCATGGTAAAATAATTGAACTCAGAGACTCAAGCCGTCTGAAATGAATGCAAAACATATTTCTCTTATTTTAATTTAGGAAGTAGGATACGAATATTCGGTAATACGTAATTATCTTAGGCAAACGTTTGGAACCTTGAGAGATGAGAAGACAGGTGAATGGAGAAGACTAATTTTTAAGTCCAAACAATTTTCCGTCCAAACATTTTCAAGTCCAAACTATTTTTAAGACCAAACGCTATTTAAATCTAAACATTTTAACGAGGCCAAACAATTTTTAAGACAAATATTTTTTAGTCCGAAGTATTTTCAGTCCAAACGATTTCTATGTTAAAGCGATCTTTAGGTCCAAACAAATTTTAAGTCCAATTTTTTTGTCCAAACTATATTTAATACCAAAAAATATATAAGTCCAAATAATATTTAAGTCTAAACAATTTTTAAGTCCAAATGATCTCGATGTTCAAACATTACTTAATTCCAAACAATATTATATCCAGACATTTTTCAGTCCAAACGATTTTTATGTCCAAACATTTTTAGTCCAAACAATTCTTAAGTCCAAACAATGTTTAAGTCCAAACAACTTTTAAGTCCAAACAATGTTTCAGTCCATACAACTTTTAAGTCCAAACAATTTTTACGTCTAAACAACTTTATATCCAAAGATTTTTAGGTCCAAACAAATTTTATCTCAACACAATTTTAAGTGAAACAAAATTAAGTCCAAAAACTTATATGTCCAAGAAAATTTTAAGACCAAACCATTTATAAATCCACACAAATTTTCGTCCAAACAATTTATAAGTCCAAACAATTCTTAAGTCCAAACAATTTTAAGTTCAAACCATTTTTAAGTCCAAACCATTTTTAAGTCCTAACCATTTTTAAGTCCAAACATTTTTTAAGTCCAAGCAATTTTTAAGTCCAAACAATTTTTTTAAGTCCAAACAATTTTTTGAGTCCAAACAATTTTTAAGTCAAAACAATTTTTAAGTCCACACAATTTTTAGGTAGAAACAAATTTAAGTCCAAACAGTGATTAAGTCCAAGTAATTTTTAAGTCCAAACAAATTTTAAGTCCAAATAATTTTTAAGTCCAAACCATTTCTAGGTCAAAATAATTTTTAAATCCATACAATTTTTAAGTCCAAACAATTTTTAAGTCGATACAATTTTTAACTCAAAACAATTTTTAAGTCCAGACAATTATTAAGCCTAAACAATTTTTAAGTCCAAACAATGTTAAGTCCAAACAATTTTTAAGTCCAAACAATTTTTAAGTCCAAACAGTTTCTAAGTCCAAAACAATGTTTTCAGTCAAAGAACAATTTTTAAGTCCAAACAATTTTTAAGTCCAATCAATTTTTAAGTCCAAACAGTTTATAAGTCCAAACAATTTTTAAGTACAAACCATTTTTATATCCAAAACAATTCTTAGTCCTCCTGTTGATCTTTCCAAACAATTTTTAGGATCCAAACAATTTTTAAAGTTCAAACACTTTTTAAGTCCAAACAATTTTTAAGCGTCCAACCATTTTTAAGTTCCAACCAATTTTTAAGTACAAAACAATTTTTAAGTCACAAAAATTTTTAGTCCAAGCAATTTTTACGTCCCAAAAATTTTTAAGTTCCAAACTAATTTTAATTCCCAACGAGTTTTAACCTCAAACGAGTCTTATTCCAAACGATTTTTTGGTACAAACTATTTTAGGTCCAAACTGATTTTAAGCCCAAACAATTTTAAAGCCCAAACACTTTTTAAGTCTTAACATCTTACAAGTCCATACATTTTTAAAGTCCAAATTTTTTAGTCCAAAACAATTTTAATTCCAGACTATTTTTCAGTCCAAACAATTTTAAGTCCAAATATGTTTTAGTCCAAATACTTTTTTATACCAAACAATTTTAAGTCCAAGAAATTTATGTCCAAACAATTGAAAGTCCAAACAATTGTAAGTCCACACAATCTTTAAGTACAATCAATTTTTTAAGTCCAAAGAATTTGAAAGTAGATATGATTTGAAAGTCAAGTAATGTATAAATGCAACCTATTTTTGAGTCCTCGGTATTTGTAAGTCCTAGCAATTTGTAATGCCAGAGGATTTGTACGGCGAAGGAATTTGTAATTCATATGCACTTGTAAGACAATGGAATTTGTACGTCTTATGCTTTTGCAAGTGAAACGTATTTCCGAGTCCAAAGAATTTGTAAGTCCAAAAGAATTGTAAGTCCAAAGGAATTGTAAGTCCAAAGGATTTGTAAGACCAAAGGAATTGTAAGTCCAAAGGAATTGTAAGTCCAAAGGAATTGTAAGTCCAAAGGAATTGTAAGTCCAAAGGAATTGTATGTTCAAAGGAATTGTAAGTATAAAAGGAATTTGTCAGTTAAGGCAATTGTGTGTCCTTAAAATTTTTAAGTCCAAAAAAGTATTCAAACTAGAAAAGATTCTAATTGCAAACTTTTTTATAAGACCAAAAAAAATCCAACTACTTTCAGAACCAAAACACATGAAATCAAAGAATTTTCTAACACGAAAATATATCACAAATCCAAAACATGTTTAGCCCAAAAACATTTTAAAAAAAAATTCAAAGTAAAAAAAAATTGTAAGTCCAAATCTTTTACTTCTCCAGAACATTTCCGAGTCCAAAAAATTTATTATGTGCAAAAACCAACAAACTCGAGAAAATATTGGAAGTCCAAAGCAGGCAATTCTAATTCCAAAAGTTTCCAAGTAAAAAATATACGCTCAAATAATATTCCACATTCATCAATCTCTGTAAGTCTAAAATCATTTTGTAATTAAAAAATGAGAATATCCCAAATCTATCAGTCCTGCCCAACGCAGTCTTATGAGATCTAACTGTTTTCATTGTATGTGATTTTGTATAAAGACCATGTTAGACACTGTTAAGTAGAGTTCTGCATTCACCTGTCTGTTCGTCTTCAGGCAGTTAAATTTTAAAATATATTGTTTTTCGATGTTGGTCAGACATTCGTAAGCAGTAGGATAAAACTATTACCCTAATTCAAGGAAGATCGAGAATTCGAATGTAGACATTTCATTAAAAGTGTATTTAGGTGCATCCTGCATAAAATTATTCAAAATTGAATGTTGGTTTGTCTAATAGAGAGCTTGAATAGAAACCAAATTAGGTTTTCATATTTGTATTGGGCCCCGTATCCTGAAAGAAAGTTTAAACAAACAAACATTTTCTTAACAGTATTATAAAAATCATGTTCTCACCGATGTCGCCATTTTGAGATACAACATCCCTCGGCCTATAACTTCAGAATACAAACATTTATCATAATTTTATCCTTAAAACTATCGCATTTAAACTAATATGTCGCACAAGTTAAAATTATTCTTGTAATCAAAAAGAATAACACAATTTTCTATTAAATAATTCGGAACATGTCTTCACTACTGCGTATTTAGATCACAAATGACGCTGGTCGCTTCGTTTTATAAATGTAATTATATAACTCGATTGTTGATTGTTGCGATTTAAATTTGTTAATTATTAACGCTCGTATATACATAAAATGGCAATAATTATTACAAATAAGGAGTGAATTTGCTTCTTATCACATCTCTAACAACGTCTTCACTAGGTAGAATTGAAAACAGAAACGAAAAATAACATTTTAGATCTAATAATTATATAAAATCATAATTAAAAGTACACATTTTTAATTATAATAATAGGAACGCGCACATTTGTGCAAAGGCGAGTTTATATCTCTCTCCGATATTCAACAATCGATTTAAATCTTTTCATGCATTCGATTGATTGATACCTCTCGCAATATTCGCCACCAAATTCACAAATAACCTCTATATACGAGCAAGGAGAAAGAATGATTGAAGAGGGCAATGAGAACAGAGAATTTCAAATTTTCACAGTTAATATGTAGTAATGCAACTAATCGAAGATTACATACGCGAACTCGAGTGTACTTGTACTTTTTATTATTATTACTTTTATTACTACTTTCACTATTATTATTATCGATTTCACTATTATTATTATTATTATTATTATTATTATTATTATTATTATTATTGTTATTATTATTTTTTCTTTACTGCTATCTTAATTATCATCGTGGTAAAATAATTGAACTCAGAAACTCAAGCCGTCTGAAATGAATGCAAAACATATTTCCCTTATTTTAGTTTAGGAAGTAGAATACGAATATTCGGTAATAATTATCGTAGGCTAACATTTCGAACGATGAGAGATGAGAAGACAGGTGAATGGAGAAGACTAATTTTTAAGTAAAAACATTTTTAAGTACAAACAATTTTTAATACCAAACAATTTTTTACTCCAAACGATTTTTAAGTCCAAACTATTCTTAAGCCCAAAAAAATTTAAGTCCAAACTATTTTTAACACCAAACGCTGTTTAAATCTAAACATTTTAACGAGGCCAAACAATTTTTAAGACAAATATTTTTTAGTCCAAAGTATTTTCAGTCCAAACGATTTCTATGTTAAAGCGATCTTTAGGTCCAAACAAATTTTAAGTCCAATTTTTTAGTCCAAACAATATTTAACACAAAGAAATATATAAGTCCAAATAATATTTAAGTCTAAACAATTTTTAAGTCCAAATGATCTCGATGTCCAAACATTATTTATTTCCAAACAATATTATATCCAGACATTTTTCAGTCCAAACTATTTTTATGTCCAAACATTTTCAGTCCAAGCAATTATTAAGTCCAAGTATTTAATAAGTCCAAACAATTTTTAAGTCCCAACAATGTATAAGTCCAAACAACTTTTAAGTCCAAACAATGTTTCAGTCCATACAACTTTTATGTCCAAACAATCTTTACGTCTAAACAACTTTATACCCAAAGATGTTTAGGTCCAAACAAATTTTATCTCCACACAATTTTAAGTGAATCAAAATTAAGTTCAAACACTTTTATATCCAAGAAAATTTTAAGACCAAACCATTTATAAGTCCAGACAAATTTTCGTCCAAACAATTTTCAGTCCAAACAATTTTTAAGTCCAAAATTTTTAAGTCCAAGCAATTTTTAAGTCCAAGCAATTTTTAAGTCCAAGCAATTTTTAAGTCCAAACAATTTTTAAGTCCAAACCGTTTTTAAGTCCAAACAATTTTTAAGTCCAAACAATTTTTAAGTCCAAACCGTTTTTAAGTCCAAACAATTTTTAAGTCCAAACAATTTTTAAGTCCAAACAATTTTTAAGCCCAAACAATTTTTAAGTCCAAACAATTTTTAAGCTCAAACAATTTTTAAGTCAAAACAATTTTTAGTCCAAACAATTTTTCAGTCCAAACAATATTAAGTCGAAACAATTATTAAGTTAAAACAATTTTTAAGTCCAAACTGTTTTTAAGTCCAAACAATTTTTAAGTCCAAACAATGTTTAAGTCAAGACAATTGTTTAGGTCCAATTTTTTAAGTCCAATCATTTTTAAGTCTCAACCATTTTTCACGTCCAAACAATTTTTCAACTCCAAACAATTTTTTAAATCCAAACAATTTTTAAGTTCAAACAATTTTTAAGTCCAAACAATTTTTAAGTCCAAACAATTTTTAGTCCAAACAATTTTTAAGTCAAAACAATTTTTAAGTTCAAACAATTTTTAAGTCCAAACAATATTTAAGTTCAAACAATTTTTAAGTCCAAACCATTTTTAAAACATTTGTAATAAAACAAATTCAAAGTCTAAGAAAATTTGTAACTCCAAATCTTTTACTTCTCCTGAACATTTTCGAGTCCAAAAAATTTAATATGTGCAAATACCAACAAACTCGAGAAAATATTGGAAGTCCAAAGCAGGCAATTCAAATTCCAAAAGTTTCCAAGTAAAAAATATACGCTCAAATAATATTCCACGTTCATCAATTTCTGTAAGTCTAAAATCATTTTGTAATTAAAAAATGAGAATATCCCAAATCTATCAGTCCTGCCCAACGCAGTCTTATGAGATCTAACTGTTTTCATTGTATGTGATTTTGTATAAAGACCATGTAAGACACTGTTATGTAGTGTTCTGCATTCACCTGTCTGTTCGTCTTCAGGCAGTTAAATTTTAAAATATATTGTTTTTCGATGTTGGTCAGACATTCGTAAGCAGTAGGATATATCTATTACCCGAATTCAAGGAAGATCGAGTATTCGAATTAGACATTTCATTAAAAGTGTATTTAGGTGCATCCTGCATGAAATTATTCAAAATTGAATGTTGGTTTGTCTAATAGAGAGCTTGAATAGAAACCAAATTAGGTTTTCATATTTGTATTGGGCCCCGTATCCTGAAAGAAAGTTTAAACAAACAAACATTTTCTTAAGAGTATTATAAAAATCATGTTCTCACCGATATCGCCATTTTGAGATACAATATCCCTCGGCCTATAACTTCAGACAACACACATTTAACACAATTTTATCCTTAAAACTATCGTATTTAAACTAATATGTCGCACAAGTTAAAATTATTCTTGTAATCAATAAGAATAACACAATTTTCTATTAAATAATTCGGAACATGTCTTCACTACTGCGTATTTAGATCACAAATGACGCTGGTCGCTTCGTTTTATAAATGTAATTATTTAACTCGATTGTTGATTGTTGCGATTTAAATTTCTTAATTATTAACACTCGTATATATATAAAATGGCAATAATTATTACAAATTAGGAGTGAATTTGCTTCTTATCACATCTCTAACAACGTCTTCACTAGGTAGAATTGAAAACAGAAACGAAAATAACATTTTAGATCTAATTATTATATAAAATCATAATTAAAAGTACACTTTTTAATTATAATAATAGGAACGCGCACATTTGTGCAAAGGCGAGTTTTATATCTCTCTCCGATATTCAACAATCGATTTAAATCTTTTCATGCATTCGATTGATTGATACCTCTCGCAATATTCGTTCGCCACCAATTCACAAATATCCTCTATATACGAGCAAGGAGAAAGAATGTTTGAAGAGGGCAATGAGAGACAGAGAATTTCAAAGTTTCACAGTTAATATGTAGTAATGCAACAAATCGAAGATTACATACGCGAACTCGAGTGTACTTGTACTTATTATTATTATTTTATTATTATTATTTTTATTACTACTTTCGCTATTATTATTAATCGATTTCTTTATTATTATTATTATTATATTAGTTATTATTATTATTATTATTATTATTATTATTATTATTATTATTATTATTATAGTATTATTATTACTTTACTTGCTATTTTAACGTTATCACGTGGAAAATAATTGAACTCAGAGACTCAGCCGTCTGAAATGAATGCAAACATATTCCCCTATTTCATTTAGGAAGTAGGATACAAGATTAGGTAATAATATCTTAAGCTAACGTTTCGAACGATGAGAGATGAGAAGACAGGTGAATGGAGAAACTAATTTTTAAGGTCCAACATTTTTTAATACCAAACAATTTGTACTCCAAACGATTTTAAGTCCAAACTATTCTTAAGCCCAAAAAATTTAAGTCCAAACTATTTTTAACACAAACCTGTTTAAAAATCTAAACATTTTAAACGAGGCAAAACAATTTTTAAGACAAATATTTTTTAGTCCAAAGTATTTCACGTCCAAACGATTTCTATGTTAACGCGAATCTTAGGTCCAAACAAATTTAATAAGTCCAATTTTTTGGGTCCAACAATATAAAACACCAAAAAAATATAAGTCCAAATAATATTTAAGTCTCAAACATTTTTAAATTCAAATGATCCCGCGTCCAAAACATTATTATTTCCAAACATATTATATGCAGGACATTTTTCAGTCCAAACGATTTTTATGTCCAAACATTTTCAGTCCAAGCAATTATTAAGTCCAGTTATTTAATAAGTCCAAACATTTTTTAAGTCCAAACAATGTTTAAGTCCAAACAACTTTAAAGTCCAAACAATGTTTCAGTCCATACAACCTTTATTGTCCAAACAATCTTTACGTCTAAACAACTTTTATATCCAAAGATTTTTTAGGTCCAAACTAATTTTATCTACACACAATTTTTAAGTCAACATAAATTAAGTCCAAACACTTTTATATCCAAGAAAATTTTAAGACCAAACCATTTATAAATCCGACAAATCTTTCGTCCAAAACAATTTTAAGTCAAACAATTTTTAAGTCCAAATTTTTTTAAGTCCAAGCAAGTTTTAAGTCCAAGCAATCTTTACGTCCAAGCAATTTGATGTTAACGTCCCAAACAATTTTAAATCCAACAATTTTAAGTCCAAACAATTTTTAAGTGCAAACAATTTTTAAGTCCAAACAATTTTAAGTCCAAACAAATTTTCAATCGCAAACAATTTTTAAGTAAAAACAATTTTTAAGTACAAAAACAATCCTTCAGTCCAAACAAATATTAAGTACAAACAATATTATGATTTTAACAATTTTAAGCCAAACAGATTTTAAGTCAAACCAATTTTTAAGTCCAAACAATTTTTAAGTCCAAACAATGTTTCAGTCAAAACAATTTTTAAGTCCCACATTTTTTTAAGTCCAATCATTTTTCAAGTCCCACCTTTTTTAAGTCCCAAACCATTTTTCAAGTCCAAACAATTTTTCAAGTCCAAACAATTTTTAAATCCAAACAATGTTTTAAGTCCAAAAAAATGATTAAGTCAAACTATTTTAAGTCGAAAACAATTTTTAAATTCAAACAATTTTTAAGTCCAAACAGTTTTTAAGTCCAAACAACTTTTAAGTCCAAACAATTTTTAAAACATTTGTAATAAAAAACATTCAAAGTCTAAAAAAATTTGTAAGTCCAAAATCTTTTACTTCTCTGAACATTTCGAGTCCAAAAAATTTATTATGTGCAAAAACCAACAAACTCGAGAAAATATTGGAAGTCCAAAGCAGCAATATCCATTTCCTTCTAATTCCAAAAGCTTCCAAGTAAAAAATATACGCTCAAATATATTCCACGTTCATCAATTTCTGTAAGTCTAAAATCGTTTTGTAATTAAAAAATGAGCAATATCCCAAATCTATCAGTCCTGCCCAACCAGTCTTATGAGATCTAACTGTTTTCATTGTATGTGATTTTGTATAAAGACAATGTAAGACAACTGTTATGTATGTTCTGCCATTCACCTGTCTGGTTCGTCTTCAGGCAGTTAAATTTTAAAATATATTGTTTTTCGATGTGGTTCAGACATTCGTAGCAGTAGGTTATATCTATTATCCGAATTCAAGGAAGATCGAGAATTCGAATTAGACATTTCATTAAAAGTGTATTTAGGTGCATCCTGCATGAAATTATTCAAAATTGAATGTTTGGTTTGTCTAATAGAGAGCTTGAATAGAAACAAAATTAGGATTTAATATTTGTATTGGGCCCCGTATCCTGAAAGAAAGTTAAACAAACAAACATTTTCTAACAGTATTATAAAAACTCATGTTCTCACCGATATCGCCATTTTGAGATACAACATCCCTCGGGCCTATAACTCAGACAACACACATTTAACACAATTGTTATCCTTAAAAACTATCGTATTTAAACTAATATGTCGCACAAGTTAAAAATTATTCTTGTAATCAATAAGAATAACACAATTTTCTATTAAATAATTCGGAACATGTCTTCACTACTGCGTATTTAGATCACAAATGACGCTGTGTCGCTTCGTTTTATAATGTAATTATATAACTCGATTGTTGATTGTTGCGATTTAAATTTGTTAATTATTAACACTCGTATATACATAAAATGGCAATAATTATTACAAATTAGGAGTGAATTTGCTTCTTATCACATCTCTAACAACGTTCTTCACTAGGTTAGAATTGAAAACAGAAACGAAATAACATTTTAGATCTAATAATTATATAAAAATCATAATTAATAAAAACACATTTTAATTATAATAATAGGAACGCGCACATTTGTGCAAAGGCGAGTTTATATCTCTCCTCCGATATTCAACAATCGATTTAAATCTTTTCATGCATTCGATTGATGGATACCTCTCGCAATATTCGCCACCAAATTCACAAATATCCTCTATATACGAGCAAGGAGAAAGAATGTTTGAAGAGGGCAATGAGAACAGAGAATTCAAAGTTGCACAGTTTAATATGTAGTAATGCAACTAATCGAAGATTACATACGCGAACTCGAGTGATTACTTTTAGTATATAGTATTATTACTATTTTTATTACTACTTTCACTATTATTATTATCGATTTCATAGTATTATTATTATTATTATTATATTATATCTTTACTTTACTGCTATTTTAATTATCATCATGGTAAATAATTGAAACTCAGAGACTCAAGGCCGTCTGAAATGAATGCAAAACATATTTCCCTTATTTTATTTAGGAAGCTAGGATACGAATATTCGGTAATAATTATCTTAGGCTAACGTTTGCGAACGATGAGAGATGAGAAGACAGGTGAATGGAAAGACTAATTTTTA
>JASPKZ010008071.1:0-354708 GCA_030220185.1 Diploptera punctata
GCGAGATTCCTAAAAACGGGCTCTTTCAATTTCAAAATTCACAAGACATAGCTATGCCTACATAATAGCAAAGGAGTCTTACTTCATAGAAGATATCCGAAAACACTTCGATCTACCAGAAACGCAGGCATACAAAACAGCAATCGAGGAGAGACAGAGAAAGCCAGAGAGATTCGAACGAAATCACAGAAACGGAAGCATTAAAACACAGACGAATGGAAAGGACCAAATTTTCGGCTTATCCACTTATACACACGCTTCGCCGCTCACGGCTTCCATGGCAAAATATGTCATAAACAAAGTTACCATGACCTGAGGAGTCCTGCATCTGTAAACTCTGTAGCAAACAGTGCCCAAAGTATCACTTAGTGAAGTGCGACAACAGAACCAAAACAATTCACGAATTAATAGCAAAATCGTAAAACCATGTATGTAATATAAGTGTACACATTGTGTTTAATAAATATGTAATAATTTATTTTAAATATTTATGACTTATTAAAACTGAGTAGGCAAACAGTGAAGTTGAGCTGATAGAATAGTTACTGAACCAAGGCACTATGATACAAAAAAAAATTCATGACTTATTTTGGTTGGTCCCTCGGTGGTTGATTCCCTCGTAGCACAAGATGACGGGCAAGAATGTGGGTAAAAGAAAATAAATTAATTTGTGATCTTTAGCAAATTAATTGACTATCAATACTAAAAAAACCTAACTATCTCAGTCTTTCTTATATTGACTCTTAATTATTGAACTATCAATAGGCTAATATTTGCTAATTTTAATTCTTTATATTTATTTGTTTACAGTTACTTTAAATTTTTTTTTTTCAAGAATAAACTATAAATATGCTCACTTAATATTTATGATTGAGCTACATCAGACCTGAACCTGTCACTTGAATCTACGAAGATTACCATCGTTTATCAAGTTCTACAATTTAAAAATTGAAAAAAATTTGATAAATTAACTTTTCAATTGTATACA
Source organism: Diploptera punctata (assembly GCA_030220185.1). Lineage (NCBI taxonomy): Eukaryota > Metazoa > Arthropoda > Insecta > Blattodea > Blaberidae > Diploptera > Diploptera punctata. The sequence continues at coordinate 989 of JASPKZ010008071.1, forward strand.
TCAATACATTTTTATAAGAATTATTTTTGATAAATTTAATTTTTGTTATAAATTTATGTTCTAGCATCAGAATGCAAGCAAATTTACAAACTTGATCCACATGGAAAGAATGTACCAAATTGACTGTACGAGGTAAGAAAACTTATGAAGAATACATATTGAAGATTGCGACCAGAATGCACATACTCGCTAATCAAAGAAATTTGAAAGAAACCATCTATCAAAATAAAGTTATGTTGAAGACCAGACAACCAATTAACATCTGAAACCTCTTTGCAAGCATCCACAATTTTATTAACAAACCAACTCCAGACTAAGAAAATCAACAAATGCCTAAAACCACCATCAAGATGATGAAAATTCACTTACAAACCGTAAGACATTGCAACACCAAAGAAAAACAAAAATTAATAAAATTATAAATGCCACAAAATTCCAGAAAAAATATCACAATTCCCAAGCCAATTGTAGAAGAACAAAACTATACCACAAAAAAAGTCAGATACAACAAATGTAGAATAACGAAGCTATATACCACAAAAAAATATATATCAGATGACAATACAACAATTGGCAAGTCAAATATAAAAAGCAACAAAACTGTTTAATACAAAAATTCCAGGAAAAAACAAGGCGAGATAATACAGTTCCCAAGACACAAATGACCATATGGATAACAAAGTATAAACAAATTCATGAAAAATTTGAAGACTTGTTTGACTAAAATGTCAATATTTTGAAACCTTAACAAAATTGTGGAGCAACACAAAATGTGAGTGTTTTAAACTACAGATGATGTAGTTACACGGCTTGCATTCTGTGCACTAAAACATGACATGACAATCAAAATACTATCAAAAATTAGTTCTAATTACATTAGAGTATAAATAAAATATTATTTTGTAGAACTTGGTATATATTGGTAATAAGCACTGTCTAAAAGTAATATTGTTTAATGATCAAGTATTAATTAAATAATTTTTTAATATTAAAAGCTAGAGGGTGGGTGGGGGGGGGGTTGAGAAGGACATCACTGCACTTCACACGACACATCTGAAAATAAAACAAAAAAATAAATAGAAAATACATTATAGCAATATAAGGAACAATACAGAAATTTGAAGAGAGAAATTATATGCTCAGACTGGGATTTGAACCCGGGACCTTTGGCTTTCTATGCTAATGCTCTATTAACTGAGCTACCTGAGCACTCCAATCTAAATGTAAATTTTTCTCTGATACATTAATTCCTGATTGTCGAATGCTACAAACCTTTGGTCGATAATGCAAATGACAGCTTTTTTAAGAATACATTTATTGAGAATTTAAAACTACTTTATCAAGTCAGTAGGGCTTCTTTAGATGTCTTTATTATTAATTTAATATTTCTCACTGAAGGACAAATTATATTTGAAGAGAAAAATTATACACTCAGACTGGGGTTTAATCCAGGACCTTTGGCTTTCTGTGCTAATGCTCTACTGGAGTACTCCAATCTAAACACAAAATTTTACCTTATACATTGTTAATTCAATTTAATAAAATTGAAAAAAATTGTATGGACTGCAGTTTCAACAATAGTTGTTCCTAACTTCAGCCATCTTTACGATTTCAATTTTCGCTTTTACCTTCACCTTCTAAACTGCCATCTAGTGTTAATTTGATGAACTTTGAGATTAAATCTCGCTCGCTGGGAATTTGGAATTAATAGTTTGGGAAAGTATATACATGTTAAGAACAAATTTAGATCCATGACTTTTTAAATTACCAGCAAGCAAGATTTAAACTAAGTTCATCAAATCAACACTAGATGACATTATAGAAGATAATAGTAAAAAAGATGGCAGAAGATAGAACTGTTCCTGAAACCGCAGTCCTGTGCTATAAAGAACACGTGAGATGAACAACACATTCATTTGAAAGCCTCAATGTTAATTCTCAACATAACTTTTATGAAATAAATTACTAAAATTTGTTCACATTGTTAACATACACGAGAAACTGCACTTTATGCCTCACCATGAATTCTTCTTAAGTCCTGCAGAATAGCAGTGCGTATGCGCAAGGGCTATGGCAGGACAATCTGTGCAGATGGTATGACCAATCTTCACAATAAATCTCCAAACGTGCTCTTTAAAATGGATGTACACCAACTCCTAATTCATAAGCTTTTTCACTTCACGCGCTAGGTTCTGCCTCACAGTTGTTCTGTCCATCTTCCTAGATTCCTTGTTTCATTAGTTCTATATGTCTAAACCACTTATCCCTATATTCTTTGATTTTATCATTCAATGGATAAATATTTAACTCTGTTCTTAAAATGTTCCTATGATATATGTATAATTATTATAATATTCATAAGGGTTCCGGTTGGCCCTAAGATTCTTTATCCGATCCAATCTTGTGCAGCCTTTTGTTCTTCTAAGGAAGTTCATTTCTACGCTTTGTATTCTACTTTGTAATTTTTTGGTCTTCACCCAAGTTTCGCTCCCATAAAGTAATGCAGGAACTGCCAATGTTTTATAAAATTTCAATCTACTATCTCTTCGTTTTTGTTCTTTATTGTTTTATGTATAGTTCCGAATATCATTTGAAATTTTGACAGTTTCACATTTATGTCTCTTTCCGTTTGTGTGTTTATAGTAAGATTACAACCTAAATAATTAAAATTTGTTACTTGTTCCAGAGGTTTGTTGTCTAATATTATTTTTGATCTTATATATTTATTTAATCAGCCATGGTGGACTAGTGGTTATGCTCCTTGCCTCTGGTCCCGAGGGTCACGGGTTCAAACCTGGCCGGGGTCAATGGATTTTTTAGGACGGAAAAATCCAATGAGCAAGTCCTCCGGGAAGGACTTTAAGCCGTGGGTCCCAAGTCTGAAGATTTTCAGGCTCATAAAAAATCCTTAAGTCTGAATGAAAAGGCCTCTAAGCAAAATTTACCGAATTTTCCCGACCTAGTATTACCTTGGTTTCCTAGATGTCAGTATGAGGCGGAACGCTGACCACGGACCACTCAAAATTACATCTATACGAAAACAAGTGTAACTAAATTAGTATGGTTCAAATTCTTCCCTGTAGGGGAGAGAGCGCCTAAATCTCTGTAAAGGGGAAAACATAGGCTTACAATACAATACAAAATATATTTATTTCCCCAAAATGCGATTTTTTTATTTTTTTATTGTAGAATTATATTCTTGCCATAACTGATTTAATTGATGTAAAGAGTACATCATAACCTAACAAAGTAAATCATTTAAGTATTTCAATAATTACCCCTTCTTAACCTAACAAAAAAAAAAAAAAAGGTGGTGCAATTTCTAGGGGGCACGCCGTAGCGTAGTGGTAAGGCACTGAGCTACAAGTGTCGAGGGTCGGAGGGTCGAGGGTTCAAGTCCCGTTGGGGTCAGGATTTTTAAACTGACCCAAATCCTCTGGCGGCACTATGGCCCTGGGGTCGACTCAGCCTCTAATGGAAATGAGTACCAGATGCTTGATCTGGGGGTAAAGGTGGCCGTCACGCAAGGCTGACATAAAGTGCCGATTGTCTAGAAAAAGTGGGAGCCTTAACTTCCTACTACCCCAAGGGCCTTCGGGTCTGTTGTGGGATTTTTAAGGTGCAATTTCTTATTGTAAAGGTTGGTCATACTGGTAGCACAGATATGTCATGCTATCTGTTGACATGGCCTTGCGCATGCACACTTCAGTTCTATAAAACTTAGAAGAAATGATTGAGAGATTTCACCTACTGTACCATGGGTGCCGGCCAGACGGTGCAAGGGGGTGCACTTGCACTCCATGTCAGGAAAGAAAATGCACAGAACAATTTTAGCTTTCCCAATAAATTGTACCCTAGAGAATAACAGTACATATGCGTGTGAGTTTATAGAGTCGTCTCTAAGTGGAACCACATATCTTGTAATCCTACAGAAAATTTATAGAGCTGTCACTAAATGGCAGCACGTGGCTGATGGCCAACCTTCGCAATAATTTCCCAAATGTTTATTAGAAATGGATGTACACTAACTTCTCACTTCCTGACCTAACAAATTAATTTCATGCACATTATTTACTGAAGTGTACACTAACATTAACACTAACCTAACAAAATTAGTGTAACTGAGTTGTTGTTGGAGGCAACTTTGGAAGAGGAGGGAAAATGGCTAGTGGATATCACAATATTGTCTAAAAATTTGTAATATTACCGTGTTTCTCGTAAATAAATGAAACCCTAAAAATTGTAAAATAATGTTAAGCATCGTTGAAAAACATTAAAATATAACAAAATGTCAGTAAAGACAGAAGTAGTATGTTACAAGAATATACTATGGAAAGGTAATGTACTGTTGAGCCCTAATATTGCTGGGTTTTGTATAAATATATACATGAAAATTGTGAAATAATGTTTATAAGTATCATTGAAAAACATTAAAAAAATAACAAAACGTTAGTAAAGACAGAAGTATGTAGAGAAACACAAGGGAAAGCTAATGTGCAGTTGAGCCAAATATTTTAATCAAGTCAGTTTGAATAAAAATTTACCCCCCCCCTGTCAGGAAAGGAAATACACAGAAAATAATTATCAAAAACCCGTGTTGTGATTTGAATTTGATAACTTAATTGACATAGCATAAATATACAACTATAAATTATAATTTATTAGTAAGTCCACCACTGGTCTGGAGGTAGCGTGCTGCCTTGTCATGCAGCGGACCTGGGTTCGATTATCAGTCGGGACAGGCTCCTGGGTGAGGTACTTTTTTGGGGTTTTTCCTCAGCTGCAAGAGAAATATCAGGAACCTTTGAGGTTAAATGGTTCCCCAAAAATCATCCGGCCATCGTCATGTTTTACTGGTGTGGAAAGTAACTTGAACCTACCACACCTATAATTCATTAGTAAAGCTGCAAAGTGCAGCATGAAAATGCTATGATTGCAGTAAAAGACCTGCCCTCGGGCAGAATTACTATGGATGGATGGATGGATGGATGGAAGGAAGGATGGTTAGATTTCATTAGTTGATAGTATAGTGTGTAGATGCAGATGCACCACCTGGCGGCGCCTATGTAATCTACATCAATAAATATTTAACAATTGTAAAGAACTCTTAAGAATTGTTAGAACATGTTAAAATAATAGGAAATGTTGGTGGAAGCAAAAAAAGTAAATAGTGCAACAGTGACATATGAATATTGCATGATGTAAGATAGTAAACTAATCTATAGTTGGGCCAAAAATTGTTCACATCGTTAAAATATGTTAAACATATAGCAACCTATGATATTCTCTATGGCAAGTGGAACCCAGCATTAGTGTTTGTCCCTAGAGGACAGGTCTACTACAAACATACCCTGTTTTCTTCTATTCCTCCCGCCCTTTAGGGTTAGTAAAATCATCAGTAGCGTTGGATTTAATGAATCTTCCCATCTAGTAAATGGGCATCCAACACTTCCTATTGGTTTGTACTTTAATAACAGCTGAGGGATTCTATCTGTAGGCATTCTTTTAACATGTTCATACCAGTTGTTTCTCATGTTGTCAATTCTATTTGTAAAATTAAATATATTTAAGTATTCTCTAATATCTTCACTTCTTTTCAGTTCAAAATTGTCACACTTGCTAATGAACGTAAGAACTTCATTTTTGCAGTTTCTATTTTTCTTCCGTCTGAACAGTTAAGAATCCAATTTTCACTTGCATATGTTAAGACAGGCACTGACATAATTTTATAAAATTATAATTGTGTTCTCCTCAAAGTTTTATTTTTCAGTGTCTGTTTTATAGCGCCAAATATTCTATAAAACTTATTTAATTTAATATCAATATCTTCCTTCTGGCAGTTTGATACGTTGCATCCTAAATAATTGAAATTGTTCACCTGTTATACTGTACTGTTAATAATACTGATTTTACACCTCGTATGGTCTTTCCCGGTGAATGCCATTACTTTCAATTTACTTTCAGAGGTTGTCATATTGAATTTGTTTGCATTTCATATAATTTATACACTGCTATTTGTAATTATCTTTTGAAGAGTTGAAGATTTTTCAGCTCATCTGCACTTCTACTAGCGCATGCTTTTTCAGTTATATTGTTGTAAACTATAGCTCTTCTTCTGTATTTACTAACATTATTTAATATTTAAAACTTTTTCAAACAATTTTTATAACATTATTAGACAATTTTGAAGTATTTTTATTTAATATGCAAATCGCAATATTATGACACTGTTAGGCAATATTGTGATGCTAACTGCTATTTTCTCCACAGAGTATATTACTTAGTCTATGATTTTTCTATCCCTTTTTGGGTATCACTGGTTGGATCAGCGTTAGGGAGTGATAAGTAAGTGTACACCCATTTTTAATAAACGTTTGGTAATTTTAATATTATTAATATATTTTTTAACAAAGATTTGGGGATTTATTGCAAATATTGGTCATTTAAATTTCATAGCAACAGATAGAAATCAAGGATGATAATTGATATGTGGTTCGATTGTGGGTTATCGCTGGCTGTATAAACTCTGGTGTATGCGCACTGTTGTTCTATAGGACTTCGAAAATATTTCACGCTAGTTTAAGTGCAGTACTTCCACTACATTTTAATAAAATGACTATACTGTAATATTATATATTACAAACCACATGTGGGAAGTAAAACCACTGTTGTCTATGTATACTACGTACAATTTATATACAAAAAAAATCCAAAAGTTTGTGTTAATATACATTATACGAAACAAATCAGTGAATTTTAAATGAACTGAACTTTATTTGAAACAATATAAAACAAATACTTGCTGCCATTTTATCACTAATTGGTCTCACGACCTCCTGTAGTTTCAACTAATAACCATTGCCACACTTTTAACATTAGTCAGTTTTATAATGAACACAAATATTTCCAACAAAGATGTTATTTTACTATTATTTATTATTTTTAAAACACCATCGCGCAAAAAATGTACAACACACGTTTGTGAAGTGTTTTACAGATTTTCAGAAATTAAAAACTGAGCGATAGTGAGGTTATTAAACAGTTTCCTCGATTGTGTAAAAACCACTTCCCAACCCTCCATCGTAATATACTATATATTGTTTCTACGACGCTAAACATGAGGCTAGGATTTATATTAATTTAAAATTATAACAATACTCATAAAGACACGTGGACTGCGATCGGCAGGACAAGTGACATGAACGGGGAATGAAAGAGGGACATGGAATAATAATGTAGGAAAATCGGGGGAAAAACACCCAATTGGTAAACCAAGAATGAGATGGGTGAATAACATTAACTATGATTTGAGGGAAGTAGATTACAGAGTATAAGGAGATAATTGGAAAACATTTGCTCAGGATAGGGATGTATGGAGAGTTGTCAGCGCGGACAGGATCCTACGGATTTGATAGTGTCAGCAAGTTAACATTACAGCATTTAAAGTAAATTATATGTTAAATATTTTATTATATTAAAAATCGCTATAGATGTCGCAATGTTCAATATTTCACAACGAAACTCGGTATATTCAAATAAACCGAGGTACGTATATAAAAAATCCACGAATTCTATTAGAAGTGCGTTTTACCCGAAATTAAAAATTGGCGGTTAATTGCGGTTTTGTATGTACAAATAATGCGCTACAAACCGGAAGGTTGAGGGTTCGAGTCCCGCTGGGGTCAGGATTTTTAAACTGACCCAAACCTTCTGGTGACACCATGGCCCTGGGGTCGACTCAGCCTCTAACGGAAATGAGTACCGGATGTTTGTTCTGGGGTAAAGGCGGCCGTCACGCAGGGCTGACAAGTGCCGATTGTCTAGAAAAAGTGGGTGTGTGTGTGTGTATATATATATATATATATATATATATATTCACAACGAATACAAAAACCAAAAATGGTATTTATCCACTCTCATTATGTCAAATTTCAATCAAATCTATTTATAAATCCATTTCATTTTCAGACTCACAAGGAACTTAAAAATGTATTAAAATAAAAAATGCATACTTAATTTATTTACGTAGCAGCGAACATAAAGTATTAGTTTTGGTAACGGAACTGATCTTTTGATATAAAACCGCCTTTAGAAATAAATACAATTCTGAGCCAGTTTAAATAGACATATAATTGATGGAGATAACCTGATATTAAATGTAGCCTACATTATTTAGTTCGAACGCTCTTTTAAAAGTTCCTAGATATGCGAACTGACATTAGAGCGAATATAAGTTTTCTTTAACTTTTTACGATTAAATATTAATATTGTGTGACAGTTGTAGAATTACAAAAATTAAAAATACAAACTTAATATATTACTTACCAAGCTAACAACACTGGCTTGTTACACACAACCATAGAGAAACCGAACGATGATGTTATTTTATCCTCCGTTCTCTCCGTTCTAAAACTTTAAAGATAGTGGTGGACATAGAGGTAGTGGGAGAAAAAAAACTCTTAATCTCATTGGCTGATACTGATGACGTAATTGCATTTATGTAAAATAATGAATATATTAGTTAATCTAAACAGCGTAATATGTAAATTTAATACAAATCCTGGCTTAATATTTAGTATGAGTTCCATGTTTATTAAATATTTAATACATTCAAGTAAAACCAATGTTCCATTATTGCATGTCAGAGTACTTGGCGTGAGAAAACTGTTATCTGATTGGTTTGAGAATGATACGATTAGATGTAGCTGATAGCCGCGGCGTGCACTACGCGTAAACAAATGAAATTTGTGTTTTTATTTTTAGTTGAATAAATTTATATCGTAATTATTTTAGATACGCCGTGCGTCTGACAATGAAATATGTTAATAGGTAGATTTTATGATATTTTAACTGTAATGGGACTGGATAAACAATATTTTTAGTTTTTTCCATTTGGTACATAAATGAACTGCCCAATCTAGAGCAAGCAACATAGCCTATAGTTGTACATAGGAGAAAAGAATTTTCCAAATTCAAACTAGCAACAGCGAAGCAACCGCTAGAACGAATTTTAAACTTTCGTTTCAGTCGAACTCCTACACCTAATGGTTTTAGAACATAATAGATAGCGGATAAACATTCGCCGTACCTGAAAACCTGCATGTATAAAGGTTTACAATGCGACGAACCAAATATGCCAGATTCAATTTTTAATTTAAGATTTCGGATAAACTCCCACTTTTAATGGTTGGATTTCGCTGATTTTATATAACTACCTCGATTTTATATACTGAGTTTCGTTGTGAAACATCGAAAACTACGATGGCTAGAGTGATTTTTGAATTTTCGTCTCACATGAACTCCTGGAGCAGAATTGATGTGCCTAAAAACCTGTATGTACAAATTTTCATGAAGATCGGTTGAACGGTTTAGAAGTTTATAATGGGCAAACAAAGAAAACTTTCATTTATATATTATAATGAAATAATAAATATAATAAAAATATAGTTAAATAATAATGTTACAATTTTCTCCAATTCTCCATATGGTCCAACTACATCATTAATCTATCTCTTTGCCAATTCTGCTGTTTAAAAAAAATCACCATCTAATATAATTTCTCTTGAGGTCCCAATCTCATCCATATATAGAATTGAATGTACTATAAAATTTATATTTTCTTAAATAATTTTCGTCCTCACTAATTCCATATATTCCTAAAACCTCCGGGAGTCAGGGAATATGTTTATACCTGAAGGAGAAAACACTATACACAGGAGATTGGATGGCCCGACAAAATTGGCTATTGGGACTCGGGACGATGTCCAAGATACAATCAACCGATGATCTATCTATATAATGTTACATACTTTAAATTAATACATATCCTACACTCATCTTTAAAACTAACTCAATGGCAACTATCGAACCAGTAGGTTCATAGCCGCGCGGACATAAGCTCTCCATACATCCCTATCCTGACTTTATGGTTTTCTAATCATCTCCTGTAGAATATAACTCTCTCAAATCATGGTTAATTTTGTTCTCCCACCTGTTTCTTGTTCTACCACCTGGGCAAGTTCCCTTTGATTTTCATTCAAGAAGCTTCCATGCCCCTCTTTCATTCCCCAATCGTTCCATATGTCCTGCCCATCGCAGTCGACGAGACTTAACCGTTCTTATTATATTTTTCCCCCAGCTTCCCATAATAACCATATAGTTCACCGTTATAAAGTCTTCTCCATTCACCTGCCTGTTCATCTCTCTTTGGTCCAACTGGGTTTCCCAGAACTTTATTCTCAAATATTCACAATCATTTTTCTCCCTCTCTTAAAGTAAGAGTGTATGTTTGTTCACATCCATATAATCAAATTGGGGAGAATAATAGTTTTATACATTTCCAGTTTAATGTTTTTTAGGGAAGTTGGGACAAGAGTCCCTGTAACTGCATAATAGTAAGGCCTATGCATTTCCAGAATTGAACCACATCTTTAGGGCCATGCACATAAGTTTATTTTTTATTAAGTATTACAATAAAACCAAATTAAAACAACCTTGCATTATCGTATTCGAATGACCTTACAAATTATTTTTATCGCGTAAATAGATTAATGCATTCATTTTTGGTACGTTATATTTTACAAACGCGTGTTAAAAGATTATTGTATTGATGTAATAAACAAGGAATTGGCATCTAATAATTATCGAAAATGTAGATATTAAGAAAAACATGATTTTAGGCTCTCAATCTCGAATGGTAAGGGCAGTTCTATATTACTTGGTAACAGCCATGTTCATTGTTTAATATCGTACTGCTGTTTTGTCAGTCCCTAATAATTCTCATATGATTTTAATATAAATACATAGAATACAGTATGTCCATACGTATATTTTATCATATAAAAGCGTATGTTTGTGGTACTTGATAAACCACGCAAGATATCTTTCATGAACATTTGAATCATACAAGATTTCAGGTACGGCGAGTGTTTAAACTCCATCTATTATTCTCTAAAACTATGAGTTGTAGGAGTTGACCTGAAACTAACATTTAAAAATCGCTCTACTACGGTCTCACTTTTTCTATGTTTCACATGGAAACTCAAGTATAAATCCTATTTAAATAAACAGATGTAGATATTTGTCCAAAAAGCAAACACAGCCGACCGGTCAAAGTGGAAGTTTACCGGAAATGCGAAAGTTAAAAATTAACAATCTCCAGCGCCATGTTTGGTTCGCGTCTCAATGTATACCATACGATTTAAAAACAACCGGTAATTTCCTTTTACTTACTCGCTAGCAACTATCGAACCCGTAGGTTCATGGCCGCGCGGACATAAGCTCTCCATACATCCCTATCCTGAGCCTCATGGCTTTCCACGCAATTCCCTGTAATAATCTACTTCCTTCAAATCATAGTTAATGTTATTCTCCCACCTCATTTTCCTTGGGTCTAACCACTTGGCGTTTTCCCTCTGGCCTTTCCTACAAGAATTTCCATTCCATGCAAGTTTCTTTCAATTCCCCATACGTTGCAACATGTCCCTGCCCATCGCAGTCTACGAGACTTACTGTTCTTATTATATCTGGCTTCCTATAAAGACCATGGTAGTTCATTGTTATGTAGTCCTTCTCCGATCCATTCCCCTGTCTGTTCATCTCTCTTTGGTCGCAAAAATTTTCCTAAGTACTTGTATTCTCAAATACTTGTACTCTCCTTTCCTCCCTTAAAGTAAGAGTCCATGTTTTTTCGCATCCATATAATAGAACTGGTAGAATAATAGTTTTTATATATTTTCAGTTTAACTTTTTTTTGGAAAGGAGTCGGGACGTCAAGAGTCTTCTGCAATGCATAATAGCACGCATTTCCAGAAATTTCCCTTCCTTTTAACTTATACACATTTAACTAAAAACTTTTCAGTTTTATTTAGGCGTAGCAAGCGCACGCGCATTGATATCCTGTAGGCTGTATGTCTGGTCCGATCTTAAAGAAAATGTGTACATACAATTTTTTCAGATATTGCGAGTATTTAGCTGTCATCTATTGAGTTCTAAAACAATCAGGTGTATGAGTTCACTTGAAAGTTAAATTTTAAAAATCGCTCTAGCGGCCGCAACACTACATAGCAGTGAACTACATTATATTTATAAGAATCCTGAGATAAGTCTCATAGACTGCGATGGGCAGGGGAATGGGGAATGAAAGAAGTGCATGGAAGATTCTTGTAGGAAAACCAGAGGGAAAACGCCTATTTGGTAGACCAAGAATGACACGGGACAATTACATTAACCATGATTTAAGGAAAGTAGATTATACGGAGGATGATTGGAAAACATTAGCTCAGGATAGGGATGTATGAAGAGCTTATGTCCGCACGGCCATAAACCTAAGGGATTCGATAGTACCAGTGAGTTAATTATAAGATATAAGTCACTTGGATATTATTGAAACAAAAGGAAACGTAGATATTCTGTCCTGCAATATGTTATCGCTGACTCATTCGTTTTTAACCTTATATGAGACAGTGAAGCAGAAGGTAAACATCTGCAGAGTTGATGTAAGGCAGATGTAAGGGAACTAACATCAGATTCAAGGACACAACTCAGCAATAAAATGAACGTTTTGTTTACAAAATAGATGCCAACGTATAGTAACGAAATACAGCGAACCAAATTAATATTCAGGCAACATTATATTTACTCTTTCTTGTTTTATTTGATGCATAAAAAACTATAATAATAATAATAATAATAATGTTTTATTAATTCTGCCAGAGTTAAGAGCATAAAACCTTATTTTGCACACAACCCGCACAAATATCTACATATTAATACGTGAAGAAAAAACTTTGTACCCCCTTTTAAGCAAATTGCGCGCACGGAGGAGTGTGATTTTTGGCATAATTAAAGTCCATATACAGAAGGAGTGGAAAAAAATAAAAATATGTATAATATCTGTTACAAATAAATTAAATTAATTGTCTCTAAGGAACGCATGTGTATTACTCATTCATTCGTGTACGCATTCATTTGTTTACGTTCATACTGAATGTGCAAAGAAAAAAAGAAAATTGTGCAGCAGCAATGTGAATTGACTTATTCTCGCGTATTTATTGTTTTAAAAACGTAGAGTACATTTTATTATTTAAATTAAACTCTGTCTGTCTATTCAGTAATTTTATTACATTTTTCATATATTTACATATGCACACATACTTCCATTATGTCTCGACATAGAATATTGACGGGTCGAAGTGAGAGACAAAGAAGAAGGGATATATACTTACTTACTTACTCACTGGCACTATCGAACCCGTAGGTTCATGGCCGCACGGACATAAGCTCTCCATACATCCCTATCCTGAGCTAATGCTTTCCAATCATTCCCTGTATAATCTACTTCCCTCAAATCATAGTTAATGTTATTCTCCCACCTCATTCTTGGTCTACCAACTGGACGCTTTCCCACAAGAAGCCTCCATGCAAGTCTTTCATTACCCATACGTGCAACATGTCCTGCCCATCGCAGTCTACGAGACTTAACTGTTCTTATTATATCCGGCTTCCTATAAAGACCATGTAGTTCATTGTTATGTAAGTCTTCTCCATTCACCTGTAGAAGGGATATATTCCCGTACAAATAATAATAGGTCAAATGCAAATTTATATAGTATACAAATGACACGTTTTTTTAAATATGGCTTAGCCAAGTTATACCACATATTTCTTACCGTTCGTATTTTTTAAAAATAAATAGAAAATTAATACATATTTGAGGGGTTCCTGGCAAGAAAGTGCCAAGCCACATTTTTGGCAAAATTTAACTAGTCATGCCATCTTGTAAAGTGAAGTAAAGTGATCCCACTAGGGGTAGTAGGAGGTTAAGGCTCCCACTTTTTCTGGACAATAGGCACTTGATGTCAGCCGGGTTGTCAGCCCTGCGTGACGGCTGCCTTTACCACCAGAACAAGCGTCTGGCGCTCATTTCCGTTAGAGGCTGAGTCGACCCCAGGGCCATGATGCCGCCAGAGGGCTTGGGTCAGTTTAAAAATCCTGACCCCACCGGGACTCCAACCCTCGACCTTCCGGCTTGTAGCACAGTGCCTTAACCACTATGCTACTTGTAGGTAATATTATCTTGAATAGTCTAGTGTCAAGTGTTTCTGCAGTAAACTCAACATATGGTATTGAATTAAGTTTGTTTATCTTGCCCTAATCTTTCAGGCATCTTCCATAACTGCAACAAAGGGAATTAGCTTGCAGAAATAAATTGTAGTTTTCTAGTCAATTAAATTATGGAGATACGTAGTGATAACAGCTCTGATTCTGAGAAAGAATTAACTTCAGAAACTGAAATACAAGCATATGTTGCTTGGCATTATATTGTCCCATAGACGTCAAGTAGATTTGCTGGTTAGAGAAATTATGAATTTATTTTTTAAATAATTTTCCTGGCCACATTTTAATTTTATATTATAAGTCATTATGCTAACTTTTAATGTCTAAAGTAATGCACTTTTTTATTATTTTATATAATCTAAATCATTACTTAATTAATAACTGCTGCTTGGTATTCTATTGCCCTAAGAATTCAATATGCATATGACGTGTGTGTTAGAGGATAATTGAAATTACCATTAATAATTAACTTTCTGACAAATAGGAATGAGATGCACAAAGAAATTAAACATAGGCTCAATTCTGGAAATGCGTGCTATTATGCATTGCAGAGACTCTTGATGTCCCAACTCCTTTCAAAAAACGTTAAACTGAAAATATATAAAACTGTTATTCTACCAGTTATATTACATGGGTGCGAAACATGGACTCTTACTTTAAGGGAGGAAAGGAGATTACGAGTATTTGAGAATAAAGTTCTTAGAAAAATTTTGGACCAAAGAGAGATGAAGAGACAGGTGAATGGAGAAGATTGCATAACAATGAACTACATGATCTTTACAGGAAGCCAGAAATAATAAGAACAGTTAAGTCTCGTAGACTGCGATGGGCAGGACATGTTGCACGTATGGGGAATGGGTGACTTGCATGGAAGCTTCTTGTAGGAAAGCCAGAGGGAAAACGCCCAGTTGGTAGACCAAGAATGAGGTGGGAGAATAACATTAACTATGATTTGAGGAAGTAGATTATACAGGGAATGATTTGAAAGCATTAGCTCAGGATAGGGATGTATGGAGAGCTTATGTCCGTGCGGTCATGAACCTACGGGTTCGATAGTGCCAGTGAGTAAGTAACTAACTTTCTGATACGAGTTGTAACCTGCTATTATATTATATTACTGGAATTAAAAGCTTTCTTTCAGGTTATAAAAATAAACAGGCCTTTATCAATAATATACAGGGTGTAAAATACCGCACAAATTGAACTGCTTACAGAGGGGGATTATACAAGTAATTTGAGATAGGGAACCAGTGGTCTACGAGGTAAAATGGGCGAGTTATAGGGAATCAAAGTAATCTGTATTTGATACAGAGATCAAATCTCTAGAAGTCGGAACGGGCCAGATGGCCTAAGCCTTGATGTTGATGATGAAATCAACAGGAGAGAAAAATTATATTAGAATAATTTCAAATCTTAGTATTAATTCCGAGATACATCAACAACGTTTATGAAATATTGGGTTATCAAATTCATTAAAATGTCAAATTTAGCAGATGATTACACGCCACTGTACTATTTACAGTAGAATCCGTACGCAATGAGACCCTTAGCTCCGAGTGTAAAACACGCGGAGTCTGTGTAGGTAACGTGTGGCTTAATGGGTAATAAGACGGCCTATTTGAGTTTCGAACGCTGATAGTTCAAATCACGGCAGACCACATTAACATCAGTCGCATTACATCATGTAACATCTCAACTTGCCGATGTGCAACTGATTTTTTGCGCGATAGTGCGTTTTGTCGTACTTACAGCAGTGGCGACCATGAATGAAAGACCAACTTCCTATATTTAGGAGTTGTCAACCTAGATAATTATACTGTAATAAAAAATAACTATACTGTAATATTACATATTACAATCACGTGTGTGGGAAGTAAAACCACTGCCCTCTATGTAGGATACTACATACAATGTATACAAAAAATAGTGTTAATATAAAAGTGATCCCACAACAGGCCTCAGGAGGCCCTTGGGGTAGTAGGAGGTTAAGGCTCCCACTTTTTCTAGACAATCGGCACTTTATGTCAGCCCTGCGTGACGGCCGCCTTTACCCCAGAACAAGCGTCTGGTAATCATTTCCGTTAGAGGCTGAGTCGACCCCAGGGCCATAGTGCCGCCAGAGGGTTTGGGTCAGTTTAAAAATCCTGACCCCAACGGGACTTGAACCCTCGACCCTCCGGCTTGTAGCTCAGTGCCTTAACCACTACGCTACGGCGTGCCCCCAATAGTGTTAATATACATTATAGAAAACAAATCACTGCATTTTAAATAAATTGAACTTTATTTGAAACAATATAAAACAGCAAATACGTACTTGCCGTCATTTTATTACTAAATTGGTCTCACAAGATAATGGTGCAAGAGTATGTACTCGTACCATCCTCAAGGAACAACCTTCGAGTCTGTTGCGGGAACATGAGACTTGAAGGTAAACAGAGTAGGCGCCAGCGCAAGGGATTCTGAAGAATGTCCTTCATCGTATATCCATTGGCAGAGCCTATCAAGACTGCTGAGCTGTGAATTCCCTGTCTGCCACGTGTACAAACAAATCAGTTCCTCTACAAAAACATGTACAGTCCATAGAGAATTATAGTGAGACGCGGATGTGTTGATTTTAGATTTTAAACCGTAGACTTTAATTATAATATTTTGTACACTTGCAGCCCGAAGTCTTAAAATTATAGTGCAAAGTGAATATCGGGTCCCCAGCCATTATAACTGGTCTTCTCAACCTGGAGCCGCTACTTATTGTAGCTACCCAAATGCCTCACGATGCTGGGTGGGCATCGGTCCCATACTGGCAGAAATTCCTTGAGAACATTTCTATCTTCCTACATACTGTAGGTTGTTTCGAACGTGATGCATCAATTTTACATTTGCGTCGATAGTAAGATGCTATTAACCACTGAGCTAAAGGCGCATATATGTTGTCAGTTACAGTCTAATGCCATTTTAATTTGAAATAATCAGTGGCTGCCAACCATTTTACAAATTGAATCATAACTTGGACATATTATTCCTAGACCATTTGTTAATTATCTCAAATTGCTTATATAACACCCCTCTATACACATTTAAATGTGTGCGGTAAATTCATTTACACTCTGTAATGGGTATACGCTTGTATGGGATGTGGGACGAGATTCCAAGCTGCAGCCTGAAATACATAGAAACTATATGCATTTGTTCAAAGAAACTGATTATATTTTCTGACAAATGTCGGGGTCACAATAAGAATTGGAATATAATCGCATGCTAAATTTTGGAAGATGAAATTTTATTTATTATTTAGATTGTATAAAAAATAGAGTGAATTTGTAATTATGTATCCACACAAAGCAGTTTGAAGAATTTGAACTTTATTTTCTAATTTCTGTATCCCATACTTACCCTCTTGATAGAGATTTTGCTAGAATTGAAAAATATCAGAGGGACATCCCAATATAAGCTCTTTATACAATTGGAGAGAAATAATAGTCTTATGGCCGTAAGCACAAGTTTTATGCAGTCGAAAACACTAAAGCACTGATTTTTTTTCTATATAAAAGCTTTAAAAAGTGGGCTAATTAACACTAATAAGAAAGTGTGTATTAGTGGGTGGAGCTCAGAAGCTACATACTTAGGATTTGAAAATCCCAAACCAAGGGTCAATGAATTAAGAAACAGGAAGAATATGGAGTTTGAAGAAGTTTCTACAGAAAGAAAGGCAACCCAAGTACCATGAAAAATGTAAGACCACTTAATGATAAAAATAAGCAAACTTACAGATGTGATGGAATGTGTCCCCCCAGTCCATCATGGCTTTTACCTGAACTTGATACCAAATGATGTGGAAGACTTATTTTAGGGCATTGTTTAGTTTTTGTAAAACGTATATTATTTGATTTGATTAAATAGGGCAAATAATAATAATCTTATATTACTAACTGTTTAATCAACTTTTTTTGAAAATGTGGTGGATGAGAATATATGATGAAGGAATTTTAGGGCATTGTTTATCTTTTGTGGAACATATATTACTTCCTTTTATTAAATAGGGAAATATAATTAAACATTTCTTATGTTGAAAAATATTTATTCCACATATTTTGTGAAATTTTTGGTCAAGATAGTGTCAAGCCACACAACATATTTTTAAATATAATGTTTTGAATATAAAAAATAAATAATAGTTCTAAAAAAACTAAAACAACACGCTTTATTAGAAAACCGAACTAAAAAATGAAAAATAATTTTCATTTCCAACACACTTGGGATAAAATTAAAGTGGTCAACAAAAAATCATCTCCAACACAATAGAATAAAACTAGAGTTATCAACAAAAAAAAACTTTTTACCATCAAAAGCTGGGGTGCTTTTTATGATTTTTACATTTTCTTCTTAGAGACTTTACTTTTACCAATATCTGTTTATTATCAAATATATCAATTGATATAGAGCACCCCACGTTTTTGTTAGTAAAATGATTTTCTTGTTGTTGGTAACTAGTTTTATTTTATGTGTTGGAGATGATTTTTTTGTTGGCCACTTTAATTTTATCCCAAGTGTGTTGGAAATTAAAATTTTTTTTCATTTTTTAGTTCGGTTTTCTAATAAAGCGTGTTGTTTTAGTTTTTTAGAACTATTATTTATTTATTTTTAATATTTTACAGAATAAGATAAAAATGTAAATATCTTTAAATTTGATACTATTGAGCTAAAAGTAATACTCTTCTAAAAAAATCCTCCCAGCCGGATTTGAACCAGCGACCTATGGATTACTGAATTTATATACCTCTAGAGTTCACCGCTCTATCAACTGAGCTCTTACATCAATTGACTAAAAAGTCGACAAAGTCAGCAACCTATTATACCAGTTTTAATTTTTTTGATTTTCTGATGATTCTGGCCAGGATTTTAGAAACAAAATATGAAATTATTGTATTGTCACGGGTCCTTTACAAGTATACAAAGTTTCAAGTCGATCCAATGTTTCTAAGTGGCTGAAAATTGTGTTCAAAGATCCCATTACATAGATACAAAGACTCTTTTTTGATTTTCTGACGATTCTGGCCAGGATTTTAGAAACAAATACGAAAATATTGTATTGTCATGGGTCCTTTACAAGTATACAAAGTTTCAATTCGATCCAATGTTTCTAAGTGGGTGAAAATCGTGTTCAAAGATTCCGTTACATAGATACAAAGACACTTTTTTTTTATTTTCTGATGATTCTTGCCAGGATTTTAGAAAAACAATAGGAAATTATTGTATTGCACGGGTCCTTTGCAAGTGTACAAAGTTTCAAGTCGATTCAATGATTTTAAGTGGGTGAAAATTGCGTTGAAAGATTCCGTTACATAGATAGATAGATACAGGTCAAGCTAATATAAAGCGTGTAAAAAGAAAAACGTTTATAATATATGTCACTATTTGATTAAGAACACATTAGAAAAACATATTTCATCTCTATAATTAAAATGTAATAACACCTCTTATTTGAGGATTTAAACAAATATTCTAATTGCTTTATCTCAGAATCTGGGAAATGTGGCTTGACACTTTATTGCCACGACCCCCTCACTTGTGACAAACTTAAAAAAATTAATGAATTGTGGTTGAATTTCACCCGCTGGGCGACCACTAGTACAAATAAATGTTTACAGTATAGACAAGTACACATAAATTAACTGTTAAAAAGACCTTAAAAATTGTATATACAAACAACATTTTATATGATAAACATAATAATAATAATAATAATAATGTCCATCGATGTGGTCTTGAGGTAGCGTGCTGCCTTGTCATGCAGTGGGCCCAGATTTGAACACAGGTCGGGACAAGCTTCCTGGAGAGGTTTAATCGGGGATTTTCCTCATCTGTAGACAAATGTCAGGAAACTTTAAGGCCCAAACGGTCTCTGAACATCATATGACCATCATCATCATTAATTCGTCTTAGATTAAGGATTCTCTGGCGCAGCACTATAATCGTCATCATCCACCATATCATCAGGGCAACTTAATCTCGCATTTCAGGCATCCTAACCTCAGAATTGGGTTACAATTACGCCAAAGCTAGGAGAGAACACCAGAAATGTCTAAAAATGAAAACCTGGGACATTAAAAAATAATTATATTTATATTATTATTATTATTATTATTATTATTATTATTATTATCGGCGACTGTGCGGCAAAGGCAGTTAGATGCTCACCTCTCGGTCACTACATGTGGGTATCATGGTGGACAAAACGGAGATTGGTCAGGTTTTTTTCAGGGTTTCTCCTGTTTTCCTCTGCCACAAATATTCATTCCACCATTTCCCGACACTTGTCTCATCCATTTCATTCATCCGCCCCTGTGACGGTGCTTGAGTGCACTCTCATCATTCACAGACCTCAGGGGCTTCATATCATCTCATCCCTCGGCCCGACCCTGAGTTGAGAATATTAATTATTATCATGATAAGTTATATGAGAAACAAGTACCACGGGGTAATGATCAAGCCAAGAGCAATTGCAAATTATTACATTTATTTTAAAAGATGCTAACGTCCGTACATCGTAAATGAAAACACTAAAATAAAATGTAGGGGCCTATTTCTTAAAAACAAAACATCTTTCACAAATAAATATAATTTTCTCTTAAATAATTACTGCAGTTTGTTTAGAGAATAACACACACAATTTAATATTGGGCTAACGAAATATTTGCATTCCTAGCAATAACTCACTGGCACTATCAAACCCGTACTTATTATATCTGGTTTCTTATATGTACTCACTGTTATGTAGTCTTCTCCATTCGCCTGTCTGTTCATCTTGCTAAGAACTTTATTCGCAAATACATGTATTTTTTCTCCTCCCTTAAAGTAAAAATCCATGTTTTGCATTCATAAAACTGGAGTATAACAGTTTTATATATATTCAGTTTAATGTTTTTTGAAAGGAGTTGGGACGACAAGAGTCCCTCTAATGCATAAGAGCATACATTTTCAGAATTTAGCCTATGTTTAATTTTAATGTTTACCTCATTCCTGTTTGTAATTATTGATCATGGATGTATTAATTCAATAACTTCTTCAAAATTTCCCTCATTTGTCATTAACTGTCCATTTTTTTCCACATTTACTATTGGCCTAACTGTCCATTTCCATTACATAACATATATTTCTACACGTGAACATACATTTAGCTTTATTAAAGTCTACTTCCAGCCCCAATTTCTTAGTGTTACCCAATAGAGTGTGCGTATTGCCCCTTAGTCTCTCCTCGCTATCGCCTAATAATACTACATCATCAGCATAAACGAGTGGCATAGCGCCCGGCAAACACTTTCAAAAGTTGGAATTAAACTCTTTGATATTTAATTAAAACGAAACATAATACCAGAACGAGATACAACAATGCATTGATAGTAGTGTAAATGCTGTTAGCAATAGCAACTTAATAATATGCATTGTGTTACTTTATGCTGATGATGTAGTACTATTGGAGGTGATACTAAAGGACAACATGCACACACTATTCAGTAACACTAAGGATTTAGGACTGAAAGTAAATGTCAATAAAACTAAATATATGGTCACATGTAGAAATACATTATATAATGGAAATGGACAGCTAATGACAAATGAGGGAAATTTTGAGGAAGTGGCTGAATTCAAATACCTAGGAACAATAATCACAAATGGGAATTAGATACACAAAGAAGTTAAATATAGGCTCAATTCTGGAAATGCGTGCTATTATGCATTGCAGAGACTCTTGATGTCCCAACTCCTTTCAAAAACGTTAAACTGAAAATATATAAAACTATTATTCTACCAGTTATATTATATGGATACGAAACATGGACTCTTACTTTAGGGGGAAAATGAGATTACAAGTTTTTGAGAATAAAGTACTTAGGAAAATTTTTGGACCAAAGAGAGATGAACAAAGAGGTGAATGGAGAAGACTACATAACAATGAACTACATGGTCTTTATAGGAAGCCAGATATAATAAGAACAGTTAAATCTCGTAGACATGTGGCACGAATGGGGAATGAAAGACTTGCATGGAAGCTTCTTGTAGGAAAGCCAGAGGGAAACGCCCAGTTGGTAGACCAAGAATGAGGTGGGAGAATAACATTAACTATGTAAAGTAAAGTAAAGTAAAGTGATCCCACAACAGACCCGGAGGCCCTTGGGGTAGTAGGAGGTTAGGGCTCCCACTTTTTCTAGACAATCGGCACTTTATGTCAGCCGGGTTGTCAGCCCTGCGTGACGGCCGCCTTTACCCCCAGAACAAGCGTCTGGTACTCATTTCCGTTAGAGGCTGAGTCGACCCCAGGGCCATAGTGCCGCCAGAGGGTTTGGGTCAGTTTAAAAATCCTGACCCCAACGGGACTTGAACCCTCGACCCTCCGGCTTGTAGCTCAGTGCCTTAACCACTACGCTACGGCGTGCCCCACATTAACTATGATTTGAGGGAAGTAGATTATACAGGGTTAAGGCACTGCGCTACAAGCCGGAAGGTCGAGGGTTCGAGTCCCGGTGGGGTCAGGATTTTTAAACTGACCCAAACCTTCTGGCGGCACTATGGCCCTGGGGTCGACTCAGCCTGTAACTGAAATGAGTACCAGACGCTTGTTCTGGGGTAAAGGCGGCCGTCACGCAGGGCTGACAACCCGGCTGATATCAAGTGCCGATTGTCAAGAAAAAGTGGGAGCCTTAACCTCCTACTACCCCAAGGGCCTCCTGAGGCCCGTAGTGGGATCACTTTACTTTAGATTATACAGGGAATGATTGGAAAGTATTAGCTCAGGATAGGGATGTATGGAGGGCTTATGTCCGTGCGGCCATGAACCTATGGGTTCGATAGTGCCAGTGCGTAAGTAAGTAAATACAGAAGAAGAGCTATAGTTTACAACTATATAACTGAAAAATCAAGTGCTAGTAGAAGTGCAGTAGAGCCCATTATTATTATCATAAGTATTATTAATGTTAAGGTAGAATATGTTTATCACTCACCTCATATTGTTCTTCTTATTTGATTATAAACTATGTTCCGAAACTAGTTTATAATCAAATAAGAAGAACAATATGAGGCGAGTTCTACCTTAATGAATATACCTCATAGTGAGAATTCCTAAAATAAGTTATTATTAAGGTTTTTTATTAAAATCGTATAAAATGTTGTTTCTACCTTACTGGTCCTTTTCTCTCTCATTTTCCTACAAGGACATTCCATGTCGCTTAATTTCCTTATTCCTGACACATGTCCTTGCCCATCGAAGTGTATGATAGCTGTTCTTATGACACCTGATCATGTAGCCCACAGGTTGTCTTTTCCATTATTCACCTCTCTCTGTCTCTCTCTCTTTAGTCTATTTAACTGACGCCCCAAATGGAAGTCAATGACCATTCACGTTTCAATGATTTCTGTTTTACAACCAATCACAGTCGTGTTTCACCAAATATTTATCAATATTAAATTTACCACATTAAAGAAAGCTCCTCCTTTTTAATATTCTGAACAGGTCTGACCATTATTTTGCAGTGCCTGACTCTGTAAGAAATATGGCTACCAGATTGTATATACAGTGCATGGATGTCAACACATAGCGCTTGCAGGAGTTAATATAAAAACATTTGTAGCAATTTATTATACCACCAAAAAAAGAAAACCACTGTTTGCACTTTCTTAAATGTATTTTTTCTCAGGTAATAATCCAGAAAAATATAATTGTCATATTTACGTCATACAAAATCAGAAATGAATTAATATACCTACAGTTTGATGTATTTCATTTTTTCTCCACTAGAGAGCATTCTTACAATATTGCATTCCTTTGGCAATAAATAATATGATCTGGTTGCAGTGACGAACAAAAGAAGCAGATGAAGCGTACCTATCATTTCTCATTTGTTTTCAAACATCGCCGTTTACATTAAATATATAAAATTTTAAAATAACTATAGTTAAATAATGATTTGTGAGTAAACAGCTTAATTTTATTCGTTAAATAGTCCTAACAAATGTCACTCTTGATTTCCAAATTATCTAGATAAATTCACTCCTCACTTCGTGAGTCGTGGATTTATCGATAATTTGGAAATCACTCGTGGCATTACTTATGAAAAAGATACGCTCAGACTGGGGTTTGAACCCAGGACCTTATGCACTTATTAGAGTAATAAATTTCACAAAGTATAAAGTAACTCAGCTATTTAAACATTCTTTAACATGTTTCTTATGGAAGTGGCAACTAAACAAATAAAGTGGGGACATTAAATGATGTGGCTTATCACGTATGTCCCAACAAGCACAGCTACAGTAACATGTGGTTAGCATATCGCCACAATTAGACTAAGGTACTACTTGGATGGGAAAGTCAATTAAATTTCGATTATAGGCACAAATTAAGGCTTAAGGTTCTTTTGCAAGCAGAAAATCTTCAGATTGGATCCCACGGCTTAAAGTCCTGCCTGGAGGACTTGTTCCTTGGATTTTCCATTCTAAAACTTCATTGACTCCACCCGATATTGAATCCACTACCAGAGTCAAGGAACAATCACTAGACCACTGCAGCCGACTTGTTTTCCATTAAAATATTCCTCCTCACATTCTTGGTGAAAAATATGTGAACCCACAGTTACTGTTATTTGAGACAAACAATAACAAATGTAAAGTTGATCACATCTAGGCAGATATCAGTCCCAGAACATGTGCAGTGAATTACAAATATTAAATTCTTGACTCTTTCCTGGTTTTTCATGGCATCAAAGAATAATTCCCAAATTTATAGTGCTACATTGAATTAATTCTAGTAAAAATAATTTTATTTTTTTAATATATGTAAGCTATAACAAGTCATCAAGCTGTTAGCAGTAGAAATGGATTTTTGGAGGCGATCAAACAGAATTTCAAGAAGGGATAAAGTCAGAAACATCACAATAAGGGAAATTACACAAGTTAAAAAAGCATATTGGAAAAAAAAAAATAGAAGAAAAACATTTGAAATGGTATGGACACCTCATAAGAATGGAAGAAGAGAGAATACCAAAGAAGATCCTTAATTGGAAAGCTAATGGAAGAAGTGGAAGAGGCAGACCTAGAGAACGTTGGATAGATGGAGTGAGGAGAAGTATGGAAGCTAGAGATTTGAGGGAAGAGGATGCTCTATACAGGAACCTCTGATGACAAATCACTTCCTAATAAAAAATTAATCAATAAAAACATAAAATTTATTTTTACAAGGTATAAAATAAGAATAGCAAAATAAATTTTCCTTTAATTGAACATGAACTATGTCAAGAGAAAACATTGCAAACATTCTCACATTAAAATTACTTCACTCATTTTGTTTATATAGTTTGATTTTTTCGAAAATGACAGCAATTTCTTCGCCCACTTCATTTTGTAAAGTTTTTTTTCCTTGCAGTTCTTTTATAAAAAAATCTCAGTTTTTCTTTTTACAACTTTGGCTTTTTATTCTTCGGACATCAATTAGTGCCAACATATCAACAAGTAAATTCAGTTACCATTGTTTACATGAAATGTCAAACTACGTTAGCAGCTGTGGTGTGGGACTATGTCTACTCTGGGTTCGACATCCAGCATGCCGAGTGGAATAGTCACATACTTACAATTATTTATTTGTTCACTCCTATGATCTAATTACCATTCTGTTTTTAAGGAAGTAAGTTGAATTTGCCAGAGAGGCCTTGACATCGGCATGAAATAGCTCAACTTACTTTCCTAGGGAACAAAAGTAATTGACTTCATTTAACTAACTCACTGGCACTATCAAACCCATAGGTTCATGACCGTACAGACATAAGCTCTCCATACATCCCTATCCTGAGCTAATGCTTTCCAATCATTCCCTGTATAATCTACTTCCCTCAAATCATAGTTAATGTTATTCTCCCACCTCATTCTTGGTCTACCAACTGGGTGTTTTCCCTCTGGCTTTCCTACAAGAACCTTCCATGCACGTCTTTCATTCCCCATACGTGCAACATGTCCTGCCCATCGCAGTCTACGAGACTTACCTGTTCTTATTATATCTGGCTTCCTATAAAGACCATGTAGTTCATTGTTATTTAGTCTTCCCCATTCACCTGTCTGTTCATATCTCTTTGGTCCAAACATTTTCCTAAGAACTTTATTCTCAAATACTCATAATCTCATTTCCTCCCTTAAAGTAAGAGTCCATGTTTCGCACCCATATAATATAACTGGTAGAATAATAGTTTTTTATATTTTCAGCTTAACGTTTTTTGAAAGGAGTTGGGACATCAAGAGTCTCTGCAATGCATAATAGCACGCATTTCCAGAATTGAGCCTATGTTTAATTTCTTTGTGCATCTCATTCCTATTTGTGATTATTGTTCCTAGGTATTTGAATTCAGCCACTTCCTCAAAATTTCCCTCATTTGTCATTAGCTGTCCATTTCCATTATATAATGTATTTCTACGTGTGACCATATATTTAGTTAAATAGTCACTGTAATTAAATAAAATTCAAATACGTTTATTAAAAGAATAAAAACAACAAATTGAAAACAGGGGTCCATTTTACCCGAAGTTCCTGTACGGTAATGTAATGTTACTTATGCCATGTCAGTACTCGTTCGGTGCTCAGATCTTTTCCCTGAGTGTCAGCGAGGTCTGCAAGTACCAGACCAGCCAAATTGTTGGATCCAGAAAACAGAATTATTTCATTCTGTAATCTGGATTTGGTTTAGCTCTGTTTTAACCTGGGCATTAGCAGCATTAAACCAGAAGCACTGACACTCGTACGCGCAATGTACTGCTGTGCCTGGTTGTCTGTGGTTTTTTGTTCTATTTTGTCCTACCATTAGATGAGGATATCTCCCACGATGTTTGTTGTTTTCCAACGATGGAAGGCTGCTACATGGCCTCGGTCACAACCGAGACCGTTTTCACCCCTTAAAAGGGGCCCTAACTGCCATTAAAAGACTAGCTATCTACACCACACCTGCAAACAAAGAAATGCACACATTATAACTAGAGTACAGATGTTGGGCACTTAAAAAGTTCAAAATAGGCAGGCAAAAAGGCACTAAAAATAATTAATATAGGCACTAAAAAATCAAAATAGGCTCTTACAAAAAATGGAATACAACATAAATTTTTACAGCCTTATGTAAAAGAATATAAACATATCCTATCAATAGTATACGAAGATATCAGAGATGATTTTAGAACTTGTTTTGCCTTTTTACAAAGAGAATACTTATGTTTTGCAGTGTGTACGAGCTGCGAAACATGGCACTTCTTTGCGCAATTCTCTGAAATTTTACACACTTTGCAAAACAACATTGAATCGTCACTTGAGAATGTTTCCGCACCAAATTCTTTCATGAAATTGGTCAGTTTGTCTTTTACTGTTTTAGTGTTGTCCATTCTTTAGACATCGTGAAACAGCTGTTCTAAAGAGGGGGGAAAAAAAAAAGCCACATACACTTGTCGCACCACTTTATCTGTGAAGCACCTGTCTGTGAACGAGGACTACAGACTGAATTCAATGTTATCAACATCAAAAATAATATTGTCAGTCAATTGAAGGTTTCTATGCAATGATATGTGGCATGAAGTTTGTCCATTTCAATTAATTTAATTGAAATACTAAGTCAATTTGGAGAAAAAATGGCAAATATGCATTTATAGGCAAAATTAACTTCATGGAAAACAACTTTAGGATCGTTGGTATGAACTTATATGAAGTCACTTTTACAATATCTATAACAAATAACTGTACGAATTTTCCCTAACATCCGGTCTCCAGTTATTACACAACATATTGAACCATTAAAGGCACAAATTGAATAGTTGCCCTGAGAAGAGCTCTAACCCACAAGTTACAAAGTATAATGTTCGTTTTGAGGTTATTACCTTTATTATATCTCATACATTTTAATCTCTCATCCTATTGGAAACATATACAGCCAATTTGAATGCATAATAACTTGCTAATAACTAAATATTAACAATTTAGTGCAAAAGTGATCTATCTCTATAAAGTGGAAAAATGATCTAACACATATTTAACTAAAAATGCTATAATAAAAAAATAGAAAATACATATTAAACACTGATTCAGTTAGAAAAATTTCTAACTTAATTAGTTTTCAGTATTCATTTTCCATTTAATGTTATTTCGTTACATTCTGTGTGTCTTTCTTATTTTCACTCAATTTCTCTAAGATTCTGATTAGAATTTACGGAATTGTGGTGGACTGAATTTGCACATGTGCAATAATTGTTTTTCTGCACTATACTCATGACTTGACTAAGTTCTTCTGCCATTTTGTTACATATAGATCACTTCCCGAAAACAAGCCTCAAAACGCTGTCTTAACTAACTGAGAAAAAAACTCAGGTTGATCTGAACCCCGGACTTCAGAATACAAGTCTCAAACTCGGGTTGACGATTGTGGGGGGGGGGAAAAAAAAGTCAGGTTAGGGTCGGGACCGGGGCTTGAACTCTGACTTAATGGATACGAGTCTCAAAAACTTACCTTTTAACAATTGAGAAAAACCACGAAAAAACCTACCATAAGGTAGGTCGGCTCCGAGAGTTGAACGCGGAACCTCCCGAAAACTAGTCTCAAACATTGCCTTAATAATTGACGAAAAGCGGGAAAAAGAAAGTGTCGAGTTGTGGTTGGCACCGGGACCTGAACTCGGTACCTCCCAAATACTATTGATGCAGTAATAAGGAGTTTTTCTACTAAAATTAAAATGAAGCCTGGTAAATTACCAAAGTACAATGCGGTATTTTTAGTTAAATATTTACCTGCTCCTGTTGTGCATTCTAATTGCATCCAAAATATCGGGATCCGACGGAATTATTCAAGCCAGAAACTTAAAAATAATCGCGTTTTTCGGACCCGTCAAAACAAGCAAAAAAGGCGCTCATCTTGAAATCTTTTCTCCAATGACTAAAAGAGCGGTCATTTTATATCCTCCTCTCCGATTGGTTGATAACTAAATAGCGGCTATTTTAAAATCTTTTCTGTGATTGGCTCATTACTCGAAGGTTCAGAACATAAGTAAACTAAGTTCAGCATGTCATTTTTGAACGAAACAAAATCTTAAAAATCATTAATCCATAATGAATTCTCTTTACAAACTTGCCTGACATTTTAAGCAAATAATATATACACACACAACTTGCGGGTACAACAATAAAATTTACAAAAAAAAAAACTCCATGGCGCGACATGACTAGAATGCCCTTTGGCCTACACATCCACATGTGTTAATCACAGCCAGTTTAGGGATGACCTAGTCAGCATGTCGGGTCCCCCAGTCATAATAGTTAATTATTGTAGCTACAAAAATTCCTCACGATGCTTGTTGGGCGTAAATTCTAATTTACTGGCACCATCGAACCCGTAGGTTCATGACCGCGCGGACATAACATATCCATAC
Source organism: Diploptera punctata (assembly GCA_030220185.1). Taxonomy (NCBI): domain Eukaryota; kingdom Metazoa; phylum Arthropoda; class Insecta; order Blattodea; family Blaberidae; genus Diploptera; species Diploptera punctata. Next base: position 30,539 of record JASPKZ010008071.1, read on the forward strand.
ATCCTTATCCTGAGTTAATGTTTTCCAATAATTCCCTCAAATCATAGTTAATGTCATTCTCCCACCTCATTCTTGGTCTGGACACTTTCCCTCTGGTTTTCTTACAAGAAGCTTCCATGCACGTCTTTCATGCCACATGTCCTGCCCATCGCAGTCTACGAGACTTAACTGTTATTATATCTGGCTTCCTATAAAGACGTTTTAGAGCACTGCTATGTACTCTTCTCCATTCACCTGTCTGTTCATCTCTCTTTGGTCCAAAATTTTTCATAAGAACTTTATTCTCAAATACTCGTAATATTTTCTCCTCCCTTAAAGTAAGAGTCCATATAATGTAACTGGTAGAACTACTCTCAAATCATGGCTAATGTTATACCATTCCTCATAGGGACTCAGCCAACGCAAGTTTTGTAGCTCTGCATCAAAGCATGATGCGTTAAATTGCTGGGCTACGGCGCGGGTATAATGCAATTTATGACTTGGGCTCAGAAGTTGAGGACCTATAAAATATCTATAAAGGACCTTTAAAAAGACCTAAATACATCCTTAAAATACCTAAAAACTGAAAGAAAAAAGATGTAAAAAGGCAATTCAGATTATTATTCTTCCTTTCATGTGATAGAACTAGGGGGTCTGTTATGATCTCGATCCAACGTTTAAAGGGTCTTGCCTGGTAACTGGTAATTTAAGATTTGACGTGATATTCTTGTTCGGCTCATTCTTCTTACGTGAGATTTCCAGTTGTTTCTATATATTTGTACGTATTACATGATTGATTCTGTTTGTAATTCTTTGAGAATCTCAGAATTCCTTTTAATTCAAATTTTAAAAAAATAGTTTAAACTGCATTTTTAATGAATATAATAAAGTTTAAAAAGCATAAAATTCTAGTAAAATACGACATACATTGCGAAAAAAAAATTATGACAATCTTTCTTCTTTCATACTCTATTATTTTTTAATTCAACATCGTTTGAAAAAGGAGTTCTGTATTCATTATAAAGAAAGTACTTGGATAATATAGAATTAACTATTTTTTCCCACCTGGAATGAATTCGGCGAACCCGCAGGTGGTCAGTAGGCTGGTTATAAATATTGGAGTATTTTGTGAGGGTTCAATTATTTCTCGTGGAACAAAAATGTTTGCAATCTATTGATTTTGTTTATTTGATGAAAATCCATTATGTTTAGTGATTAAATTTTAACTTTACACTTTTATTTTATTTTATCACTAAAAAAATTGTTTGCAATGTGAAAAGTTATTTGAAAAGTATAACTAGGTAGTTTATAAAAGAAGTTGGAATTGAGACTAGACTCTGGATTCATTAATTATACAAATGATACAAACGTAGTCAAAAGAAGGTAAAGTTGCAACCAAAAAAAGGGGGGGGCTAGAAAAGGACCAATAAGTCAAAAGAAGTAAAAGGAAAGGACAAATAAAACCCACCATTTTCTGGCCTACAATGACCCAAAATATATTTTTTTTTCTGCCCGAGGGCAGGTCTTTCACTGCAATCATAGCATTTTCATGCTATACTTTGCAGCTTGACTAGGGAATTGTAGGTGTGATAGCTTCCCGTTGCTTTCCACACCGGTGAAGGATGATGATAATGTTAAGGATGATGATGGCCGGATGATTTTCGGGAACCGTTGGGTCCTAAGCTTCCTGACATTTGTCTTATAGGTATAAGGAAAAACACCGAAAAAACCTCACCCAGGAGCCTGTCTCGAGCGGGAATCGAACCCGGGCCTACTGTGTGACAAGGCAGCACGCTATCTCGAGACCATAGCGGTGGACTTATATATATAGAAGGCTAAAAAGGTATGGACACGTAAGAAGAATGCAGGATGGAAGACTACCAAATGCTGTCTATGCATGGAAAATTGAAAGGAGCAGAAAGAACAATATGGAAGAATAACATTCAAAATTCAATGAGGAAATTTGGTTTAACACGAAGAGGCAGGGGACAGAGCGATGAAGAACGTTAATTAAGGAAAATTGTCGATGTTTGTTGCAAACTGGTAGTCTGTAAATTCATAGTCATTTATGTATTTTTAAAAAATGCATGTTAATTACTATGGTTGGTTGGAGAAAACTCTCAATGATGAGGAAAATTCTCAATAAATATATATTACGCCTCGCCTTCACACATCAAATGAAAACAGGATTTCTCTTAATTTCAGAGTCCTCATTTGTTTCACGATAGCAGCGACTCAACCTACGTACTTGTGGTATTGACTGTACGTAATATAAACATTAAGAAGGTGCTGCTTACAAGGCAATGAAGCGTTTTAAGATAAAGCTTGTCCTATCGCATGCACGTGTTGTGTGGCAGTTCACTACACGCGGAACATCAACTCCGATTATTTACTGCGTCAGTTTGAATTGAGACTAGATTCTGCGGTTTCTTGAATTATACAAATTTCCGTTAAGGGAGGGAAGGAGATTACGAGTATTTGAGAATAAAGTTCTTAGGAAAATTTTTGGACCAAAGAGAGATGAACAGCCAGGAGAATGGAGAAGACTGCATAACAGTGAATTACATGGTCTTTATAGGGAGCCAGATATAATACTTACTTACTCACTGGCACTACCGAACCCGAAGGTTCATGGCCGCGCGGACATAAGCTCTCCATACATCCCTATCCTGAGCTAATGCTTTCCAATCATTCCCTGTATAATCTACTTCCCTCAAATCATAGTTAATGTTGTTCTCCCACCTCATTCTTGGCCTACCAACTGGGCGTTTTCCCTCTGGCTTTCCTACAAGAAGCTTCCATGCACGTCTTTCATTCCCCATACGTGCAACATGTCCTGCCCATCGCAGTCTACGAGACTTAACTGTTCTTGTTATATCTGGCTTCCTATAAAGACCATGTAGTTCATTGTTATGTAGTCTTCTCCATTCACCTGTCTGTTCATCTCTCTTTGGTCCAAACATTTTCCTAAGAACTTTATTCTCAAATACTCGTAATCTCCTTTCCTCCCTTAAAGTAAGAGTCCATGTTTCGCACCCATATAATATAATAAGAACAGATAAGTCTTGTAGACTGCGATGGGCAGGACATGTGGCACGAATGGGGAATGAAAGAGGCGCATGGAAGCTTCTTGTAGGAAAACCAGAGGGAAAACGCTCAGTTGGTAGACCAAGATTGAGGTGGGAGAATAACATTAACTGTGATTATTATTCTACCAGTTATATTATGTGGGTGCGAAACATGGACTCTTACTTTAAGGGAGGAAAGGAGATTACAAGTATTTGAGAATAAAGTTCTTAGAAAAATGTTTGGACCAAAGAGAGATGAACAGACAGGAGAATGGAGAAGACTACATAACAATGAACTACATGGTCTTTATAGGGAGCCAGATATAATAAGAACAGTTAAGTCTTGTAGACTGCGATGGGCAGGACATGTGGCACGAATGGGGAATGAAAGAGGTGCATGGAAGCTTCTTGTAGGAAAACCAGAGGGAAAACGCTCAGTTGGTAGACCAAGAATGAGGTGGGAGAATAACATTAACTGTGATTTGAGGGAAGTAGATTATACAGGGGATGATTGGAAAACATTAGCTCAGGATAGGGATGTATGGAGAGCTTATATCCGCGCGGCCATGAACCTACGGGTTCGATAGTGCCAGTGAGTTAGTTAGTTAGTTAGTTAGTATGTATGTAATCAAAGAAGGTAAAATTGTAAAAAAAATCCGTTAAGACCTAAAAAAGGGTCAATTAGCCAAAAAAAAGTATAAATAAAACCCACCATATTCTGGCTACAGTGACCCAAAATGTATATGCATTAAGTTGGGCCTCGTGTTCTAACATAAAAAGAAAATATTATATTACGATGCAATGTTGGGAAGTGGTTTTTACAGAATGGAGGAAAATGTTTAAAAACCGAGCGATTGCGAGGTTTTTAATTTCAGAGATTCTGTAAAACACTTTACAAACGTGGGTTGTAGGCCTACATTATTTTTTGCGCGATGGTGTTTAGAAAATAATAAATAATAGTAAAATAACTCTTTGTTCCTCAAGATTTCCCTCACTTGTCATTAGCTGTTCATTTCCATTATATAATGTATTTCTATATTTTAACACATATTTAGTTTTATTGATATGTCCCAATTTCTTTAGTGTTACTCTATTTACAAAATTCGTCGTATCACAGAGTTGTCAGGACTCGGTATCTTCGAAAAAATTTATCAGAGCAACAAAAAAATGTCAAACAAAATTATATTATTTTCACTTTGTACTCAGTAAATAACTTATATTTAATTTACGTAATTTATTTTAACACCGAGCAAGTTGGGTCAAGCTGTAGCGTTTGATACTCGTATTGGGAGGTTCCGGGTTTCAAATCCCAGTGCCGACAAACCTGATTGAGATTTTTCCTGGTTTTCCTCCCACGTCAAGGCATGTGCTGGGTTTTAATTCAATAATTTAATATTATTCAATTCAAAACATTTAATGAAAATAAAATCATAATTAAATAGGTATATAAATGAAAAGACGCTAGGTGACCTGGATGTTAGAGACGTCTTTAAATAATAAATATACATTTCATAATTATGCACACATTTTATTATTAAAATAAGTATTATGTTATCAATTTTTAAAACTTATTTTACAATTTTATTGTTTCTTAAGCGCCTAAATACATTATTGGAGCCTATATATCAGGTGTGTAACAATGGCGGTAGAGTTAAGCATTGTTATGCATGTAGGCAGAATAAAAATGGTTTTCACAGAAGAAGCCTCTTGGCTTCATTTGTTCAATTACAACGCTATGAAAAAAGTATCGATGCCGAATATATTAATAGCTTTAAATATAACATTTGAAGCGCTGCAAACAATCTAAACAAATATATTTTAAACATAATTCTCAGTCGAGAAAGATATAGTTAAAGATTATAATTATTAAAATTTATATTACATTGTGTAGTTGAAGTAGTGATATAACTACTCCATGTTGGAAATACTATTGCTAATCAATTATAACTGAAACTTTATTAAATTTTCCATATAAAATTATCTAACTCAGCGAGGATCCGAGTTCCTGTAAAATTTAGTTTTCTGGAGATAGAACATTAGCTGATATATATTTGAATGTAGGTCGTTATAAATACGATAAGACAAATTTTATTATCGACAAGTTTCTTAAAATTACTGCTACAACATTTTTTAAATATTTCAGAATAATTTAATACATGAAATTATAATTTCTACTTGTTTATGTTAAATATATAATACTCACAAAAAAAAATAAATTCACTGCGCCCTGAAGATATTTCTTCTTAAAAATACGACACACTACAAAATCGCGCACAATAACTCTTCAAGCTGTTGATTCTGCGGCCTCCAAAGTTGTAGCAAGATTCCGGAAAAAAGAAGAGGTTTCAAGAAGCACCCTATTGAATGTTGGGTAATTGAAAATGATACAGTCGATACCGGTCGATACAGGGATTGGGAGATCTTACGTCATTGGCATCTTCATTAGAGACATTTTAAACACACCGCCATCTGTAATCCATAAGATAATTTAATTTATTTGTAAGATGGCAGCACATTTTTTTTTACAATTTGATTTTTTTTTAATGTATTTTCAAAATGTATTTCATCCATTTCGAAAATGAATTGTCTGTAGCCTATCACTTTGTCCTTATGGTAATCCTCTAATAAGTTTTATATAATATATCATAATTTGACAAGCGGATAGGCCGAGGATTTCTGGCGCGAAAAGTTAAAACTATTTCTATACAGCTGTTCCATATGTATATTTTATATCGGCTGCATTTCATTAACTCTGCAATAACCCCAATTTAAAAAAATCACATATTTAGATATAAATATATAAATCACGTGCATATTTTATATCGACCGCATTTCATTAACCCTGCAGAATCCCCAATTAAAAAAAAACTCACATATTTAGACATGGTGCATGCTATTATAAAAGTTGTACGCTACAATGTTCGACATTGTTCAACTTATTAAAACAATTATTTCCCTACAGATGTCATGAATGGTATGAGACATCTAGTAGCCAATTAAAGTATTATTAGGAAATTGAAGGTCGGTAAATTTTCCTTATAGCACTCTTACAAATGTTCAGCCTTGAGTCCCACCTCCCGGAGGACTTGCTCATCATCACATGGTAGTCAAATTAATAATTTAGTTAACGACAGCTGAAGTTTTCGGATTTAGAATGGCAGTGTTTGCCATCTCTCTATTACCAGCCTCACTTCACCATGCCATATCTCCTGCCCATCACAGTACACGATACTTAACTATTTTTATTATATCTGGCTTCCTATAAACATCACTGTTATATAGTCTTCCTCATTCGCCTGTCTGTTCAACTGTCATCGATCCAAAAATTCTCCTAAGAACTTTATTCTCAAATACTCGTAATCTTTTCTTCTCCCTTAAAATCCATATGACTGGGAGAAATAAGACACAATATTATGAAATTGTCCACCGCTGTGGTCTCGAGGTAGCGTGCTGCCTTGTCACGCAGCGGGCCCGGGTTCGATTTCCGGGTCGGGACAGCCTCCTGGGTGAGGTTTTTTCGGGGTTTTTCCTCACCTGTAAGACAAATGTCAGGAAGCTTAGGACCCAAAGATCCCCGAAAATCTCCGGCCATCATTATCATCCTTATCATTATCATCAACATCCTTCACCGGTGTGGAAAGCAACGGGAAGCTATGACACCTATAATTCCCTAGTAAAGCTGCAAAACATAGTATGACAATGCTATGATTGCAGTGAAAGACCTGCCCTCGGGCAGAACACTATGGAATGGAAGGGAATTATGAAATTAGAGAGACATTAAAGACAGAAAAACTGATAACGGATAAAGATAAAATAGTTTAAAATGGTTTTGGGAAGACTGCCATAGAGAATCTCAAGGCACAAAAGAAAATGACCGTGAGGAAGCGCATAAAATACGAACAAACATTTATTTTTATATATTATTCAAGAATTTATAGATGAAAATAGGACTTGCCACAGAACAGTGGGTTAAGGAAAACACGTAACAAACTATTAAACCCGTAGCAGACATGAGCTCTCCATACATCCCTATCCTGAGCTAATGTTTTCCATTCATCCCCTGTATAACATACTTCCCTCAAGTCATGGTTAATGTTATTCTCGTCTCTCTACTCAGGTTTTCATGTCCCTCATTCATGCCACATGTCCTGCCTGCTCTCTGGTTTTCCTACATAAAATTTCCATGGCCCTCTTTTAATCCCAATTCGTGCCACGTGCCCTGCCTATCGCAGTCCACGAAACTTAACTGTTCTTATTACATCTGGTTTCCTATAGAATCATGTGGCTCACCGTTATATGGTCTCGACCGGGGATTGAACCCAGGTCCGCTGCATACGAGGCAGCGATGCTACCCCGAGAACAAAAACACTAACTAACTGCCAGTATCTAACTTGTAGGTTCATGGCCGCGCGGACATAAGCTCTCCATACATCCCTATCCTGAACTAATGTTTTCCAATCATTCCCTGTATAATCTACTTCCCTCAAATCATTTGTTTTATTCACTACCACCAGGTTGTCATTTCTCTCCTGACATCACGTTATTGTAACCCACTTCTGAGGTTGGGGCGCCTGGAAGACGGAATTACGCTGCCCCGATTATATATGATTGGTGATGATGATGCGCCAGGAGAGGCTTAATGAACACGTTAATGATGTTCGGGCCTGACATTTGTCTTACAGGTGAGGAAACTTGCCCCGACCGCCCGTACCTCGACACTACACTCCCTCAAATCATGTTATTTTCCCACCAACTGGGCGTTTTCCCCCTGGTTTTCCTACAAGAAGCTTCCAAAGACACAGCTTATTGTTAATGTTAGAATTACAACTTCATATTGGGGCACGCCGTAGCGTAGTTGTTAAGGCAGTACGCTAAAACCGGAACATCGAGGTTTTAAGTTCTGGTGGGATCACGATTTTTAAACTGACCTAAATATTCTGGCCTTGAGTCCACTCACCCTCTAACGGAAATGAGTACTTAGACACTTGTTCTAGGGATAAAGGCGGCCATAGGGCTGCTATCAAGTGCCGATTGTTTAAAAAAGTGGAGCCTCCTACTATCCCCAAGGGCCTCATAAGACTTGTAGCGAGATTATTTTATCTTATTGTTTTATCTTCTTCTTCTTCTTCTTCTTCTTCTTTCTTCTTCTTCTTTTCTTCTTATTATTATTATTATTATTATTATTATTATTATTATTATTATTATTATATTATTTATTATTATTATTATTATTATTATTTTAGTCCACCGCTGTGGTCTCGAGGTAGCGTGCTGCCTTGTCACGCAGCGGGCCTGGGTTCGATTCCCGGTCGGGACAGTTTTTCTGGGTGAGGTTTTTATCGGGATTTTTCCTCGCGTGTAAGACAAATATCAGGAAAACTTTAAGGCGCAAACGGTCCCCGAAATCATATGGCCATCATCAACCATCCTTCACCGGTGTGGAAAGCAACGGGAAGCTACCATACCTACAACAATTCCCTAGTAAAGCTGCAAGCATAGCATGAAAATGCTATGATTGCAGCGAAGGACCTGCCTGCGGGCAAAATTACTATGAATGGATTATTATTATTATTATTATTATTATTATTATTATTATTATTGCAGTGAATTACCTGCTCGGGCATTATTATTATGGATGGATTATTATTATTATTATTATTATTATTATTGCAGTGAAGGACCTGCCCTCGGGCAGAATTACTATGGATGGATTATTATTATAATAATAATAATTATTATAATATAATATAATAATAATAATTATTATTATTATTATTATTATTGCAGTGAAGGACCTGCCCTCGGGCAGAATTACTATGGATGGATTATTATTATTATATTATTATTATTATTATTATTATTATTATTATTATTATTATTATTATTATAACTTTAATTAAAGAAAATTGTGAATTGTATTACAAAGTGATAGTCTGTAGTCATTTATGTATTTTTTTTAAACTCATGTTAATTATAAGATGAGTTGGAGAGAAAATCTCAATGATGAGGACAATTCTCAAAATGAACGAATTATTATTAAATAAATTATTATTATTATATTAAATAAATTATAATAATAATAATAATTATTATTATTATTATTTTTATTATTAGATGGAGTAGATGTGGATAGAGACGAGTGGAGAAGAAAAAAAAATTTAGGCACAGAAAGATGTGTAAACATTAAAATCTGTATAAAAATAAATAAATAATAATAATACATTGTATTATTATTATTTATTATTATTATTATTATTATTATTATTATGATTATTATTATTAAACTGTTATGTGTTACTTTTTTATTATTACTTATTATTTTATTATACTGTCATTGTATTATTATTGTTATGGTACTAGTACTCCTTATTATCGTTATTATTGATTTTGCAGTTAATCTAATATTTAATACGTTATGGTTTATGTAAGGATTATTAGAGGTTTATATTTATAAAGAGGGAAAACGCCCATTAGCTCAAGATAGGGATGTGCGGAGAGCTTATGTCCGTGCGGCCATGAACCTACGGGTTAGATAGTGCCATGAGTACAAGTATAAAGTTTGAAAATGTTTGGTTAATGAACACGTGGACACAGTTTGAGACATGGCAACACTGGCCTTTATTGATCGTCTCCAGTCAATCGAAATGGAGATCAACGGCTCTGTATAAATTTTTTACACCTATATTTGTTTTAATATTTACACGAAATCTTTCAAACTAATATAAAAAATAAACGTTTACAGATGATCTTGGATAAATATGCTATTAAAATATGCTATTGAAATACCTCTGAGCGATCGGGCTTAATATATATTTTATTTTATTTCGCAAAGTTTTTAATCATTTCACATTTACATTATAAATACAGTTTATTGATGTTGTCAGGATTTGGTACACTTGAGCAAGGTCACGCGAACATTCTACCAAGCGATTGTCTTTTGTTCGATGGCACACACCGCTCGTTTTCTTATCTCGAAGTTGAAGACAATACATGTTTGATACTGACGAAGAAAAGCTGTACGGCGGTTCTTATAGCACCTATAACAGTTAACAAACTAGCAGTTTTAACTGTTAATAACCTATGATTATAACAGTTTATACAAATGTTTTAAACTTAAAAGGTAACAAAAGGGTTATCCTAACTTTAGGTATACATTTTTTTGTTAGAATATATTATTGATTAGGTCACATTTTGGTTAGTTTTAATATTTCTTGGTTTAAACTTTATATTTAATTTTTTGTGCCGGATAGTTGTGACCAGACATAACTGTTATACTGTTATAAATTCTCATTGTTTGCTTGGCAGTGTGACATGAATATTACAAAGTGAGAACTGATCTATAGTTCAGCTGGGGATTCTATGCCAGGAGTACATCTAAATAATTCGTACAGATTATTGTAGCATTAAGGTAACTTATGCTAATTTTTTCATAAGAAGTGCCTTGGAATTTAATTAGAAATGGAGATAATTGTCATATTTATAATTTAAAACATCGCATTAGGAAAAACTTTCCACATCATTACGGTATGTATTTAGTTGAATCTTGTAAAGTTATGTAGCTCTCTGTCTTCCACATTCACCTAAATCTAACTGGAATTAGTATTATGAATTAATTCAGAGTGGATTGTTTAAAATATCTATAAATACATATCCCATACCGGTACGTGTTTTGCGCTGCTTTGAGTCCCCATGGTGGAGAACATTTTCTCATGTAATTTCGGTCGGTATGGGACAGGTGCCCACCCAGAATCGTGAGGCATTTGAGTTGCGGCTTTAGGTTGAGAAAACCAACTATAACAGCTAGGGGTCCCGAATTCTGATAATCACTATAGTGACTCCACTTCTGATTAGCAGATGTGAGGCCAGCAGGCTGTTTGTAATTATTGTTACTAGTTATTTGAATTCAGCCACTTCTCAATTTTTCCTCATTTGTCATTAACTGTTCATTTCCATTATATAATAGGGTGGGCCGAAAAAAAGTCTTTTTTTTTATTTCGAAGTTGTAATAACGCGGAAAAGTTGTGAATTATATAGACAAAAGAAACGAAAAAAATATATATCAAAATCGGTTGACATCTTCTAGTCGCGCAAAGGCTCTAAAGTTTGACAAGATATGAAAAAACGTCATTTTTGAGATTATTTCTTTAATTTTCTAATTAGGCGTTTTCGTAATGTAATAGTTTGTAACGTCTTCAAATAGAGCCTAAAAAACATTGTGTTTTAATTTGGTTTAGATCAGTTATTATCTTCCGGTCGCGCATAAGCCCCAAAATTTGCCAGAATAATGAACAAGTTATATTTTTACACATTTTTTTATATTAGATAAACAACTTCCAGAGTACTGATTGTCAGATCCCACAGATAGACATAAACGTGCTTAGCAAAGATCAGCAATACCTACTTGATATTAAATAAATAATAGTTTTAAAAAACTAAAAGAACACGCTTTATTAGAAAACTAAAAAATGAAAAATAATTTTAATTTCCAATACGCTTGGGATAAAATTAAAGTGGTCAACAAAAAAATCATCTCCAACACATATAGAATAAAACTAGAGTTATCAACAAAAAGAAAATAATTTTACCATCAAAAGCGTGGGGTGCTCTATATCAATTAATATATTTGATAATAAACAGATATTGGTAAAAGTAAGCTCTCTAAGAAGAAAATGTAAACATCATAAAAAGCACCCCACGCTTTTGATGGTAAAATTATTTTCTTTTTCTTGATAACTCTAGTTTTATTCTATATATGTTGGAGATGATTTTTTTGTTGACCACTTTATTTTATCCCAAGCGTACTGGAAATTAAAATAATTTTTCATTTTTTAGTTTTCTAATAAAGCGTGTTCTTTTAGTTTTTTAAAACTATTATTTATTTTTTATTTGTTAGTTTTTATATTTTACAGAATAAGGTAGAATATGTAAATATATTTAAATTCGATACTATTGTAGTATGAGCTAAAAGTAATACTCTTCTATAAAAAAAACCCTCCCAGCCGGTTTTGAACCAGCGACATGTGGATATAAACCCGGGCCCGCTGCGAGACAAGGCAGCACGCTACCTCGAGACCACAGCGGTAGCCTTAACTGTTCGTATTATATCAGGTTTCCTGTAAACATCATGTAGATCTTCCCCATTCGCCTGTCTGTTCAAGTCTCTTTGAGCCAATAATTCTAAGAAATGTATTCTCAAATGCTCGCAATATTTTCTCCTCCCATACGAGTCCACTTTTCACATCCTTATAACTGGGAGAATAAAAAAACAACAAGAGATAAGACACAAAAATTATGAAATTGGCGAGACAACGGATAAAGAGAAAATAATTTTAAATGTCTCAAGGCACAAGGAAAATGGCCATGAGGAAGATGGATAAATCAACTTACAAGAGAGGGGGTGCACATGTGAAGAAAAGTACGGGAGGATGGAGACAAATGAAGGAATATTTGGAATCGACCTTCCAAAAGGAGAACATGATAAGAGGATGAATAATAGTTGATCGGGACTCCTTGCATAAAATAATACTGACATTACAACAACAAAAAATGATGGAAGGACTTTTCATGGAAATAATCGCATATGACAACTTGTACAAGTGAGTTTCACTCGACTTGCGGCCACTAGCATGGGCAACGCGAGTTGATGACTCAATACTTGCAGTCACTTTTCCCGCTATCGGCCGCAGGTCGAGTGAAACTCGCTGTATTAATAAAACAACAAGATTAAAAAATTATAGTTTATTTACTATTGATAATATACCCATATATAAAAGATGCAGAAAAAACAAGTAAATGCATTTTTTCTATAAAATATAGAATTTTAATAATATGACGTAACTCCTGTATGCCAAAAATTTGAAGGCGAATAAACCCATGAGTAAACTGTTTCACAGCTCTAAAAGATAGTCCTTTCCACGGAGAATTTCATAGCACTTCAAACTCCATTTAATAAAATGACTTAACGTGCATATTTCCCTGTACCCTTGTTATTCATTTGTTACAAACAACAAATGTGATTTTTATGTGAATCCAGTGATAGGAACTATTTTTGTATTGTGCACTAGCTAATACCCGTCGTGCGCTGCTATGCCTAAATAAATAAAACAATTAGGCCTATGTGTTTTTATGATAAGTTGAATAAGTAAAAGAAAAATAATTATAAATTTATATCGTAATTATTTTTAGATACCCCGTGCTGATTACCCGGCGTTGCCCGGGAATCTAGCTATTCCGATAAATGAGCTGAAAGACGAAGATTAATGTGCTTTTGTGTTTAAGTAAAAGCAAAAATTTATATCATAATTAGTTTAGATACAGTAACACAATAAATGGAACAGCCACTATATCGTTACTGAGACAATTGTAATAATCTTGCGCTTAGTCAGTTTGGAAAAAATAGGATTGACTTTGTTTACAGCAGTTGTAACTGGTGGACACCCTCCCTCTACATAATATAATTATACATTTAAATTGACGAAATAATGAAGTATATAAAATAACAGAATTGAATAGAAATTAATAGAAAATAAAAGGAAACTATTTTATTCACAAAAACATTTTTTTTTGCATTAATTTGTTATATTTAAACTAAGACACAATAAATGGAACAGCCATTACGCCCTTCTTACCGAGACAGTTACAGACTTACGCCTATGTTTTGTAATCAGTTTGGAAAATATAATAACTTTGTTTACAGCAGTTACATCTAGTGGACGCCTTCCCTCTACATAATATAAATATAGGTAATATTTGACGAAATTATGAAGTATATAAAATAATAGAATTGAATAGACATTAATAGATGATAAAAAGAAAAGTTTTTATTTATTAAAAACAGATTTTTACGTTAATTTGTTATATTTAAACTACGACACAATAAATGGAACAGCCATTACACCCTTCTTACCGAGACAGTTACAGACTTACGCCTATGTTTTGTAATCAGTTTGGAAAATATAATAACTTTGTTTACAGCAGTTACATCTAGTGGACGCCTTCCCTCTACATAATATAAATATAGGTAATATTTGACGAAATTATGAAGTATATAAAATAATAGAATTGAATAGACATTAATAGATGATAAAAAGAAAAGTTTTTATTTATTAAAAACAGATTTTTACGTTAATTTGTTATATTTAAACTACGACACAATAAATGGAACAGCCATTACACCCTTCTTGCCGAGACAGTTACAGACTTACGCCTATGTTTTGTAATCAGTTTGGAAAATATAATAACTTTGTTTACAGCAGTTACATCTAGTGGACGCCTTCCCTCTACATAATATAAATATAGGTAATATTTGACGAAATTATGAAGTATATAAAATAATAGAATTGAATAGACATTAATAGATGATAAAAAGAAAAGTTTTTATTTATTAAAAACAGATTTTTACGTTAATTTGTTATATGTAAACTATAACACAATAAATGGAACAGCCATTACACCCTTCTCGCCGAAACACAGACTTTCACCTACGTACTTTTATCAGTTTGGCAAAGTGTTTGTTTACAGCAGTTATAACTAGTAGACACCTTCCCTGTACGTGATATAATATTACATAATATTTTATGAAATTATGAAGTATATAAAATAACAGAATTGAATAGAGATGAATACTTAATAAAAGGAAAAAGTTTTTATTAAAAAAAAACAGATTTTTACGCCAATTTGTTATATTTAAACTATGACACGATAAACGGAACAGCCATGGCGTCGTTTTAACCGAGAGAGATAATATAACATTTTAACTTAAACTGCGTAAAGTTGGTTGCAAATTTTGTAAACTTCAAACCGGTAAATATTTAGTCCTAATACTTTGGTAACACATTAATATTATTTTAGCTTGTGTATTTAATCATTTTTATGCTTAGTATACAGTGAATATATAGGGCTAATTATCATGGGCACAGCCAGCATTGGATTAAGGGGGTGCAATTTTTTTTTACACCTTCCGGGTACAAATGAACAAATACAAAATAGTACCTTTATTTTTTAAACAAAGTCCACCGCTGTGGTCTCGAGGTAGCGTGCTGCCTTGTCACGCAGCGGGCCCGGTTTCGATCCCCGGTCGGGACAAGTTTTCTGGGTGATGGTTTTTTCGGGGGTTTTTCCTCACTTGTAAGACAAATTTCAGGAAACTTTAAGGCCAAAACGGTCCCCGAAGATCATCTGGCCATCATTATCATTAACGTATTAAGTTTAGCATTAAAGTCTCTCCTGGCGCATCATTACTATCATCATCACTTATCCTATATCATCGGGACAGCGTTACTCCGCCTTCCAGGCGCCCCAAACTCAGAAGTGGGTTACAATAACGCCATGTCAGAAGAGAATACCAGAATGTCGAAATGGCAATGTGATGACATAAAAAAATGAAATGAACTTCAATATATTTCGGAAGAAAACTACAGCGTCATTGAAGAGGAAATATGAAGAATAATAGTGAAATGATTCCAGAATTTTTAGGCTTTGTGTCAAGATTACTTCTTAATGGTTATACTTAATTGTATTGAAGCTGTTAGCTACCAATAAACACACACAGTCCGTTCGCCTTTTCGTTTGAGAAAAAAATGTAAGTACGTATTGTTTGAATTTTTCAATATCATTTTAATAAGTTTTCCGTACAGACTGAGCATACATTGTAGATCGGTACCATGTCTTGGGTGCTAAAAGTGCGTTCAATCGACGTCGTAGTGCGTGGTAAAGACAGGCATATTACAATTGCTTTTTTTTTTCTCTCTTCTTCTTCTTCGACTTTCCCCCACTTATAGGTTTGCCGTCTTCAGTTTCCATTTATCTCTATCATTCCAATCTCCCTCTTCCAAATTCCTATCATCCAATATAGTTCTGACGTAGGTTTTCCATTTCCATCTTGGTCTGCCACGTTTATTTCTTCCAGGGGGTGACCATTGGTATATATATTTTTGGCCATCTTTCATTTTCCATTCTTTGTACATGGCCATACCATTTAAGCGTTTGATTTTCAATCCTCTTAACAACAGATGTGGTGACATTCATTTCTCTCCAAAGGAATTAATTTCTTATTTTATCCTGTCTTGTTTTTTGGGGGCTTCTTCTAAAATAATAAAATTCAACTGTTCTAATAAAATAAAATTAGAACAATTGCTTTTTTATTAATTAAATAAAAATAAAACGTAGTTTTATTTGATTTTCATATTTATTATATAATTCAGTGACAGCTGTTTCGGTACACTGTACCTTCTTCAGACATGTTTAACAAATTTACATAATTAAAATAACATAATTTGTTAACATGTCTGAAGAAGGTACAGTGTACCGAAACAGCTGTCACTGAATTATATAATAAATATGAAAATCGAATAAAACTACGTTTTATTACACGCTTTATATTAGCTTGACCTGTATCTATCTATCTATCTATCTATCTATGTAACGGAATCTTTCAACGCGATTTTCACCCACTTAAAATCATCGGATCGACTTGAAACTTTGTATACTTGTAGAGGACCCGTGACAATACAACAATTTCATATTTATTTTCTAAAATCCTGGCCATAATCATCAGAAAATAAAAAAAAAGTGTTTTTGTATAAATGTAACGGAATCTTTCAACGCGATTTTCACCCACTTAGAAACATTGGATCGACTTGAAACTTTGTATACGTGTAGAGGACCCGTGACAATACAATAATTTCATATTTTGTTTCAAAAATCCTAGCCAGAATCATCCGAAAGTAAAAAAAAAAAAAAAAAAAAAAAAAAAAAAAAAAAAAAATGAAAACTGGTATAATAGGTTGCGGACTTGTCGAGTTTTTAGTCAATAGTTGCAAGAGCTCAGTTGGTAGAGCAGTGAATTCATAGTGGTACATAATTTCAGTAATCCATACGTCGCTGGTTCAAATCCGGCTGGGAGGTTTTCTTTTTATAGAAGAGTATTACTTTTAGCTCATACTACAATAGTATCGAATTTAAAGATATTTACATTTTTATCTTATTCTGTAAAATATTAAAACTAAAAAATAAATAATAGTTTTAAAAAACTAAAAGAACACGCTTTATTAGAAAACTAAAAAATGAAAAATAATTTTAATTTCCAGTACGCTTGGGATAAAATAAAGTGGTCAACAAAAAAATCATCTCCAACACATATAGAATAAAATTAGAGTTATCAACAAAAAGAAAAATCATTTTACCATCAAAAGCGTGGGGTGATTTTTATGATTTTTACATTTTCTTCTTAGAGAGCTTACTTTTACCAATATCTGTTTACTATCAAATATATTAATTGATATAGAGCATCCCACGCTTTTGATGGTAAAATTATTTTCTTTTTGTTGATAACTCTAATTTTATTCTATATGTGTTGGAGATGATTTTTTTTTGTTGACCACTTTATTTTATCCTAAGCGTACTGGAAATTAAAATTATTTTTCATTTTTTAGCTTTCTAGTAAAGCGTGTTCTTTTAGTTTTTTAAAACTATTATTTATTTTTATTCAATTAATAAATATGGATTTTCATCAAGTAAACACCAACTCAATTGATTAATTGCTTTTTTTGATGGATGGAAAAAAATCGCACTCGTCCACAATTTTAACAAAATGATCTTATTTATCCTCGCCACTTCGTTTCATCCACACACGGTGCCGGTGGACACCCCTCGATGTTATAAACACTGCTCGCCGTTGCTTAAACATCTTTCAGAGATGTTTTTAGGTTCTTAGGGCGTAGCATTTGAAGTTGAAAAGCAGGACCCTGGTGTTCTCCAAACCTGTGTGGAAGAAGTCCAAGTAGGGATTTAAAATGGCCACCTTAAAGTAATCTTCGGGATTACATTGTGGATTAGCTCGATGTGTCTGCTTATTGGATGATCTCCACACCCAGCTCGGAAGCAATAGTCTTCATGATGCCTTCGGAGATCTCATCATCTTTTTTTGCGATGATCTGTTACCATGCTTTTAAGGCTTTCAACATGGGCTGTGCATTTAATTAAATCTATAGCCACGGCTTGCAGACAGTTTCAAAATAAGTAGAATATTTTGCTATCAGGCACAAACAAATGATGAACGTACTTCTACTTGCAACTGATCAGCTTGTTTTCGGCTTGGTGCGTTTCCTTCTACGGCAATTAAATTCAGGCCTTTCATCAATTCCAAAAAGTGTTTCATAAATATCCCAATATTGTCATATTTTTATGACCAACGTGTTTCGCAGAGCATATGAATGCTTGAGACATGCTGTCTTCTCAGCGGCGACTTTTGAAAAAAAGTTTATAATATCCTTAATTGTAGCTATCGTGTTTCTCACCTCGGGCAAGCTATTCAAATCATTTACCACAATATTTATTTTGTGGCTCGCGCAGTAAAAGTAAATATCATTGGGGAGGGGGGGGGGGAACTCGCGCAGACGTTTCTGGACCCTGTTGTCTTTTGTCATTGTCGAGCAGCCGTCATAGCCCTGGTCGACACATTTGTGCGGGTCAATGTCTGTCTCTACGGAAAAAAAAAGCTCAATTTCTGCAGCAATTGACTGAACGTCCATTCAGTTCAACAAAGCCCAGAAACTCTTCTCGAAGTTTATTCAGTTTCTCATAAAAACCCGCACACCATAGACAATTGGCACAGCTTTCACCAGCTAAAACACTGTAAGCGCTGTCATTTTTTACATCATCCGCAATCATTTTATTTACCTTAAAGTCACATAATTCAATCAATAAAATTCATTTTTGAATTTGTGGTGAAAGGTAGGTAGCATTCTT
Source organism: Diploptera punctata (assembly GCA_030220185.1). NCBI lineage: Eukaryota > Metazoa > Arthropoda > Insecta > Blattodea > Blaberidae > Diploptera > Diploptera punctata. The sequence continues at coordinate 49,333 of JASPKZ010008071.1, forward strand.
AGCGTTTAAATGAGGTTTTAAGCTTATATCACCGGCATCAATTCTCCACTGTAGCAAATCCCTGAAGACGCCTTCATTCAATGTTTTACCCCTAAAAGGAAATACATCGACAGAAGATAATGGTATCCAAGATAGAAGATAAATATTTCAAGTTATCCGCCGCAATCTTCTTATTGCCACTTGGCCAGGACACTCAATAATTTAACCATAATTAAACAAATGCAAGAGCAATAAATAATTTCAATTATTGAATCTCTTAGGGAACTAAAAAATAAAACAATTGATAGTCATTAAATTCTCAGATTATAAATAAATAATTTAGTGCTATAACAACCAGGACTTGGACAAAATAATTAAAAAATAATAATAAAAAAATTGAAAATATTCCGCATTTCATTACTCTTAGATCCACTTAATTTCGCTTGGTATTAACAACTGTACTAACCAGATGTAGGTCTCAGCCAATAGGAAGTATGACCACACGTCATTGCTACCTCCCTCAAATACAGTCACTGCTAAACATTTTTAAAATCTCACTACAAAGATTAATTAATATAGGTAATCTTTATCGTAGACTGCTATGGGCAGGACATGTGGCACGAATGGGAAATGAAAGACGTGCATGGAAGCTTTTTGTAGGAAAACCAGAGGGAAAACGCCCAGTAGGTAGACCAAGAATGAGATGGGAGAATAACATTAACTATGATTTGAGGGAAGTAGATTATACAGGGGATGATTGGAAAACATTGGCTCAGGATGGGGATATATGGAGAGCTTATGTCCGCGCGACCATGAACCTACGGGTTCGATAGTGTCAGTGAGTTAGTTAGTTAGGAGGCATTGTGTAAATAAAAAAAATCACAACTGTTAAGTAATTAACTAAATACACATTCACATTGCACTACAATTTTAAGACTTGAGGCAGCAAGTGTACAAAATATTATAATTAAAGTGTACGGTTTTAAATCTAAAATCAGCACATCCGCGTCTCACTATAATTCTCTATGGACTGTACATAGGAACTGTTGTTTGTTCACGTGGCAGACAGGGAATTCACAGATCAGCAGTCTGGATAGGTTCTCCCATTCGATTTACGGTCAAGGACATTGTTCAAAATCCCTTGCGCGACCTTATAAGAGGTATAAATATATTTTATTGGCTTGGTATCACTTACTGATCTTGCATCCCCTACTCATGACATATAAGATGATATTAAAATGCACGATAATATTAGCTTTTATTATAAGCTAAATTATTACTTACTTACTTACTCACTGGCACTATCGAACCCGTAGGTTCATGGCCGCGCGGACATAAGCTCTCCATACATCCCTATCCTGAGCTAATGCTTTCCAATCATTCCCTGTATAATCTACTTCCCTCAAATCATAGTTAATGTTGTTCTCCCACCTCATTCTTGGTCTACCAACTGGGCGTTTTCCTTCTGGCTTTCCTACAAGAAGCTTCCATGCACGTCTTTCATTCCCCATACGTGCAACATGTCCTGCCCATCGCAGTCTACGAGACTTAACTGTTCTTATTATATCTGGCTTCCTATAAAGACCATGTAGTTCATTGTTATGTAGTCTTCTCCATTCACCTGTCTGTTCATCTCTCTTTGGTCCAAAAATTTTCCTAAGAACTTTATTCTCAAATACTCGTAATCTCCTTTCCTCCCTTAAAGTAAGAGTCCATGTTTCGCACCCATATAATATAACCGGTAGAATAATAGTTTTATATATTTTCAGCTTAACGTTTTTTGAAAGGAGTTGGGACATCAAAAGTCTCTGCAATGCATAATAGCATGCATTTCCAGAATTGAGCCTATGTTTAATTTCTTTGTGCATCTCATTCCTATTTGTGATTATTGTTCCTAGGTATTTGAATTCAGCCACTTCCTCAAAATTTCCCTCATTTGTCATTAGCTGTCCATTTCCATTATATACTGAATTTCTACGTATGACCATATATTTAGTTTTACTGATATTTACTTCCAGTCCTAATTCCTTAGTGTTACTCAATAGTGTGTGCGTGTTGGCCTTTAGTATCTCCTCGCTATCGGCCAGTAGTACTACATCATCAGCATAAACTAACAGCTTATTAATACCATTCAGTTGTAAGCCTTCCTCATTCTCTAAAGATTTAATGGCATGCTCTAGTACAAAATTAAATAGTAGAGGAGATAGTGCATCTCCTTGCTTCAACCCATTCTGGATTTCAAAAGTGTCTGAAAACTGTTTGCCTACACGCACCCTACTCTTTGAGCCATTTAGACACATTCGTATAAGTCTAACTAACTTTTTAGGAATTCCGAACTCCAGCAGGATACTATATAACTTCTCCCTCTTAATTGAATCATATGCTTTTTTGAAGTCTACATATAGTTGATGTACAGTACCATTATATTCCCATTTCTTTTCTAAAATCTGTCTTATACTAAAAATCTGATCTGTTGTAGACCTGTTTCTTCTAAATGCACATTGATGATCTCCTAGAATGTCATCAATATAGGGAGTAAGTCTGCTTACTAATATATTTGTTAGAATTTTGTACGAAGTTGAAAGTAATGAGATGCCCCTGTAGTTGTTGCAATCAGTTTTATCTCCTTTCTTATAAATTAGTACGATAATTGATTCCTTCCATTCATCTGGAAGAGTTTTTTTTCCCAAATCATACTAAGCAACCAGCGTATCTTGTCCATCAATTTTTCTCCCCCTGATTTTATCAGTTCTGCTGGGATCTCATCTGAACCTGATGCTTTATACATCTTCAATTTTTCAATCACCATTTCAACCTCTAATGAACTTGGTTCTGCGACTAACATTTCTGCTGTCTGTAACTTATCCTCCTCAATGTCCTGTTCTGTATGTACATTTAATAGCTGATTAAAGTAACTTTTCCATCTATTTAATATACTCCTAGAATCTGCAATCATATCCCCATTTTCATTCCGAATTATGTTTGTTCTGGCCTGAAACCCTTTCTTCTCTATACTAATTCCCTGATATAATTCTCTAATGTTCCTATTTTTTGCATTCATTTCAAGATCATTAATCTTCTCTCTCAAATATTCCCTCTTTTTACTCTTTAGTAACTTGGTGGTTTCCCGTCTAACACTACCCAATTGCTCTAAATTTACCTCATTTGGCTCGTGTAACCATTTCATTTTTGCTAGCTTTCTTTTCTTTACAATGTCGGCACATTCCTCATCAAACCATTTCTTGTTTTGCCTCTTTTTTTAAACAACCAATGCTTTCTGATGCTGACAATTTAATAGTATCTCTTATAGCCTCCCATTCTTTATTTATATCAGTTTCTTCTTCACTTGCCACATTGTCATCTGAAGATTCCAGTACTTCAAATCTATTGGCAATTTTGATTTGGTATTCTTGCCGCATTTCATCATTTTTCAAGTTTTTTAATTCATATTTTACAGAATCATCTTTAGCGTTTGTTCCTCTCATAAGCGATAGCCGTTGTCTGATTTTCACTCTGACCAGATGATGATCTGAATTGCAGTCTGTCCCTCTAACTGATCTAACATCAATGATGCTACTGTGCCAGCGTTTATCCACTAATACATGATCTATCTGGTTCCGAGTTTCTCCATCTGGGGACGTCCAGGTGTATTTATGAATATCCTTATGCTGAAATGTTGTGCTCTTAACAATGAGATTCTTTGATGTGGCAAATGTGACTAATCTAACCCCGTTGTCGTTACTATCTTCATGAAGACTGAATTTGCCTATTGTTGGTTTGAATATATCTTCCCGCCCCACTTTTGCATTAAAATCTCCTAAGACAATTTTCATATGATATCGTGAAAGGCTATCAAATAAGCATTCTAATTCTTCATAGAACTCATCCTTGATCTTGTCATCTTTATCTTCTGTGGGGGCATGTACATTTACAATTATAAAATCATGTCGTTTACCCTTTAGAATTATGTATGATATCCTATCACTAACAAACTTAATATCTCGGATAGCGGATAGGATCCTCCTTCTGACTAAAAAACCCGTTCCAAATGCAGGTCTTTCTGCACCCCCCTAGTATAATGCAAAGCTTCCTGATTCCTGACTACCTTCTCCTGGCCACCTAACTTCCTGTAAAGCGACTATATCCAAGGGCGATTTATCCAATTCCCGCGTTAATATCTCTAGTGTCCCGCTATTGTATAAAGTCCTAACATTCCATGTTCCTAGGAACATGTCCCTGTGTTTGAGCCTTTGGCATGGGTTCCCTGAAGTAGTCCCCGCCCGGAGAACCGAATGGGGGACTATTTGACCTCCGGAAAATTTTACCCCAGTAGAACCCATGTCCGCATTTCTTGACGGTTTGTATTTTTACGGTGAAAGATCGTCACACTTTCGACCAAGGTACTTATTTCGTCTGGCTTATCACCTTCGACCAGTCCGGCATGGGTAACCCTATCGGCAGCAATGCTACAGCCGGCATAGCTCTCAGGCTCATTTAAGCACGCAAGCCACTCCACCACGACAAGGTAAAGATACCATGGAGGGAAGCTAAATTATTATAGTATTTAATTTAATGTCTAAACTTCCCATTATTCTTCTTTTATAACACAAAATGTATACCTCTACGATTATTCTCTCATTCCAGAAACATTTAAGAAATTGTAAAATTATATATTAACACGTAATATTGTTAATAACTATTGAATACTAATACATGCATAATTAAAATTATATTTAACTTCTAACTCATCATTCAGTCTTTGTAGATCTGCAAACTTGTGATTTAAAAAACAATAAGATATTAAATAATCAATTGAGTTGGTGTTTACTTGATGAAAATCCATATTTATTAATTAATAAAAAAATGTAGTTTTATTTGATTTTAATTAATAAATGAGATATTATTTAAATTTGACTGTGACACTAAAATGACGAGATGCACTAAACATACTGATATAAATCAACTGTCTAGTATGTAATCTGAACTTGAGAATTGTTGATGTAAAACAGATGTTTATGGAAGACTTGCTGATGCTGCATTATTATCGTTTGGTAGGAAGTGGTACGAGTATTAAAACATTCGGTTTTTTTTTGGAAGTGATATCTTATAACAATACTATTTCGTCGAAGTTTTCAGGGTACAATACAATACACTGAATAAAAAGTTATTTTAAGACTGAAATTAGTAATTATAACATAATAAAAATTTATACCATTTTATTCAATTAATGATGAAAGAGTGTTTATTATATAATATTACATTTAAACTGTAATAAAAAAATTGTAATAAAATAAATAATTTGTTTTAAAAAAAAGGGCAGAAGATTACGAGTATTTGAGAATAAAGTTCTTAGGAAAATTTTTGGAACAAAAAGAAATGAACAGACAGGTGAATGGAGAAAACTACATAATAGTGAGCTACATGATCTGTATAGGAAGCCAGATATAATAAAAACAGTTAAGTCTCATAGGCTGCGATGGGCAGGAAATGTGGCACGTATGGAGGATGAAAGAGGTGCTTGGAAATTTCTGGTAGGAAAACCGAAGGGAAAACGCCCAGTTGGAAGACTTAGAATGAGGTGGGAGAATAACATTATACATGATTTGAGGGAAGTAGATTATACAGGGGATAACTGGAAAACGTTAGCTCGTAATGGGATGTATGGAGAGCTTATGTCCGCGCTGCCATGAACCTACAGGTTCCACAGAGCCAGTGAGTGAGTTAGTTATAAGTAATTTGTTTAATAATTCACAGTAAACGTAAGTAACAGAGCTCTTTACTTCTCCCTTCAGCAATAAAATTTGATAAATAAATATCTACTGCGTAAGAATTAAAATATCGCCACTTTTATAAATGTACGGTACTGTTCCATTAAGCATAACATATAATAATCTATTCGATTTAATGACAGTTGAAAAAGTCACTGATGAAGCTCTTTCAATAAAGTACGCGCGCGACCTTGGTCGTGAAATGAATCTGCTGCGCCGTGGATCCGCGAGTTTTTTTTTACGAAAATAGAATAAAGAACATTTATATTGTCTGAACTATTCAACTCTCCAAAAGGGTAATTGCAGGAAATTAATCCTTATTACGTGAATAGTATCCTGTATGTTTTCCGTTTTCATTTTTTGATATGTACTGCAGTAAACCACCATAAAACAGAAAATTGTCACCGAAAATAAAAATATCCTAATTATAAAAATAACACCCTTAAACTACATGATATCACCTATATAAATATGTTTGAAACAAATTTTTGCTGTTTACTGTTTCAGAAATATTAGTTAGTAAACGTTTTAGTTTATCATATTTACGATAATTTTAGATCATCATAACTACGAACCTATAAATGATAAAAATTAAATTTCTGTATTAATACGTTTATAAATGTATTCACTATATTTAGGGATACATAAAATTAAAAAAAAAAAATTGCAAGATTTTTGCTGTCCGATTTGATATGGATTGTCCCTGATACAACTTTTGAACAAAGCTGTTCATCTGAGCCTCATTTATTGACTCAAGAAGATCTTAACGACCTCATACGAGATTTAAAGTTATCCAAAAACCAGTCTGAAATGCTTGGTTCCCGGCTAAAAGGACGGAATCTTTCAGAAACCTTGAGTGATGAGAAAAACCGATATCGTATTTGAATTCAGGAGAAAAAATACTATCAGAATCACATATTTTTCTTTCTGAGACAAAAAAGTTTATTTTTCGTTGCTCAGTGTAATTATTTGAGCCTATCGAACGTACGAGACACACGCATGGCGAGCATTTAACCAATCGCGGTAAATGGGCGTTGACCAATAGAAGGCTGTATTTATAAAACAAAGCTTTCATTATAGAGTGAGCGGTCAATGAAGAGTCAAGGTCAGACGAAGTTTCTACAAGCGTCTATGCGTCAAAAAAGAAACTCAGGTACTCAGCTGAAATTCGAGAAAGTGAACTCTGCGTTAGCCGTTCATAATAGAGGTCTAGGAATTTTCCGGCGCACTGAAGATGCTTATGTCCACTGGGACAGGTACTTGATATATCTGATATTCACATCGTTTGGGTTTGACGGATATCTTATTATTATTATTATTATTATTATTATATTATTATTATTATTATTATTATTATTGTTTTACATATATGTTCTAATATTTTATACATCCTTTCGGATAGAAGAAAATATAATTCTATCTCGTGTTTAATTGGTCGAAAATCAAGGGGGGGGGTGCGAGCGCACACCCCTGCACCCTCCTCGCTTAAGCTAATTATACATAATAATACAAAGATTACAGCAGTATTTAAAAATAAATAAGCTTGATGGACGATATAGGCCTAGAAGATCCTTGGTCTACCAGCCGGCTGGCCTCCCATCCACATGTGTTAATCACAGAAATGGACGATCATCCAACAGATAAAGGGGGTAAGATGAAATCAGAATATCGGGTCTTCCAGCCGTTTATTTTCAACCTAGAGTCATTACTTAAAAACACGATGCTGGGTGGACACTGGACAAATTTCTATGAGAAAATTTCATCCCCCAATAGGGACTCAAACCAGCACAAGTCCCAGTGCATGATGCCTTATACCCGCGGCAGGATCACCTGCAGTGAAAAGAAAAAGAGATTAGTAATTTTGGTTTTCTTTTCTTGCCACACTGTCTACTTTTCAACTTAAAATACCTACATAATTACAAGTTTCCTCACATTTAAATACATTAGCTCGGGAACCTCAAATTGGTTCTGTATTCTTTCACCCTAGACCTGTTTAATAGTGTCTTATTTTCAATCGTATATGTAATATCCCTTACGTCCCACATGGGGACATGAGTGCCTCCCTAGAGGGAGTTTCTTAACTAGGCTAATTTATTTACGCTTATCTCCCCACATATATCAACGAGGAATATGTAATATTAATAATTAGGTATATATAAAGTAACGCAAGGGATTTTGAACAATGTCAGTGGGAGCCTTCGGTTCTCTATGAGTGGGAGAGCCTATCCAGAATGTCGAGTTTGTGAATTCCTGCCTGCCACGTGTACAAACAAAACACTTCCTCTTACAAAAACATGTACAGTCCATAGTGAATTATAGTAAGGATTTGATGTGTTGATTTTAGATTTTAAACCATAATTTTTAATTATAATAATTTGTACCTTTGCTGCCTGTAGTTTTAAAATTATAGTGTAATGTGAATGTGTATTTAGTTAATTAACTTTTTTTTTATTTGAATAATACCTCCTATAGTTTCAAAAGACGAAAAAACTTTTCACAGTCAAATGTGGGAGATTATTGTAAATGTTCACTACTATATGAAAGAGGAACGAAAAGAAAATGAACCATTTTCACCCGCGTATTTTAAAGAAGTGATGACAATTCAAGAAATTAACACGGAAAACTACATAAAATGGTTATGTACCATGTTGATTCTAAATTTACCCCCATACTTTTAGTTGTTGACAACGCTTCGTGCCATATAAGACATAATTAAATAAAGTACCAACATCACATTCCTTTAAATATATATGCAAGTCTGTGTTAATTGAACATAATATTAATTTTGACTATTTAACTCATGCCCCAAATGGAAGTCAATGACCATTCACATTTCAATTAATTTTGATTTACAACCAATCACAGTCGTTTTTCACCTCGATTTTATCAATTTAATTTTATCACTTTAAAATCAAGCTCCTCCTTTTTAACATTCTGAATAGGTCAGAGCATTATTTTGCACTGACTGACTCTCTAAGAAATACGTTGAATATAACAATTTATATATTAAGATGTAAGAATCCTACAATGCAAGTGGCTCCCAGATTGTATATATAGTGCACGAATGTAACCAGATTCTGCTTGCGGGATATAATACAAAATAAATATAAAGCGTGTAATAAGAAACAACTGTTTGCACTTTTCTTAAACGTATTATTTCCCAGCTATTTACGTTCCAGAAATATATAATTGACATATTTACATCATAGGACATCAGAAATTAATTAATAACCTATAATATTCTCCACTAGGGTGGCATTCTTACAATATTGCGATTATTTGGCAATAAATAATATGATCTGGTTGCAGTGATGAACAAATGAAATATTTGTTTTGAAACATCGTCGTTTACATTAAATATACAAATATTTAAAAATAACTATATTTAAATAATGATTTGTGAGTAAATAGCTTAATTTTATTCGTTAAATAGTCCTACCAAATGCCAGTCTTAATTCCCAAATTCTCTAGATAAATTTACTCGTCACACCGCGAATTTATCGATAATTTGGCAATCACTCGTGGCATTACTTATGATAAAAATGGTACTAAAACATATTTGTATGATTTAATCTTAGCAAATAAACACACAAAACCTACATAATCGATACAATACGTATTAGCCGAAAATAATCATACAGTTTTGAGATTTACACCTTATCATCCCGATTTAAGTCCCATTGAACTAATTTGGAGAGATGTGTAACAGTGAGTTGGTGGTAAGAATTAAATATGTTGAAATGATTTGAACAAATTGGTAAAGAGGAATGGGGGAAACTGTGTGTAATAAAGTGGAAGAAAACGAACTCGAGTACTGGGAGAAAGATGGAATCCTGGAAGAACGAATTCAAAAATTATAATTGACGACAATGGTATGGAGGAGAGTTAACATGAAACTGACCAAACGGAATGTGAAGATAATATGTCAGGTGTTGAAGAACTGGTTTAAATTAATATATATGGCCGTAGCGTAGTGGTTAAGGCACTGCGCTACAAGCCGGAAGGTCGAGGGTTCGAGCCCCGTGGGAGTCAGGATTTTTAAACTGACCCAAACCCTCTGGCGGCACTATGGTCCTGGGGTCGACTCAGCCTCTAACGGAAATGAGTACCAGACGCTTGTTCTGGGGTAAAGGCGGCCGTCACGCAGGGCTGACAACCCGGCTGACATCAAGTGCCGATTGTCTAGAAAAGTGGGAACCTTCACCTCCTACTACCCCAAGGGCCACCTGAGGCCTGTCGTGGGATAACTTTAATATATATGGTATGAATATACTTCCTCCATGGATAAAGATGGCAGTATATTAATTAATTTTTAATGAGATTATAATCAAGACTGAAAGTGTATAAAACACTGGCTCTTCCAACTCTTTTGTATGGTAGCGAAGTATGGACGTTGAAACAGAAGGATATACAGAGACCTTAGATCTGCTGAAATGAGATATCTTCGGAGGACTGCAGGATACACACTACTAGATCACAAAAAAAATGAAGACATCTTAGAAGAATTACACATGGAATCTTTAGAAAACAAAATTTCTGATTATAAGTCAAGATGGATACAACATGTTCATCGAATGGAAGATCACAGAATACCCAAACTAATGTTAAGATATCAACCTGCAGGAAGAAGAAGACCAGGACGTCCACTCAAAAGACTTCTGGATGGTGTTTCTCTTGAGGCCGAAACAGGTCAACAAATGGCCTAAATTCGTGAATGTACTATGATGATGATGATGATGAGATTATAAAATATGTCAGTGACTGTACTTACATTTGCTAGAGTGGGAGTTAGCAATGACGTGTGGTCATACTCCCTATTGGCTGAAATCTGGTAAGTACAAGACTCGCATCTAAGCTCCCATTACAATTTTTCATTGTTCAGGAACTATAGCTAAAAGTTAAGATAGCAGCACAGTATAGGCCTATATTACTGAATTGTTTGGTATGTGTACAAGTCTTACTTCTTATTATGCTTACTTACTCACTGGCACTATGGAACCCGGACATAAGCTCTACATACATCCCTATACTGTGCTAATGCTTTCCAATCATTCCCTGTATAATCTACTTCCCTCAAATCATAGTTAATGTTATTCTCCCACCTCACTCTTGGTCTACCAACTGGGCGTTTTCCCTCTGGCTTTCCTACAAGAAGCTTCCATGCAAGTCTTTCATTCCCCATACGTGCAACATGTCCTGCCCATCGCATTCTACGAGATTTACTGTTCTTATTATATCTGGCTTCCTATAAAGACCATGAAGTTCATTGTTATGTAGTCTTCTCCATTCACCTGTTTGTTCATCTCTCTTTGGTCCAAAAATTTTCCTAAGGACTTTATTCTCAAATACTTGTAATCTCCTTTCCTCCCTTAAAGTAAGAGTCCATGTTTCGCATCCATATAATATAACTGGTAGAATAACAGTTTTATATATTTTCAGTTTAACGTTTTTTAAAAGGAGTTGGGCTTCTTATTATGCTATGTTCCAAAATTAACTTTTAGCACATAAAAATCCTTGCCTTAATAATAATAATAATGGTATATATCCATCCATCCATAGTAATTCTGCCCGAGGGCAGGTCTTTCACTGCAATCATAACATTTTCATGCTATGCTTTGCAGTTTTACTAGGGAATTATATGTGTGGTAGCTTCCCATTACTTTCCATACCGGTAAAGGATGATGATGATGATGATAAGGATGATCATGATGGACGGATGATTTTAGGGGACCGTTGGGCTGTAATCTTCCTGACATTTGTCTTACAGGTGAAGAAAAACCCCGAAAAAAACCTTGCACAGATGCCTGTCCCGCCTGGGAATCGAATCTGGGCCCGCTACGTGACAAGGCAGCACACTATCTCAAGACCACAGCGGTGGATATATTTTGAAGAAGTAATTCTTTTCCCACGTTGTGTGGTGACATTTTTTAAAGAAGTAATTCTCTTCATGCCCGATGTTTGTAGTAACATTTTGAAGAAGGATTTGTGTCCAAAAAGAATTACTGGTTCAGGTTAGGTTTAATTTTCGGTAGAGCCAGATTCTCTTCTGAAGGTGGGAAGTTGGTACACTGGATAGGAAAACACTTTAAAATCACTGAAAACTTTTCTTGTAGAAATAATTACAAATTTATTCACTTTGTAGTTCCCAGCAGATTAAGTAAATTTAAGTGGTATTATTCTTCACCTTCAATTAAAAATAAATTATTTTCTTGTCTGGAATCAAAATTACTCTTGTATTAAATATTACATTTTATCTTGAGATCTCTTCTTGCTTCTATCTTTGTTGAAAGTTGTATGCAGAATGATAAGTGTAATTCTTTTATAATTTTAAAGAACATTATTACATCACATGATGTTAATGTTAAATTCTATTGGTTAATAATCCATTAAATATAAGGTTTAAATTTGATTTGTTAAATCAAAGAGTTAATTGTTTTAACATCCAATTAGAATTTAGTTTACTTTCATTTAAAAATATGAAGTTAAGCAGGTGTTCTTATTACAGTTATAACAGAAAGCTTTATAATTTTGACAACATTGACTTAAACAATTTTGAAAGCGTTATTTACAAAAACTGTTATGTAGTGTAACTTCTTTAATTGTTACTGAGACATTTTTATTCAACAATGAACAACAATGAATTATTTAGATGTTTTTCTTTATTTAAGTTATATTTAAATATTAAAAGAATTTTAAAGTATAAAATTATTAACTTAAACTTTCATATTTATTATGATATTAAAATCCTGCTTTAATTTCCAGTTTTAACAATGTTGACACATTTTTCCGGCACTAGTGATTTGTATTTAATTTCATTTTATAATTTTCTTCCATTCGTCTCTATTATAACACAATTCTTCCTCTATTTCCCAGTCCCTCGGATCCACGGATATGAGATTAGATCGTCATTTCCTTCTCGTTCCTGATGGTGTCAACCCAATTATTATTATTATTATTATTATTGTTTTTTATTTTTACTAATCTTTCATCCTCCATTTCCTTGAGATGTCCGTACCATTTCTGTTGCTTTTCTTGGATAAATTAATAATAATAATAATAATAATAATAATAATAATAATAATAATAATAATAATAATAATAATAATAATAATTCATCCATCCATAGTCATTCTGCCCAAAGGCAGGTCCTTCACTGCAATCATAGCATTTTCATGCTATGCTTGCAGCTTTACTAGGGAATTGTAGGTGTGGTAGCTTCCCGTTGCTTTCCACACTGGTGAAGGATGATGATGATGGCAGTATGATTTCGGGGACCGTTTGGGCCTTAAAGTTTTCCTGACATTTGTCTTACAGGTGAGGAAAAACCTCACCCAGAAAAACTGCCCCGACCGGAGATCGAACCCAGGTCCGCTGTGTGACAAGGCAGTATGCTACCTCGAGACCACAGCGGTGGAATAATAATAATAATAATAATAATAATAATAATAATAATATATTATTATTATATTAGGAATATTCCACAATACAGTGTTTCTCCTTCAACTCAAAGTGATTTGTCTCCAGAGGTTCATGTCTAAAGCATCTTCTTCCCTCAAATCTCTAGGTCCCATACTTCTCCTTGCTTCATCTAAAAATCAGTCTAAAATGAAAACCAAATATGGTGTGAGATGTTATTTTTATTAATAAATACTTTGGGAAAACTATTATAATTTTGGCATAGTAAACGCCAAAAATAATGACTGAGCTACCGAGGTTAAGAAAAATATTAATTTTCTGAACCCAACAGATGACGATGTTGATATTTGTCAGTAATACAGCAATCTGTAAATTGTTAGTTCCTCCTGCCAGTCGCCACAACATATGGTTGTGAATGCCGAACAGAAACTAAAAAACAAAACAAATCAATGAAACAACCAAAATGAAAGTTTTAAGGAAAATCGTAGGAAAATCACTGAGAGAGAAAATTTGCAGCTCTGTTATTAGAGAAGAATGTGAAATTGAACCTATGAACCTCTGGATAAATGATAGAAGATTAGATTGAAACGATCACATAGATAGAATGGAGAACAGTAGATTAGTGAAGAAAGTATGTGACTGGACACCTCAGCAGAAAAGGCCTTTAGGAAGACCACAGCTACGATGGAAGGACATCACCATACCCCAGACCTGTAGTGAATGAACATGCAACAAGCTGCCAGCTTTCATGCATAGAGGAAGAAGAAGAAGAAGAACTTCATCTCAATTTCCAAGACCCTCAACTTACTCTTTATCCAATACATGAAATATATTCCTAACATCAGAAAAACAGTTGATTAGTTTTAGAAAACTGGAAAAATATTTTATAATTCAATTAATTTAAAGTATTCATGTAAACTGGTTTTTTGTTCAAAATTTTCTTAGAAATAACATTATTTTTGCATTACATTTTCTTAGAATTAAAGAAAGGATGACCCTGATTTTCAAGGAAAGGTTCAAATAAAAATAGATATATCATTTAATAATTTTTTATTTATTTTAGACATATGAACAAAAATAATAATAAACAATAAGAGAATTTAAGTAATTATGAAGAATTAATGCATCGAGATTTTTTAATTTCTTTCCCTACATATTTTGCCAACAAAATTTGGTCCCTAACAAAAAAGGTAATTCAAAATTACAGGTATTTTACTATCTTACTGTTCTTAACATATGATAATCTCAATCAAACAATGCATTATATCACAATAAACCATTCATTTCACTGTATTGGTGGTGAATTCAGTTATCAATGGCCCCTTTCCAAGAGCAGCATTACTGGACATTCACACATCTGAATAGAAAGAAAAAAAAAGTTACATAAAGTACGTACTGTAATGTACACTACATAGCTTTTTGAATCTTTATAAACATACTACAGTTATATGAACATGAAAAAATACAGAAATCCTACATATTATTTCAACAGAATAACCATAAAGTAAGCTATAAAAGAACTGGTAGAAAACAAACATTCTCCTATCTAAAAATATCAGTTCTTTTGCTGAAATAAAAAAATTACAAAACAAGTACCGTACTTATAATTAAACATTCCTTTACTGTTTTTTTTTTTAGTTTTAATTAATGAATATGTCTTCAGTCTCAAGTACACATTCTGGGGTTCAAGTTACTATATATATATATATATATATATAAATTCAATATATGGTTATCCATCGATAGCAGACAGTATCTATTATGGCTTGCTATGTCTTACGTAACTTTACTCGCTCTATTAACACCGTCTTTTCAGAGGTTGACCAAGATATAGACAAAGTCTGTAGAACAAGTTAAGGAGAATATCTAGAAAAGGGTAATTCAATGCATGGAAATTGTGGAAGAATAGACGTGGAATAACCAAGATAGGTAGAGAATCTTATCCAAAACTTGACCCCCAGAACAATGACAGGTGGCTAGATGAAGAATAATAATTCAATATAATTACATCAAAGATATGGCATCTATGTACCTATCACTAGAAAAAAATATGTTACTTAAAATCGTATTATTTTGAACACTATACAAAAGCATGTTTGCTCCCTAAAATTTCTGTATGCACTATATAGACTAACAATCATACATAGGAAGATTTTCCACTAGATCACATAAGTAATGGAAGTCGTATAAGAATCTTTTATTATGCCAGGAAACATATTAAAAATTTTAACAAACATTAGAAAATTGTTATAAATGTAGGAAATGTAAGTAAAAACAAAACCATAACCTAATAATTCCGTATAAGTAATTTGAGGAATTTTAAAAATTCCGTGACCTAATGGAAACAAGAGCCAATTCATATATTTTAATATTTTAATGCATTTACGTATTAATAATACTTACTAGAAAATATTCTTTTAACAGAAAATTAATTCCTTCTAATTAAACAAACAAAAATTGATGCATGATGCTCCTACATTTTAAAATATGCAGCCAACATAATAGAATAAAATATACAGTTTATTATGATATAATTAAAAAAAACTAGGTATAAAAATTATTCAAAGTTAATATTACATGGAATAGTTTCAACAGAGAGATGAACAGACAGGTGAATGGAGAAGACTACATAACAATGAACTACATGGTCTTTATGGGAAGCCAGATATAATAAGAACAGTTAAGTCTCGTAGATTGCGATGGGCAGGACATGTTGCGCATATGGGGAATGGAAGACTTGCATGGAAGCTTCTTGTAGGAAAGCCAGAGGGAAAACGCCCAGTTGGTAGACCAAGAATGAGGTTTGAGGGAAGTAGATTATACAGGGAATGATTGGAAAGCATTAGGGATGTATGGAGAGCTTATGTCCGTGCGGCCATGAACCTACGGGTTCGATAGTGCCAGTGAGTAAGTAAGTATAGTTTAAACAAACGTTTTATTACGATAATGTTTCTACTTAAATTAAGAGTAGGTCAGCTCATTTCAAACAATAAAAAAAATATTAAAATCAGGAAGTCTGTTGGCTGCAGTCTCACTGCAGACGAATTTGCTTTTCGACATGACTGAAGCGTTGGCAGAAAAAACTAGGCCTGGCATCACACATTTGCGTTGGCCTGGGGTGGTTTATTGCTGATTAGCTCTATGCTGATTAGTAGCAGTCCTCTATGCTATATAGAGCATTCGTTCTTTATGTTCTCTATGCTCTGCTATTATGAAGATTTTGGCGCAAGTTATGTTGTAAACAACATTTTTTTTGTTTTATAATTGCGTATTTATTGTTTTATTAAAAAAAATCAATTGTTATCGTGCAGGTTATATTGTTGAGGTTAAAGGTGACAAATACATTATAAATAATTGGATTGCAGTACTTAAAATCATTGGAATAATTTTGGATGCTATTTTCATAAATTGTTTTGCAATTATTATAGGTTAGTCAAAGAAAATTATATTGACGTAAAATTTGAAGTGTATTAAAACTTATGGTGTATATGTTTGGATTCTCTGCCACCGTGTCGCCTACATAAATCCAGATACAAAAAAAGTGAAAAAAAAAAACATAATTTAAATTAAAATGTTATATATAACCACATGGTGTTACTTTGAATAAAGGCCCCGTGGGAGAACAGTGCCTTTTTATTTATGCACTTTAACAGTACATAATAGGCATACATATTAAGAAAATACTGTATTTAACGTTTTTCAATCTGGGAAAGTTATTATCATATCTTTATTTCCTCGTAAATACGAAAATAAAGCGGGACTATTTCCTGTCATGACCACGAAGGTTACAACAGTCGTGGAACTATTTCCTGTCATGACCACGAAGTTTACAACAGTCCTTGCTTCTAACCAGCGATATACCAACGATGAGCACCGATGACCACAGATACACCACCGATGACCACAGATATACCACCGATGAACAGCGATAAAACACATATGACCACAATGTGTAAACCACATTGTTACATATTTAACCGCGTAAAATAATAAAAAGGACGTTCCCTGGAATTCACCTACGTTAGAGTAATTGATTTAGTTTCCATTCATTGATTTATGTTGGTTAGCTTTTAGTTTCCTTGCATTTAAATCTGATTTAAGGCGTAACATAAATGACCTCTCCATATTTGTTATTCTATGGAACATTCAACATGTCTGACGGTTAGAACGTAAAATCAAATTCCACTACTTCATTTCATGATAGGTTTCAATATTTTCACGATGGTTAAATCCCAGAGTTAAATGGTATCATCAACACTTCGTAATATTTTAAATTACATCAAAAATGGCATAAGTCGCGTAAGTAAAAAGCTGGTCTTGTACAACCCCACCTGAATAAATAAATATATAGCTGAGGTTCAGACGATTTTCCATACAACAACAACATCCTCACGCTACTATTGCACTATACACTTTTAACGCGTTGCGTACTATTTTAAACCATTTTATAAAATATTCTTACGATTTGTAATTTTTTTTTATTATTATTCCGGCTTTTACAATGAATATACATTTTTCCGGTACCCATGTTCACAGTTAACTACACATTTGATTCAACACATTTTTCCATTCTTGTCTGTTCATCCATATATCTTCTTCTATTTCCCATTCCCTATTAATTTCATTGATTCCCTGAATCCACGTAATATTTGGTCTACCCTTCTTTTTTCTTCCCTGTGGTTCCCAATCCATGATTATCTTAGGTAGTCTTCCTTCTTCCATCCTTCTAATGTGTCCGTACCAATTTGTTTCTTCTTTATAAAATCTAATATTGAATATTGTACCTGCATTTTTTTCTTTTATATATGAATTTCGGATTTTATCCTTCCTGGATATTTTTGAAGCACGTCTCCAGTAGTCTATTTCAGTGGCGAGTAATTTTTTTTTCATTTGTAAATATTGAAAATATTTATATAATTACGCGAATATTGTGAATCGAATTTTACAGACGCGATATGCTTAATGTAATATTCGCTAGATGGCTCTCAAATCGGTGTTACCAACATTCGCAAATATTTCCAAATCATATTTGTATTTTGCTATATTCAATGTATTTGTTGGAGAAAAATAATGCTCTGAGGTGTTAAGAATATTAAAAAGGAGGAGCTTTCTTTACCACAAAAGCAGAAGCCGATAAAGAGAAATGGATAAAGAGCGAGGTGAAACACGACTGTCATTAATTGTAAAACAAAATTCATTGAAATGTGATTGGTCATTGACTGCTATTTGGGGCATGAGTTAAATAGTCAGGTTGTATACAATGGAGGGGTCTGGCACCTGATACCTGTTCTAACTCCACCTTTTAAAATTCTCTATGATTTATCCACGATATTCTTACTCCTCTTCTGTCACACATCAAATTGTACATTTTTTTGTCAGAAAGTGTTAAGTTCTTTTTTCAAATCAGTGCTATAACATTAATTGGGTGCTCTCAATAAGGAGTTATAACAACTTGGCAGTCTAGCACCACAATCCCTCATGGCCCTGTCAATGAAAAATTTAAGAATTAAATTAATGTTTTTATTACCTTACCTCATATCCTTTTCTTCTATACTGCAGTTTCGGAGCTTATCTCCATCATCAGTAGCCTCTGGTTGACCAGTGTTATGTCGTTTGTTGGTGGTTTTCTTCTTATTGGATAGAAGTAAGAAGAAAACCGCCAAAACGACATAACACTGGTCGACCAGAGGCTACTGAAGATGGAGATAAGCTCCGAAACTGCAGTCTAGAAGAAAAAGGATATGAGGTGAGGTAATAAAAACATTAATTTAATTCTTAAATTAAACCTCATAGTGTTCTTTCCCTGTAAAAGTTAAATAAATAAATGAAAAATTTACCCAACTCGTATTGAACCTGGACACATGTTACACTTTTGAGTTTTTTTTATTCATTGCTACCACATTATCGTTTTGACATTCTGGTATTCTCTCCTGGCAAGACATTATTGTAACAACTTCTGAGGTTGGGGCGCCTGGA
The DNA here is from genome assembly GCA_030220185.1 of Diploptera punctata. NCBI lineage: Eukaryota > Metazoa > Arthropoda > Insecta > Blattodea > Blaberidae > Diploptera > Diploptera punctata. The sequence goes on from JASPKZ010008071.1 coordinate 68,472, forward strand.
AGCCAGATATATCATAGGTGATGATGTAATGATGCGCCAGGAGATGCCCCATTCCTAAACTTAATGAATATGAAAATGATGTTTGGGGACAATTTGGGCCTTAAAGTTTACTGACATTTGTCTTACAGGTGAGGAAAAACCATCACCCAAGAAACTTGTTCCGACCAGGGATTGAACTCTGGCCACTGCGTGACAAGGCAACATTTTAAGTAAAATTGTGTCTACTAGTCTACAGGCTACACTCTGCGTCTTACAACAATTGTCCAGACAGGTAACCTGTAATGTTTGATGCCATTCATTCTTTTGCTCTCCAGAATTTAAGAAATTTGAAAAAAACAATACAGATTTGTATACGAAATGCATGTTTTCTTTTACGCATTAAAAAGTATACACAAATCATTTACATGTTAAGTGATCCCTTGACAGAGAATTTGAGCGGTGTTTGATAATGCATAGAAATGCATATTCCAGAGGAAAATGCTTATTTTATATTTTTAATGTATAGATGCATATTTTACTCATAAATGTGGTATTAAATTATAATTTTCCCTTCAGCTAATTAATTAATTATTAATTCATATTTTTTAAATTAATAAAGTCTCTGGAATCCATTGGATGTAAACGTAACATGTATATTTACATCTGTGTAAGAGGGGCCTCGAGAAATAACATTACAGTGTTGCAAGATCTCATTTGATAAGCTTAGTGAAGTATTAAATAAAAATCCTGGCTACAATAGAATTTGTCAAATTAGCAAAATGCTCTCGGTGATAGTGAAAAAACTGTAACCAAAGAGGAATTCACTGAAGAAGAACTGTGGTATATATTATATTTGAAGAGAAAAATTTTCGCCTAGACCGAGACTCAAACCCGGGACCTTTGGCTTGCCGGGCCAAATGCTCTACCAACTGAGCTACCGAGGCGAGTTACGATCTGGACGCAAATTTTTCTCTTATATACATTGTAATTCCCTCTCGCCAAATGCTTTTGAAACCTTTGCTTCTATCTTTGCAAATGGCAGCTTCTTAGTTAAGAAGACATTTATTGGGAATTTAACACTACTTTATAAAGCTAGTAAGGCTTCTAATGATGTTTTTATTATCGATTTAACATTTCTCACTGAAAGATAAATTATATTAGCTTTATAAAGTAATGTTAAATTCCCAATAAATGTCTTCTTAACTAAGAAGCCGCCATTTGCAAAGATAGAAGCAATGGTTTCAAAAGCATTTGGCAAGAGGGAATTACAACGTATATAAGAGAAAAATATGTGTCTAGATCGTAACTCGCCTCGGTAGCTCAGTTGGTAGAGCATTTGGCCCGGCAAGCCAAAGGTCCTGGGTTCAAGTCTCGGTCTATGTGACAATTTTTCTCTTCAAATATAATTTATCTTTCAGTGAGAATTGTTAAATCAATAATAAAAACATCATAAGAACTGTGGTGTTTTTCACTGCACCTTTTTTTTTAAGTCTTCATATGACAGCATGCTCCACTACAGTTTTCTGCAGTACTACATGCTTTGGTTTAGCAATATTAAAATATCTCTATCATTTTATGTGTGTTGATGTTCCTGACTATGCATTTATAGTGTTATTTACTAGTTCTAATGTGTGAAATTATTTTTCTATTTTCGATTCCTTAAAATATAATTTTGAGTTATTGTGACACTAAATTGTTCTATTTCGTTGTGGTTGTTATTTGCATTTCAAACAATGCTCTCTGTTATGGTTCCTCTTATCACTAACAAGTTATGATTAATATTTACAGTTGCTTGATATTGTTCCTATTAGCACTTACTTAACCCTTAAATTGGCGAAACAATACTTTCTAGTGCCCGTCATTCAAGTGTTTCGGACCGCAAAGAAAATAAAATCATGTAAAAGTAAGTTATTACTGTATTTTTAACGTAATTTGACACAATCTTAGGTAATTTATGATAATTTGTTTTATTTTTACTGTTTAATAAACTATAACAAATAAATTAAATCAATGTTTCTTATAAGATACATTGTAAGTTAAGGGTTAAATTAGTGCATTCTTCATTACTATTCCTGACAAAATATGGTTCCTATTTACACTTAAATTGACTAATCCTATCAAGCTATAATCTATATTTACACACTAAGTTAATATTCTATCCATTACTAATCTAAGAAGATATAGCTCCTATTTACACTTAAGTTACGGACTAATTCTAACATTTTATGAGTAATCTACTATTGAAAAATATTTTACTGTCCTTACAAGTTCTAAAAAATTAGGCTATTAGGTTTGCGTCTAGATCGTAACTCGTCTCGGTAGCTCAGTTGGTAGAGCACTTGGCCCGGAAAGCCAAGGGTCCCGGGTTCGAGTCCCAGTCTAGGCGAAAATTTTTCTCTTCAAATATATTATGTTCCTGTTTACACTATAGCATTGACTAATCCTAACAAGTCATGATCAATATTTACACTTCCTTAAAATAATGTTCTTATCCTAACACTTATTATCTTGTTCTATCACTTTATGATTTACAGTTCCTTAAAGTATACTGTCCAAGTAATGTTCTATTGTAATTTTTTTAAGTCTATGCTATTTGCGAATTTGGTGAATTGTTTAGTATACTTAATAGCTAATTTACTCTTATTTATGGGCCACCTTTCACTACCTCTATTTACAAAATTTATAAGAGTTTGTCTTTCGTTTTTAAATTCTATACAGTTATATATGACATGGTCCACTGTCTGCTCACCAGCACCGCATGCACACATTGCACTGTCCTTTATCTTGAAGCGATGGAAGTAGGCGTTTATATTCCCGTGTCCGGTCACCAGCGTTGTGAGATTGGGAGATATCTGGATTCTTGTCTGTAGTCTGTCGCTGACTTTCGGGAAGAACGATTTCGTCAAATTCCCATTGGTGGTTGATTGCCATTCCCTTTCCCATTTTTCTTCACTAATGGTTGTCAGGTGTTTCTTCACAGCACTTACTGGAATCCTGTCGTAACTCGTTTGTAGGCCGCCGTCGCACGCTGCTTGCTTCGCTAGGCGATCCGCTATCTCGTTGCCGTAGATTCCAGCATGTTTCACTGCACCTGTGACATCATGTGATGTAGAAAGGACATTTTCATTGTATAATCCCTTCTTGACTGACAGACAAAGGAGCTTCACTCAAGAAAACCTTCCTTATCTACTGTCACAGCCAGAAATAAGCTAAGATTACCCGCAAAGCAAATAAATTATTTGATTTTTTTACAATCTGTTTTTGCATATTTTCTACATTTTTCATGCATATTTAGTACTTTCTTTTGCATACAAATCTGGGCTCTACCGATAACTGTTGTAATGGCCACCAAGCAGCTTATGTATAAACTAACCCGTCAAATACCAAAATTAAAATATAAAATTATGAATATTCACCTGAAAGGTCTGTCTTTCTCAACTAATTAGTTATTTAACTGTAGCGCTTTCGGAACTTGTCCCATCATCGGCAGGATTCAAAACTGGTGTTTCACTGAAGATCTGGTAGAGGGGGTTACATGTATTGGGTTCGTTTTCGTTTATCAGACGGTCGTTGTTGTGAGCTGCTTTCATGATTTCCATCTCTTTGACTACATTTATCTTCGCTGGATTATTTTCTCTGTGCATTACTGTTAGGCTGTTTTCAATATTTAACATGCGATGTCCTTTGCAAAACACGTTATCCATGAAGGACACTTTACACCTATACACACGTCATTCAGTTTACACTTATACAGCCTTTTTTAATAAGATACAAATTTTAAAATTGAAATATAACTTATACATATACCATTTAGTACACAAGGAAAAGTGAGCGAGCAACTTATCCACTGGAATCACACAATCTGACTGCGACCGTGAATACATGGGATGTGCTTGTATACTGCTGAGTCTGCTAACATTTCAAGTCCCGTGTCTGCACATGTATGCCTTCGTTACCGAACAGCACAAACCCTGCATCTGCTGTCCAATGATCACTGTAGATTGACTCGAGGCATACAAGGGAACTAATCGGGACGATCAGCTCTAAGGAGGGAGCATTGTGACGTGTCGTAACGCGACGTTTAAATTACGCGAGCAAGGGGAAAATATTGTTCTCTCATTGGTTGGAATAGATTTGTGAGTCAAAAGGCCAGTTGCTAATATTTTTATTCAGATTAGGTATGTACTTGGTTACCTAAAAAAGTGCATAATTAATGTGCCAAAGGAGATGAAATTATACAGAAAACGATTGAAAAGTCCAAAAAAAAAACAAAAACAAAAATTGAGGAATGAAAGCACTCTTTAGACAGAAAAAAAATCAAAAGAAAACAATTACAGGAAATTCACATATTGTTCATGGGCACACAATAATTTCCAAAATATTTTTGAAAATTGTCATCATCATCATCCATGCAAGTATTAGCCCATGTGGCCAGTTACGTTCTCAAAGAGGAATTTTCCATCCAGCGCTTTTTTGGACGTCCCAGCGATCTTTTGCCTTGGGGAGAGTAGCGAAGTATGGCTTTTGGAATTCTATGAGACGGCATTCATTGAAGATGGGCTTTCCAGCTGTTCTGGTAGTTTTGTATATGGTGGAGAATGGGGTTCTACATCCAACTCTTCCATAATTTCCTCATTTCTTTTATGGTCCCACTTTGTGTAGCCTGCTGTTCGGTGCATAAATCACATCTCATTTGCTGTTATTCTGCTTTCATCTCTTCTTTGTACACTACCATATCTTAATACTGGTCTTGCGAGAACCTTATAAAGCCGTAATCTTGTGTTTTTCTGTACTAAAGATGTTAATTAATATCAAATTAGCACCAAAATAACGATACAGCCTAAATAAGCTAGTAAAAACGAACAAAAATGAAAAGATTGATGATAGCAAAAAATCAGGAATATACCAAATAAACTCCAAGCGCGACAGGCCTAGAAGACCCTTGGCTTACCAGCCGGCTGCTGGCCTCACGTCCAAATGTGTTAATCACAGAGGTACACGATCATTATCCAGTGTAGGGGTGACATGTGGTTAGCATGTTGGGTCCCCCAGCTGTTATAGCTGGTCCTCTTAACCTGCAGTCGCTATTTATTGTAGCTACACAAATGTCTCACGATGCTGGGTTGACACCGGTCCCATGCTGGCCTAAATTCCATGAGAAAATTTCTTTCCCCCGTGGAGACTTGAACCAGTGCAAGTCCCATAGCTCTGCGCCAAGGCATGTAGTCTTAACCACTTGGCTACGGCACGGGACAATATACCAAATAAAGTATGCAAATTATAATAATAATAGCTTTATTTTACCAGGCAGAGTTTAGGTCTTAAGGTCTTGTCTGCCACTCAACCAGGTTTTAAAAAATACAAAAAATAGTCTTACATCTATATTACAATAAACATAAACAATTACATGTAATAAATAGAATACAATTAATATTTATAATGTATTTTGATTTACTCTAGATTTAACAAATTTAATGTATAATACGTATAAGATATATAAAAAACGAGAAAAAATTATTAATGACATAGTATAAATTTAAATAAATAGAGAAAAATTAATTATTAGACAACAGGTAACTGTATAAGCGTGACTTAAAAGTGCCAAGTGTGCGGCAACCCCTGATATCTTGAGGAAGGAAATTCCAGGAGCGGGCAGAGGCTACTGTGAAGGAAGAAGAATAAGAGGAAGTGCTATGAAGAGGAATTGTTAGCAGACTGCTATCTTGTGACCTAGTGTCAATAATGTGGTAAGAGGATAACTTCTCAAATCTGGATGCCAGATGGTAAGAAAACAAAGAGAAATTTAAGCATAACAACTAAGGAACACAAGAATTGTGAAAAATGGCAAAAATGGATAAACATAAGAATCTGCAGTAGCTGCTCACATTTGGTAGGAAAAACATAAAATCGATGTGAGCACCAAATTATTAAAACAGTTATGTGAACTCTTCATGTGGAGACAGAAGAGCAAGGAGAGAATCATGAATTTTGAAATTCGTGGGGGGAGAAAGTTGTTTGGAGCAGGAGTCAGCCCCGATGATGCTTTAAAACATGTCCTACAACAAACTACCAATATGAGGTAACATCAAATATACACTCAACTTATGTATTAATATGGTGTATTTTATATTATTTTTATGTCATCTTCTTGTTATGTATTTGGGCTTTTCTCATTTCTTTTGGAAAAAAATCACACACACACACACACGCACACATATACATACATATATGTTCCTCTTGTAATAGTTCACATGCTGCTAAATATATATATATATATATATTTTTTTTTGCGTTTTAGTGCATTTTGTCGTACTTACAGCAATGGCGATCATGATTGAAAGTTCAACTTCCTACGTTTTGGGTTGTCGACGTAAATAACTATACTGTAATATTGCTTATTACAAAATGCGTGTGGGAAGTAAAACCACTGCCCTCTATGTATACTACATTCAATATATATACAAAAAGTAATATCCAAAAAAACAGTGTTAATATAAATTATACGAAAACAAATCACCACATTTTAAATGTACTGAACTTTATTTGAAACAATATAAATTAATAAATAAATTTGTATTTGCTGCCATTTTATTACTAAATTGGTCTCACGCCTCCTGTTGTTTCAACTAATAAACGTTAGCCACACTGTTAACGTAAGTCAGTTGTCTATAATGAACGCAAATATTTCCTTCAAAGATGTTATTACTCTACTATTAGTTATTATTTTGAAAACACCATCGTGCAAAAAATAATGTACAACGCACATTTCTGAAGTGTTTTACAGAATCTCGTTTTTTAAACATTTTCCTCGCTTCAGTAAAAACCACTTGCCAACCTCGCATGGTAATACTATTTTTTGTTTTTATTTGAATTTATGGCATTTTGTAGAGAATATTTTTTTAGAAATTTATGGAAAGAATAGTTAAAAGTCATTCCTTTATGTTGAGTAATACATCAACAGTCAAAATCAATTTAAAAGTGCTTGGGGCAGTAATAGCATCCAACTAGACTATTGCCATCTTGAAAATAAAATGCCTTTTAAAACAATCTTTCATTGAACTTTTAAAAATGAGCAATTCAGCTAGATGTTTTAATTGCCCATTTTTTTACTGTTTCTTTTGATTGGTAAAGAAAAAACTCCATGGCATTACAGGGTGCTGGCCTCACATCCACATGCATCACTTATAGAGATGGAAAATAATCCTGTCAGTACAGTGATGACATGGAGCCATAACTCATAATGTTCCTTGGCCAAAATAACTAACTCACTGGCACTATCAATCCCATAGGTTCATGGTTGCACGGACATAAGCTCTCCATACATCCCTATCCTGAGCTAATGTTTTCCAATCATTCCCTGTATAATCTACTTCCCTCAAATCATAGTTAATGTTATTCTCCCACCTCATTCTTGGTTTACCAACTGGACGTTTTCCCTCTGGTTTTCCTACAAGGAGCTTCCATGCATGTCTTTCATTCCCCATTCGTGCCACATGTCCTGCCCATAGCAGTCTACTACGATACTTAACTGTTCTTATTATACCTGGCTTCCTATAAAGACCATGTAGTTCACTATTATGTAGTTTTCTCCATTCACCTGTCTGTTCATCTCTCCAAAAATTTTCCAAAGAAGTTTATTCTCAGATACTCGTAATCTTCTTTCCTGCCTTAAAGTAAGAGTCCATGTTTCGCATCTGTATAATATAACTGGTAGAATAATAGTTTTATATATGTTATCAGCTTGGCCAAAATGCTTGAGAAAATTTGTTTTCCCAAGGGATTTGATCCACCAGGTGTCTGCACCAAGGAATGATGCCTCAGACCACTCGGTTGTATATTTTATTCTTTTTTTTTATTGCAGACAAGAAACAGTGACATGACATAAAGATGCTCAGCACAACACGTGAGAATAACCTCCTAAGACAACACAAAATGTTACCACATTTTCTAAGAAATCTTGCCATTGAGGCATTAGGTGAGTTTGTATCACAACTGTTTAGAAATGCAGATTCATCCGGGGGTCAAGTCCCAGATCATGTGGTGTCACATCTTGAACAAATGATTGCTACCCAAGTTCCTCCCAACATGGCCAACCAAGTTACAGAACAACTTCTAATGTATATTCTTCTTTTGTTTGATGATCTAGCATTGTCAGGTTACATGCATCAGTTGCGTGAGAAAGGCTCTATTCCATACAGAATACGTTGCGAGTCTGTCAAGTTGACAGCTCTGTGTATAGCTACAGCCACTATCCACCCGTTAGTAACCATTTTCAATTACAACCTGGATTACGGGGGTCACCTGTCTTCGCCTTGTATCCAAGAGTTCCTCAAATCATATCTTCAACATCTTCTGCTCAAATCAAGAATCTTAGAGTTCTCAAACTACGAGCTATTCAATTCGATTCCCTTCTCTTTAACAATTGTGATATCAATCTTCAAAATCTCCAAGAGTTTGCTTATAATTTCTGTACAGACAATATTGTGCAAACACTGTCTTCTGTGAGCAATAGATTAAGAGTTTTGGATATCAGAGAATCTCCAGGTGTTACTAACGTAAGTGTTGGACATATACTCAAATTCCGAGAACTAAAAGTCTTAAGAATAACTAATACGAATATAACAACACAAGGGGTGACTGCTATATTGAAGGGCATCCCGCAGGAATCCTGTTATTTTTCTACAGAAACTAATTTTCAACTTGATTTAATTGAATTCAATGCACCTTTCTCGGAATTTGAAATTGGTCTTGTGTCTGAATCTTTCAAAAACTTGGTCTCCCTAGAACTGTCCCTCGTTGAGGAATGTAATCTTATTCCTTTAAGTTCACTAACTCGACTAAAAAGTCTTGCACTTCGTTGTCATGGATGTCCAGAGATTTGTTTTTTCCCTTTTGTTCATGTTGTGGATCTTCTTAGAAATATTGGACATCAGCTTGAGGAATTACAAATTATCAATTTGAATGGAACGAATTTAAAGGCCGTTGCAATCAACTGCCCAGCACTTCATACACTTGTTCTCAAATTCCCTGATGCTCGACTACTTGGCTTTTGGGGATATGCACCTCCAGAGGAACACTTTGATATGTTTCCATTGCCAGAATTCCCATCTGTGCGTTGCTTGGACGTTAAATTGAGCGACCGCAGTATCGTTGAAACTCTGTTGCAGAAGATGCCACACGTTGAACAGGTGCGATTGTGGTGGCTGTACACTCCTACGGAGTCACTAGTTGATTATCTGATGTCAGCGATGTGTGAAGGGAGTGGAAGTGACAGTGTGTGTGGCAATCATCTGGTGTAAATGGAAGTAGTAGTATTACTGACATGTCTCCTTTACGAGATTTGATCTGGAGACTTTTTAGAGGTGCCTGAGTATATAGAAGATACATATTCCAAGGATCCAAAATAAAATAAAAATTATCATAAGTAATGCTACAAGTGATTTCCAAATTATCTAGAGAATTTGGAAATCAAGAGTGGCATTTGTTAGGACTATTTAACGAATAAAATTAAGCTGTTTACTCACAAATCATTATTTAAATATTAATTAAATAAAGATAAAACTTAGTTTTATTTGATTTTCATATTTATTAAGATATAATTCAGTGACAGCTGTTTCGGTACACTGTACCTTCTTCAGACATGTTAACAAATTATGTATTCTGTTATTATAGTACATATCAACTGATCTAAGCAACAATAAAACAATAATTTATTTAAATTTTTTAATTTAACAAAGGCGATTAATTCAAATCAAATTGAGAATTTAACAGTTTATTACTACTTTTCAATTTATTTATTTCTACAGCCTCCAAAAGGTCCAACTTCTTACCCTTATCACAAACATGTAAAATTTCAAAATTTGGATCGAAACAATGATTAAATTGGAATAGATGGTTAGCATATTTTGAATATTCTAAATTTCTGTTATATGTTAAAATTCATCGGAGAACATATTAATAAATTAATGAGTCATTTTAACATCTTACCTCATATTTCATGTTTTTCAAACACGGTAACTATAGTTTTCAAATGATCTTGTCATTCATTTTCAACCGCCATTATGACTACCGGATATTCGTTGGAATCTCCCTCTATAACGTTGCCATCTGGTGTTGATTTGACGAACTTCGAGATATCGTTGCCATCTGGTGTTGATTCGATGAACTTCGAGATGAGGTCACGTTCATCCGGAATGTCGAAATTCATAGATTTAAATTTGTTCTTCTGTATAAATATTTTCTCCCAAACTGTCAAATCCAAAGGTTTTTACAAATGTTTTAGAAGTTTAGCTTCTTTTTCAATTCTATGACCTTCCAACAAACTATGTGCTGCAATAGCTGATTTTTCAATTTCACCATTTTTAATATTTCTAAAGTGTTCCTTTGTGCGAGTGTCCAAATTTCTAAAAAAGGAAACAAAATTGTAATTTTGAATAAAGACGATTATATAAACAGAATGAACCTTCTCTTAAATTCAAATGAATATGAAGAAATTACATGCAATCCTCTTCCAAAAGCAATAAAATCATTTACTAATACAATAAAAAACATCAAATATGCCATCAAAGAACAAGATAAATACAAGTTGAAAGTATCAAACCCACAGATTCCAAAATTGTATGGGCTCCCAAAAATACATAAAGAGGGAAATAAGATGAGACCCTTATTAATAATATGGCTCACCTTGTTACAATTTGGCAAAATGGCTTACTAAGAAATTTAATGAACTACCAAGTTTCGACACACAAAAGTATTGAAAATTCAATTGAATTAGTTAATGACTGAATATATCACATTGGATTGTAATGATAGATTGGTTTCTTTTGATGTCATTTCTTTATTTCCGAGCGTCCCAGTTGGGAAGATGTTAAATATTTTAGAAAAATGGCTTATTTCCTTGAAACTACAAAGAGAAAATAATTAATGAATATTTGAATCTTACAAAACTTTGTATCGACAACAATTTTTTACCTTCAATGAAAAATTTTATAAACAAATCTCAGGTCTGGCTATGGGAAACCCACTTTCACCATTTTTGGCAAATTTATTTATGGGTTATTTAGAATGTCATATCACCAATGCTTATCCCTGGATGTTCAAATGTTGGTATAGATATGTGGATGATATTTTCTCTGTGATAAATTCTAAATATATTGAAGATGCATTAAAATTACTCAACCTCCAGGATGAATCTGTGAAATTTACTGTGGAATTAGAAAATAATAACCAAATCCCATTTTTGGACCTCTACATAAGAAGGAATGAACAACAACAAAGAATTGAATTCAATATATACAGAAAAGATACTCATATTGACAATTACATAAAGTCTTCAGGTTTAAATCATATTGCGCATAAGCATGCAATTTTCAACAGTTTGATGTATAGATTATTGAATGTTCCACTAAATGAAGAAGATTTTAAGAAAGAATACAATCACATTTTGGACATAGCTAATTTAAATGGTTTTGGAAAGGAAATAATTATAACTAAATTGAAGAAATTCAGACAACAAAAAGATTAAAAGAATACACTACCCTGCAATCTGATTCAAAGAAAGGAAAACAATTTAAGAAAATCACTTATCATCCTGGAATACATAACAAATTTCAAAAAATTTTCAAGAAATTCAATATTACATTGGCACCGATAAATAAATTTAGCCTTGGTAACTTATTAATAACCAATAAGAAAATGAACACCCCAGATAGTAAAAAATCTGGAATTTATCAAATTGATTGTCGAGAGAATGCAATAAGTATACATAGGAAAAACAAAAAGAAATTTGGACACTCGCACAAAGGAACACTTTAGAAATATTAAAAATGGTGAAATTGAAAAATCAGCTATTGCAGCACATAGTTTGTTGGAAGGTCATAGAATTGAAAAAGAAGCTAAACTTCTAAAACATTTGGAAAAACCTTTGGATTTGACAGTTTGGGAGAAAATATTTATACAAGAAGAACAAATTTAAATCTATGAATTTCGACATTCCGGATGAACGTGACCTCATCTCGAAGTTCATCGAATCAACACCAGATGGCAACGATATCTCGAAGTTCGTCAAATCAACACCAGATGGCAACGTTATAGAGGGAGATTCCAACGAATATCCGGTAGTCATAATGGCGGTTGAAAATGAATGACAAGATCATTTGAAAACTATAGTTACCGTGTTTGAAAAACATGAAATATGAGGTAAGATGTTAAAATGACTCATTAATTTATTAATTAAGAACCTCATAATGTGTTTCCCAATTTTAACTTTGAAGGAGAACATATTGTTTAAACAACTCACCTCATAGGATTCATGCTTCCATGATATCGCGATTTCAAACATAGTCATGTTCATCATCAGCCATAACTCCGACTGATGATGAACATGACTATGTTTGAAATCGCGATATCATGGAAGCATGAATCCTATGAGGTGAGTTGTTTAAACAATATGTTCTCCGATGAATTTTAATGATTATACCTCATAATTACTTATTTTAGGAATTCTCACTATGAGGTATATTCATTAAGGTAGAATATGTTTATCACTCACCTCATATTGTTCTTCTTATTTGATTATAGACTAGTTTCGGAACATAGTTTCTGTTCCATCCTCAGTAACATCACGACCGTTGTTCTGTCGTCTTGAAGAGTTGTCCTTCTCTCCTTCCATTGGCTGACTGAAAAACCTCGAAACCAGGTCATTCTCACCGGGAATTTCAAAGTTCATTAATTTCTTCTTTTCACTCTTTTGAATGTAGATCTTTTCCCAAACAGTAAGTTCTTTTGGTTTTTCTATTTGTTTTAATAATTTTGCTTCTTTCTCGATAAGATGTTTTTCAGACCATGCATGGACCTCATAATGTTTACTTCCCAACATTAATTAAATATAATTCTGTTATATGCTCTCAAAAATTCAAAATATGCTAACCATCTATTCCAATTTAATCATTGTTTCGATCCAAATTTTGAAATTTTACATGTTTGTGATAAGGGTAAGAAGTTGGACCTTTTGGAGGCTGTAGAAATAAATAAATTGAAAAGTAGTAATAAACTGTTAAATTCTCAACTTGATTTGAATGAATCGCCTTTGTTAAATTTAAAAATTTAAATAAATTATTGTTGTATTGTTGCTTAGATCAGTTGATATGTACTATAATAACACAGTTCATAATTTGTTAACATGTCTGAAGAAGGTACAGTGTACCGAAACAGCTGTCACTGAATTATATCTTAATAAATATGAAAATCAAATAAAACTAAGTTTTATTTTTATTTAATTATCGAAAATGGATTTTCATCAAGTAAACACCAACTCAATTGATTATTATTTAAATATAGTTATTTTTAAATATTTATATATTTAATGTAAACGGCAATGTTTGAAAACAAATGAGAAATGTTTATTATGTTTCATTTGTTCATCACTGCAATCAGATCATATTATTTATTACCAAAGGATCACAATATTATAAGAATGCTCCTAGTGGAGAAAAAATGAAACACATCAAACTGTTTATAACCAACATTATAGGTTATTAATTAATTTTTTATGTCCTATGATGTAAATATGTCAATTATATTTTTCTGCAACGTAAATACCTGGATAATAATACGTTTAAGAAAGTGCAAACAGTGGTTTCTTTTTTTTTTTTTGTGGTATAATCAATTGCTACAAATGTTTTTCTGTTATATCCCGCAAGCAGAATCTGGTTACATTCATGCATTATATGTACAATCTGGGAGCCACTTGCATCCGTGGATTCTTACATCTTAATATATAAATTGTTATATTTAACGTATTTCTTAGAGAGTCAGTCAGTGCAAAATAATGATCTGACCAGTTCAGAATGTTAAAAAGGAGGAGCTTGATTTTAATGTGATAAAATTGAGGTGTAAACGACTGTTACTGGTTTTGAAATTCATATTAAAGCACCGTTGAGGTTATGTAATAAGATGTTAATTATATGATTTTTACCTGGTAAGTCAGTCGTCCTCAACTAAATTATTAAACTTCTTCAAGTTATTTTAATATGGAGGCCTTTCGAAAACAATGTTTCATCTTCTGCATGGAATATGAATCCATATTAGAATAACTTGAAGAAGTTTAATAATTTAGTTGAGGACGACTGACTTACCAGGTAAAAATTATATAATTAACATCTTGTTATTGGTTGTAAATCAAAATTCATTGAAATGTGATTGGTCATTGACTCCCATTTGGGGCATGAGTTAAATAGTCAAAATTAAATCAATCAATGAGAGATTTTGAACAATTTCTATTAATTATTACGTCAGGCTTAAGTAAGGGCTTAAAGAACTTAGTATATTTTCGTGTTTTGCCGGAACTATTTTTCTTTCCTTTTACTCTACATTATAAATTGGCAGCAATGCTGAAGAGACACGTGTTTTTCAATCAAAATTAATGCAAGAATGACAAGTTGAAACAGTAAAACACCGTTTGTGGCGTGGGCGACATTTATCAACGGACACAGCGGCGATGGCTTGTAACAATGAATTTTAGGCTTAGTGACAAAAAGGTATTTTTTTAATTTGATATCTATTTTTCCATTTGGTTTGAATTGCTCTTTGTAAAAGCTGCCTTGGCACGTGCCTACAGTAAAAAAAAAATTGTTGATGCAATAATAAAGGACACTAATCCTTCTAATGTCCTTTATTATTGCGAACATTTTTTTTATTGCAGGCACGTGCCAAGTTAGCTTTTACAAAGAACAATTCAAACCAAAAGGACAAACATCAAATTAAAACATACCTTTTTGTCACTAAGCCTAAAATTCATTGTTACAAGCCATCGCCGCTGTGTCCGTTGATAAATGTCGCCCATGCCACGGAGAGTATTTTACTGTTTCAACTTCTAATAAAGGACACTATTCCTTGTAATATCCACCGCTGTGGTCTCGTGGTAGTGTGCTGCCTTGTCATGCAGCAGGCCCGAGTTCGATCCTCGGTCGGGGCAGTTTTTCTGGGCGAGGTTTTTATCGGGGTTTTTCCTCACCTGTAAGACAAATGTCAGGAAAACTTTAAGGCCCAAATGGTCCCCGAAATCATATGGCCATCATCATCCTTCACCGGTGTGGAAAGCAATGGGAAGCTACCACACCTATAATTCCCTAGTAAAGCTGCAAGCATAGCATGAAAATGCTCTGATTGCAGTGAAGGACCAGCCTTCGGGCAGAATTACTATGGATGGAATCCTTCTAATATACCAACTGGATCCGTGAATAAAGAAATTTTTAGCTGCGAATATATGAACTGTGTCGCAAATTTTTAACCCATGAATAAGGAGCTTTTACTGTACAATAAAAAATTTCAAATTGTAATTGAAGTATATTCTATAAAGTAGAAATTTTGTAAAGATGGTTTCTTAAAATTGAAATTGATCCTCTAATGGCAGCGATGGCAATTTTAGAAAGATACACCCTGTCCAAATCTAAGAAATTCCAAAATTTAGCTAAGAATCCTGGTATAGTACCTCTTGCCCCGATCATCAATCCTGTGACAGTTATACTATCTAGTTGGTATTTATCAACTGTTGGCTCATATATGGCTTTCTTTTCACAGTCAACTTCCTCAGGTTGGCCACTATGAGTCTCAAAATGAATTGTGGGATCTAATATCATACCAATTCTAGAAGATGATCTAAATGCAACAATATCTATTTGTCTATTACTGCCATTAGTGGCCACGCCATGAACTTCCTCATAATGGTGGGGATTCTAAGCGAGATGATTACCTACATAAATTCAAACAAGGAAAGGCGGAAATTACATTTCTGAAGAAGGTGTGTGCGTATATAGAGGAACTTCGGGTAATTTAGACCCTTATTTTGAATTTGTTGTTATTTCTTCCTTTAATTAAGGGATTTTATTATTAAGAATTAAATTAATGTTTTTATTACCTCACCTCATATCCTTTTTCTTCTATACTGCAGTTTCAGAGCTTATCTCCATCATCAGTAGCCTCTGGTCGATCAGTGTTATGTCGTTTCTTGGCGGTCTTCTTCTTATTTCTATCGGTGGACCAATGAACCTCTGGATCAGGTCAAAATTTGCAGGAGTTTCGAAATTCATGAGTTTATCTTTCTTGTTTTTTTGGATGTGGATTTTTTTGCAGACTGTGAGTTTTTTTTGTTTATCTGTGTGTTTGATTAGGCTAGCTTTTGTAACCAGATTGAAAGAACACCTTAGAAATGTAAAAAAAGGGTGAAGTGGACAAGTCAGCTGTAGCAGCCAACGCTTGGTCTGAAAAACATTTAATTGATACAAAAGCTCGCTAAGAAATACGGCTACCAGATTGTATATATAGTGCATGAATGTCAACACATAGCGCATGCGGGAGTTAATATAAGAACATTTGTAGCAATTGATTATACCACTAAAAAAATAAACCAATGTTTGCACTTTCTTAAATGTATTTTTTCCCAGGTAATAACATTCCAGAAAAATATAATTGTCATATTTACATCATAGGACATCAGAAATTAATTAATATACAGTTTGATGTGTTTCATTTTTTCTCCACTAGGGTGCATTCTTACAATATTGCGTTCTTTTGGCAATAAATAATATGATCTGATTACAGTGATGAACAAATGAAGCGTACCAATCGTTTCTCATTTGTTTTCAAACATCGCCATTTACATCAAGTATATAAATATTTTAAAATAACTGTATTTAAATAATGATTTGTGAGTAAACAGCTTAATTTTATTCGTTAAATAGTCCTAACAAATACCACTCTTGATTTCCAAATTCTCTAGATAAATTGGAAATCACTCGTGGCATTACTTATGATAATTTTGTATCTGAGATGATCTTTTCCTCGAAATGCCATTGATTTTTGTTTCTGTATATGAAATGTTTAAATTATATTCCTTGCCTATTTTTTCTACTTGGTTTGCAGCTCTCTGGAGATTATCTTCTGATGAACTAAAAATAGCCTGGTCATCTGCGAATAAAATCGTGTTGAAGGCCGGTATTCTTGAAACCAACTCTCCTCTCCCCCACCTCTCTCACTTCCGTAAGTTCAGTCGAGAGAGTCGGAGATGGTATTCTTGAAACCATCTCGTCTCTAGCTCAGGCGAGATGGAGACGAGATGGAAAAATACGCATGTTGGCAATGATTTTAAAAATGCATAGAGAAATAATCCATATGATATTGTGAAATATGGCATCTTTTAAAAATCGTCTGCAATTTTATAGGTTATGGGAATGTGATTGTTTGCCTAAAATAAATTAAACTTATTACAAAAATGAGGAAATAGAATCTGATTGAGGTTAAACATAAAATATATGTATGTAACCAAAACGTATTCATGGCAAAATTAGGAATTCCTACATATAGAAATGTCCAACAATGAAAGTAAAAAATATATAATTGCCCAGTTATCCCTTATAAAATTAGTTATCTGAATAGGCTTATATTATTGATAATATTGATAAATATAGTAAGAAGAGTATAAAAGGTCAAATTGTAACATTCCACAGCTTTTATATTTTATACATGTGTATTGTGATGGAGAAAAGCGTACGTTATGGGATATCAACAAACCAAATTAATATAATATACGTGATCTATTTTATATAAAATTAAAAACAGTATTAGTAATCCATTTGAGATGGTCTATTTTATTTTATTATGTTATCTTTATGGATAATAGGTATACCTTTATGCATAACAGGTAATACTATAGGTAATTAAATTAATTGACGATTTTTATTATTAATTTAACACTTCTCATAGAAGGATAAATTATATTTGAAGAGAAAAATTTTCGCCTAGACCGGGACTCGAACCCGGGACCCTTGGCTTTCCGGGCCAAGTGCTCTACCAACTGAGCTACCGAGGCGAGTTACGATCTAGACGCAAATTTTTCTCTTATGTATGTTGTAATTCCCTCGCGCCAAATGCTTGAAACCATAGCTTCTATCTTTGCAAATGGCGGCTTCTTAGTTAAGAAGACATTTATTGGGAATTTAACACTACTTTATAGCCAGTAGGGCTTCAATTGACGATTTTTATTATTAATTTAACACTTCTCATAGAAGGATAAATTATATTTGAAGAGAAAAATTTTCGCCTAGACCGGGACTCGAACCCGGGACCCTTGGCTTTCTGGGCCAAGTGCTCTACCAACTGAGCTACCGAGGCGAGTTACGATCTAGACGCAAATTTTTCTCTTATGTATGTTGTAATTCCCTCGCGCCAAATGCTTGAAACCATAGCTTCTATCTTTGCAAATGGCGGCTTCTTAGTTAAGAAGACATTTATTGGGAATTTAACACTACTTTATAGCCAGTAGGGCTTCAATTGACGATTTTTATTATTAATTTAACACTTCTCATAGAAGGATAAATTATATTTGAAGAGAAAAATTTTCGCCTAGACCGGGACTCGAACCCGGGACCCTTGGCTTTCCGGGCCAAGTGCTCTACCAACTGAGCTACCGAGGCGAGTTACGATCTAGACGCAAATTTTTCTCTTATGTATGTTGTAATTCCCTCGCGCCAAATGCTTGAAACCATAGCTTCTATCTTTGCAAATGGCAGCTTCTTAGTTAAGAAGACATTTATTGGGAATTTAACACTACTTTATAGCCAGTAGGGCTTCAATTGACGATTTTTATTATTAATTTAACACTTCTCATAGAAGGATAAATTATATTTGAAGAGAAAAATTTTCGCCTAGACCGGGACTCTCGAACCCGGGACCCTTGGCTTTCCGGGCCAAGTGCTCTACCAACTGAGCTACCGAGGCGAGTTACGATCTAGACGCAAATTTTTCTCTTATGTATGTTGTAATTCCCTCGCGCCAAATGCTTGAAACCATAGCTTCTATCTTTGCAAATGGCGGCTTCTTAGTTAAGAAGACATTTATTGGGAATTTAACACTACTTTTATAGCCAGTAGGGCTTCAATTGACGATTTTTATTATTAATTTAACACTTCTCATAGAAGGATAAATTATATTTGAAGAGAAAAATTTTCGCCTAGACCGGGACTCGAACCCGGGACCCTTGGCTTTCCGGGCCAAGTGCTCTACCAACTGAGCTACCGAGGCGAGTTACGATCTAGACGCAAATTTTTCTCTTATGTATGTTGTAATTTGCAAAGATAGAAGCTATGGTTTCAAGCATTTGGCGCGAGGGAATTACAACATACATAAGAGAAAAATTTGCGTCTAGATCGTAACTTGCCTCGGTAGCTCAGTTGGTAGAGCACTTGGCCCGGAAAGCCAAGGGTCCCGGGTTCGAGTCCCGGTCTAGGCGAAAATTTTTCTCTTCAAATATAATTAAATTAATGTTTTTATTACCTCACCTCATATCCTTTTTCTTCTATACTGCAGTTTCGGAGCTTATCTCCATCGTCAGTAGCCTCTGGTCGACCGGTGTTATGTCGTTTCTTGGCGGTTTCCTTCTTACTTCTGTCGGTGGACAGATGAACCTCTGGATTAGGTCAAAATTTGCGGGAGTTTCAAAATTCATGAGTTTTTCTTTTTTGTTTTTTTGGATGTGGATTTTTTCCCAGACTGTGAGTTCCTTTAGTTTATCTGTTTTGTTTGATTAGGCTAGCTTCTGTATCTATTAAATGTTTTTCAGACCAAGCATGGGCTGCTACTGCTGACTTGTCCACTTCCCCCTTTTTTACATTTCTAAGGTGTTCCTTCAATCTAGTTTTTAAATTTCTTTTGTTTTTTCCTATATAGATTTTGTCGCAATCTTGACATTTGATCTGATATATTCCTGATTTATATTCTTGTCCAATTTTTTCATTTTTGTTGGTTTTAATTATCTTGTTTAGGCTGTATTCATTCTTTGGGGCCAATCGAATGTTAAACTTATTGAAAATTTTCTGGAACTTGTGGTGTTTTACAGGATGGTAAGTGAATTTTTTGAATCTTATGTTCTCTTCTGTTTGTTTTTTAAGTGTGCTTTCATTAATTAGTTTTTTGCCTTTTGAACTTATTTATTTTCTTGTGTACCATGTTCTCTTCATAACCATTTTCTATTGCTACTTTAATTATGTATTCTTTTTCTTTTTCATATTTTTCACGGTTCAGGGGTACATTCACCAATCTGTGTGTTAGGCTATTGAATACAGCTTCTTTGTGAGCGAAATGGTTGAATCCTGATGCCTTAATGTAGTTATCTTTATGTGTGTTTTTTCTGTATATTCCAAATTCTATTTTGTTTTTTTCGTTTCTAGTTAGGGTTAGATCCAAAAATGAAATTTGTCTTTCAGTTTCAGTTTCCATTGTGAATTTTACAGTTTTGCTCTGAAGGTTCAGGAGTTTTAAGGCATCTTCTATTTGTTTATGGTTTATAATGGCTATTATAATGGATATTATAATGGATATTATATTCCGACAGGAAACCGCCAAGAAACGACATAACACCGGTCGACCAGAGCTACTGACGATGGAGATAAGCTCCGAAACTGCAGTATAGCAGAAAAAGGATATGAGGTGAGGTAATAAAAACATTAATTTAATTATTAAATTAAACCTCATAGTGTTCTTTCCCTGTGAAAGTTAAATAAATACTATAGGTCCTAATAATTTTGTAGGCCTAACCTTAAAAGTCGAGATTGTAGCAAAATAATAATTTATTATTATGGTTTATAAAATCATTGATAGGTAACTATGTATTAATTTATTGTTGTAATTGTTAATAGAAAACCATTATCAAAATTACACTATGAAGATAATATTTTAAGAACATGGTAAGAAATTACCATCACCACGTTATGTAAATACATCAAATAAATACAAAGTTATTAATCCATTTTTGATGGTGCATTTTGTTTTCCTTCTTTGATAATAGATACACATATGCATAACACGTAATACTATAGGTCGGCCTAACCTAAACGTTGAGATTGTGGTAAAAAGTATACATATGGTATAGGGCTCAACTGCACTTCTACTAGCGCTTGATTTTTCATTTATATTGTTGTAAACTCTTCTTCTGTATTAACTAACATTATTTAATGCTTTAAACTTTTTCAAACAATTTTTATAACATTATTAGACAATTTTGAAGTATTTATTTAAATATGCAAATCACAATATTATGACACTGTTAGACAATATTATGATGCTATTTTCTCTTAATATTGCAAATATTAGTAATTTAAATTTCACAGCGACAGATAGTAATCGAGGATGATAATCGATATGTGGTTAGATTGTGGGTTATCGCTGGCTCTATAAAACCTGACATATGCGCACTGTTGTTCTATTGGACTTTGAAAATATTCCACGCTAGTTTAAGTGCAGTTTTTCCGTTTATAGAAACACTGTTAAGTAACTATGTATTAATTATTGCTGTAATTCACCACAAATCTTTCATCACCATGTTATGTAAATTATTAGTATTGTCTCTTCTCCTTATGGTCATTAATGCTTCTCCTGATACAAGACTATAGCCATAATTTATAAACTTTGATACTCTATCAGTGTTATTCTAAAATTTATATCAAAACCAAAAAATGGGACATTATATGTATTATATATATGCCCACTTACTTTGCCCTACAGTCCTGTAAGGGCATTTATATAAACAACCATCTTTAAAATATGTGGTCATTGCATGAAACTTCATTTCAGTTTACAGTTTTACCTCATCCTCGCGTCAACATGATTTTTTTCAAATATGTCCACTTGAATAGCTGATTGGTTTTACTACTTATGTTGCAAGCTCTAGGGCTTTATGAAATACATAAGATAAATGACACATTCACTAAAGCCCTCCACTGAACCTTTTCCTCAACGAACTTAATCCAGTAAAAATTTCTTCTACTGTCTATTCAATCTACATGATCAACCCATAACAAACTTATAAAACTTATAGCGACAAATGTATTTATTTTATTGAGAAAATACCATTAGGAAGGTTTAGATGGGAGGATATTTGGATGAATCTTAGGGAACTGCATATTGGAAATAAACATCTGTTTTTGGTGGACATGAGTTTTGTATGTCAGGATAAAAGAAACAGAAGTGAATTCTAGTACTTGGACAATGCAGGAAAATGAAATTAAAGAACAGTCCATACTTATATTTTATTGTGGAATTAATATGTATGACACCTGAAATAAATACAAAATATGTTTCATTTGAAAACATTGCTTTTTATTATTATCAGCATTCATAATTACTCATAACAATTATATACAAGAATCAATATGGATTTACATACATGAACATTACACAGCTATCAATGTACATAAACACACAAATTTGTAACACTAATCCATTATATATTATTGTGAAACATTACTATTTACACATTTTTTAGAATATAATACCTCATCGTGTCCACCACTGTGGTCTCGAGGTAGCGTGCTGCCTTGTCATGCAGTGGGTCCAATTCCTGGTCGGGACAAGCTCCTGGGAGAGGTTTTTTTTGGGGTTTTCCTCACCTGTAAGACAAATGTCATAGGGACCAACAGTCCCCAAATATCATCCGGTCATCATCATCATCATCATCCTTCACCGATGTGGAAAGAAAGCAACGGGAAGCTACCACACCTATAATTACCTAGCAAATCATAGCATGAAAATGCTATGATTGCAGTGAAATACCTACCCTTGGGCAGGAATACTATGGATGGATGGATCATTTGGCTTTTAAGTTTCCATACCCAACTTACGGAAAACAAGATAACAAATCAATAAAGCTTGCCAAGGATCTACCTACTTAATCAAATCTAAATTACTTTAATGAAATTTTATGATGGGAATTTACATTATCAGGCAAATAAATTAAGTAAGTCAAATTATTACATCTCACCTCATAAAACTGGGTGATTCTCACAGGACCGGTTTCTGAAGTTATTTCCTCTATCGCCAACCAGAACTCAGACTATAGAGTTAATGGAATCTTGGCTGATGATACAAGCAATAGCTTCAGAAACCAGTCCTGTGAAGATCACGGAGTTTTATGAGGTAACATGTAATAACTTATTTGACTCACTTAACGGAATATAAAATAATAAAAAAAAAACCCATGGCTTGAAAGGCCTAGAAGGCTCTTGGCCTACTAGCTGGCTGTTGGACTCACTTCCACATGAGTTGATCACAAAGATAGAAGATCATTCACCCAGTGTAGGATTGATATGTGGTCAGCATGTCAGGTCCCCCAGTCATTATAGCTGATTTTCTGAACTTGGAGCCGCTACTTATTGTAGCTACCCAAATGCCTCATGATGCTGAGTGAGCAATGGCCCAATACTGGCCAAAATCACAAGAAAAAATGTTTTCCCCCATGGAGACCCGAACCAGCGCAAGTCCGGTAACTCTCTGACAAAGCATCTTGCCTTAACCATTCAGCTATGGTGCGGGACATAAAACAAACAAACTGAATTAAATAAACATGTTCACAATTGGCTATACCAGAAATGTGAATAAATGTGCACACATTTTAACTTATGTTATCCAATAAATGATAGCGTCAGTGACTTAAAGGACAATTACAAAGTTTATAGCTGATAATGTCACATGGAATAGGGCCCTATTTAAATTACATATTAGAACAAATAAAATTTAAGATTAGACAAAATGATAGTGTTACAGATGCACCAACAATTTAGACGAGGAAATCTGCATTTTTAACACATAATGGTCTATATACACAACACAAATATGTTCACAGCCTTACAGCAGAGGAAGTATAGAAGACAAAAAAATGCACAATACATGATAGTGCAGTGAAAAGAAAGTGTTCATATAATTTTGTCCAATCACAATCCTAAAATTACAAGTAAAAATACAATGGGAAGTAACTCTATTAGGTCCTTCTTAATAACAAATAAGGTAAATCCGGAGTTATTCTACCTCATAACTTGTTGTGTTCTATTTGAACTAGTGTCTGTATATAAAGTATACCATCGTCAGCTTTTCCAGAATGTTGAAATTAACATTGTCGTTCCCTCGATGTCCAGAGCTGACAACTTAAATTTCAACAGTCTGGAAAAGCTGACGATGGTATACGTGAAATATCAAAACTACTTCAAATAGAACACCAGTTATGAGGAAGGATGACTCGGTATTCACCTTACTTATTATTAAAAGTGGGCATCTATTAGAGCCCTTCTGGCTGTCAATCCATTTGGCAAATCATAAACATCATTCACAACTGGAATAGCATTATTGCTGGCAGATCCTCTATTTCAGCATCGTTTGCCCTCCTCGCTATATTGTGTAACACAGTTGTTGCAACTATAACAGTCGTCGTCGTTTCAAGTTTGAGTTATAATTGAAATCAGCTCGTGTTTGTGGGTTGAGGAGAGGTGTCATTAAAATATGATGGCACGCATACCCACTGTCTCCCAGGAGAATGCCAGACACTTCTCCTTCTTCAAATTGGCCACAGACCATGCTACTTTTGAACATACGACTGTCGTGTGCAGATCCAGGCCAGCCTGTAACGATGTTTATGAATTCCATAGTGAAGTTCACAATGGCCTGAAAATTAAAAAAAAATCCAAGATATAAAAAGCTACTCTCAATGCAATAAATAAAATATATATATATATATATATTAATTAAATAAAAGTAAAACTTAGTTTTATTCGATTTTCATATTTATTAAGATATAATTCAGTGACAGCTGTTTCGGTACACTGTACCTTCTTCAGACATGTACCGAAACAGCTGTCACTGAATTATATCTTAATAAATATGAAAATTGAATGAAACTAAGTTTTATTTTTATTTAATTAATTAATATGGATTTTCATCAAGTAAACACCAACTCAATTGATTATATATATATATATATATATTCAATTTTTCATATTCAAAATTCTTACTATAAACTATGCCGTTCCTGACGAAAAACTATTCATTTTTTATTCATAGCCATTACAAGCACTTCAGTTTTGTCATTGCGTTAAAATTGTGATGGTTTCGTCAATTGTTTTATTGGAAGTAAATTTGGCTCAACTGCACTTTTACTAGCGCTTGATTTTTCAGTTATATTATTGTAAACTATAGCACTTACTTTGTATTTACTAACATTATTTAATATTTTAAACTTTTTCAAACAATTTTTATAACATTATTAGACAGTTTTGAAGTATTTATTTAAATGTGCAAATCACAATTTTATGACACTGTTAGAAATATTGTGATGCTAACTGCTATTTTCTCCACAGAGTATATTACTTAGTCTATGATTTTTCTATTGTTGTTTTGGGTTATCGCTGGTTGGATTAGGGAGCAATAAGTAAGTGTACACCCATTTTTAATAAACGTTTGGTAATTTTAATATTATTAATATATCTTTTTAACATAGATTTGGGGATTTATTGCAAATATTGGTCATTTAAATTTCATAGCGATGGATAGTAATTGAGGATGATAATCAGTATGGTTCGATTGTGGGTTATTGGTGGCTCTCAAACTCTGGCGCATGCACACTGTTATTCTATAGGACTTTGAAAATATTTCATGCTAGTTTAAGTGCAGTTTTTCCGTAAATTTGAAAATATTTCATGCTAGTTTAAGTGCAGTTTTTCCGTAAATTTACTTGTACCTTAATTGCGTTTTAATGGCGGGTTTATTATTCGGGGTTTCCTCCCTGGGCCGATTGCCTTCACCCAGCTCCAGAACTCGGCCTGTGCCATTTTATTTCGGAGTTGTCTCTCCTAGATGGGTTGTCTTGCAGGACTAACGAACCCCAACATATGTGGATGTGAGGCCAGCAGGCAGGTGGTACGGTAAGGGTTTTTTATGTCAGTCGGGGCATGGGGTTTATTCATGTAGAGACTGGTCATTATATATTTGAAGAAGTGAAACTTTTACGTACGAAGGAGATGTTTATGATTATGTACTATCTTGAGTCAGTCCGGAGAAATTTGAAAAGATTTCTCTGTACAAATAAATGATTAAAAATCCAGATACATGGATGTGAAACATAGTCCGTTACATAAGGGAGGAAAAAAGATACAAGTACAGTAAAAGCTCCTTATTAGCAGTTTCATTATTCGTGGGTTAAAAAATTGCAACACAGCTCCTGTATTCGCGGATCCAGTTGGTGTATTAGAAGGATTAGTGTCCTTTATTAACGCATCGGCAGATTTTCTTTTACTGCAGGCATGTGCCAAGGCAGCTTCTACAAATAGCGATTCAAACCAATTGGACAAATAAATATCACAACAAAACAAACCTTATTGCCACTAACCCTAAACTTAATTGTTAAAAGCTGTTGTGGTATTTCACATGCCGATATATACTTTGATAAATGCCTCCATCGCCACAATCGGCATATTATTGTTTCAACTTGTCATTCGTTGCAATAATTTTGATTGAATAACATGTGTCTCTTCTAAGAAATTAGGACTGGAAGTAAATATCAGTAAAACTAAATATATGGTCACACGTAGAAATTCAGTATATGATGGAAATGGACAGCTAATGACAAATGAGGGAAATTTTGAGGAAGTGGCTGTATTCAAATACCTAGTAACAATAATCACAAATAGGAATGAGATGCACAAAGAAATTAAACATAGGCTCATTTCTGGAAATGCGTGCTATTATGCATTGCACAGACTCTTCATGTCCCAACTCCTTTCAAAAAACGTTAAACTGAAAATATATAAAACTATTATTCTACCAGTTATATTATATGGGTGCGAAACATGGACTCTTACTTTAAGGGAGGAAAGGAGATTACGAGTATTTGAGAATAAAGTTCTTAGGAACATTTTTGGACCAAAAAGAGATGAACAGACAGGTGAATGGAGAAGACTACATAACAATGAACTACATGGTCTTTATAGGAAGCCAGATATAATAAGAACAGTTAAGTCTCGTAGACTGCGATGGGCAGGACATGTTGCGCGTATGGGGAATGAAAGACGTGCATGGAAACTTCTTGTAGGAAAGCCAGAAGGAAAACGCCCAGTTGGTAGACCAAGAATGAGGTGGGAGAACAACATTAACTATGATTTGAGGGAAGTAGATTATACAGGGAATGATTGGAAAGCATTAGCTCAGGATAGGGATGTATGGAGAGCTTATGTCCGCGCAGCCATGAACCTACGGGTTCGATAGTGCCAGTGAGTAAGTAAGTAAGTAACATGTGTCTCTTGTGCTTTGTTCCCACTTTATAATGTCGAGTAAAAGAAAAGAAAAATTAGTACCGAAGAGAAAAAAAATAGTGTTACAGCTTAAAGTAAAAATAGAAACGCTTGACCGTTTATTCGCGTTGGCGAGTCGTTTGCGTCAATATCACGCTGTTTCAATGTCAATTAATCAAGGAATTCGAAGACCAAATAAGGAATTCTATCGCAGAATTCACAACTGAATATCAATATTAATTGAAAGACATTTTAAAAGCGGCAAAACAGGAAGAAATTACTAAGCCCTTTAAGTCCTTGCCAAAACCTGACAGTAATGATTAATGGAAATTGTTCAAAATCTCTCATTAATTGATTTTATTCTGATAACCTTGGAACGTATCCCCTACATACCCATAGAAATTACCATTCCATATTCGCGTAACATATCCCTCGCGGATAAGGAGATTTTACTGTATTTAAGATTAAAGTGCTTAGGAATATTCTGGATAAAAGATAGACGAACAGAAGTACGAATGAAGAAGACTACATAACACTGAGTTAGAACTTCTTGAGTAATATTTACAATATAAAAATAGAATACCTGAGATCTCAATCTTCTGGATGTAGGATGTTCCGAAAGTAGGTACTCCACATCCTAGATCCAAAGTTGAGGAAGACAGATCTCAGGTATTCTGTTTTTATTTCGTCAACAGAGTTTCGTCATGAATTTTAAAAGTATCGATTTTTGACAACTGTCATAAATTATGATAAAATTAAATTCGCATTTATTTGGTGTGTTTTTTATCAGCTGAGATATCTATAAACATGTATTAATACAGTAGAGCTAATTGGTTTGAGATATCACTTATCTCTCAAGGACACAGATCATAGTATTTTTCAACGACATACTTTATCATAACACTGGACAGACATATTCAAACATGAAGTTTTTCAGTGGTAATAGAAATGAAAATTGTAAAGTAGAAACACCAGGAACGTTCTCAGTAAGTATGCTATTTTTGATTATAGACATCTCATCTTCTATAAATAGATGCTAATTTATCCGTCACACATGAATAACGTAAGCTAAGCGAATTCCGCAGCAAGAACAAGTTGTGGTTCACGGAAAAAATGTTTGTTTTGTTAAATTTCGATTGCAGCTTATTTAAAACTGTCGGACTGCAGAGAAATAAATTATTTTCATATTGTTGAATAATTTAACACCAATGTAAATAATAAGTACTGATTCATTTTCCATTACTTTACTAAACATATTAAATAAATTTAACCAGTGTATCTTATAGGACACATTATCAATATAGGGTTTAATTAAATGATGACGAACCAAACATCGCGGTTGGTCGAATCAACTTGTAAACCTCCACTGCTAATGATCGGACTTATGACCGCTACTGCAATTTTTAAAATTTTTATTTCAGATGAACGCCTATACCTAATTGTTCGATTTTACTGGTTAACGAACTTGACCTTACTTTTTCATTAATTATTATGTACCAAGTTTGGTTTTGATAAATTATAAATTGCGGCCGATGGATCGTTAACGGATACCCACACACAAAATATATACAGAGTGTGTCAGAATTAATAGTTCAAACTAGAACGTTTGAAAATATATGATAACAGAAGGAAAACATTTCTAGTAAACGTGGGTCCGCAAATAATCCTTCTAGCATGATATTGTAAACGTGTGGTTACAAGTCGCGACTGAATCAATTAAGAAGCATCTTCCTGTTCATTTGAAAGTAGACTTTTCATTTAATTGCCATCCCATGTTCATTCATAGCTTAACCTATCAAGGAATAAAATATTTACTTTAAATGTTATACTGTACACTCCTCTGTATTGAAAGTGTCGTCCTTCCAAATGGGACTTGTCTTCAGCGAGTTTCGATATCATGCCAACAAAGCACGACGTCAGAGGCGGCTAACGTCAGTGGTGGCTAACGTCAGTGACGGCTAATTACCACATATTCGTAATAATATATCTCGAACACTGTATGTTTGCAGATCCATGTTTACTGGAACTTTTTTGCTTCTATCACCATATACTTACAAGCATTTCATTTTGCGCTATTAATTTTTATAACCTTATATATGTATGTAAAGTATATATATATATATATATATATATATATATGTGTGTATGTGTGTGGCATGAAAAAAATTAACTCCTAACCTAGATTTCAACCCGGGACCTCTAATATATATATATATATATATTGCATAGGATCGGTAAAGGTATGTAAAAATATTTAATGAGAACAACCTCGCTCCCTAATATATTTGAGCGATGTGTATTTATTTTTTAGAGAATATTAGTTCAAGATAGGATTGGCCATGAACCTCCGAGTTAGACAGAGGCAGTGAGATAATTAAATACTTTGTTATTTGCCTATACAATCCAGTTTGGATCATGGAGACCCCAAAAACCATTCTCTTGCTGACAATTATCCAGCAATTTCTGATATTAAGACTATTTTATATCTACCAAAACTCCCCAGAAATCCATTTACATCTACGTTTTTACACAATTATTTTTCTTCCTTCTTATTTCCCATTATCCTCCTACAGCAAGGAACAAAATTACGCCAGTTGTTTAGGGATTTTGTCTGTGTGCAACCCACTGCGCGTTTTATACGTCGGGTTGCGCGCTAGATAGGTAGATAGATAGATAGATAACTTAATGTGTTCTATTTTTAATTTAAGACCAATCTCATGGTCACTTGGTTAGAACTTTTGATTATAGTTCATAGGTCCTCAGTTCGGTTCGTCTCAGATCACAGGAATTCCTTGAAGAAAACAATTCCTGTGGTCACTATGGTGTGGATTTAAGGATAAGGTTTAGCTTTATGGACTCTCTTGGTGCTTCATATCATCGGGGTTACGTAACTCCTCCTAAGCGCCCTAACCTCAGATATTGGTTAAAATTCTGCCAAAGCTAGGAGAAAAAATTTAAATGTTGTAAAACAACCTCGTGACATTGAATAGAAAAGAATGTACCCACCACTTTGGTAGATCACGATATGTAAACAACGTGTACTTGTGTTGTGTACAGAGAGTTGTGTAGGATGAATATATGTGTGTGTGTTTTTTTGGGGGATGTTGATGAGGTGATTCGAAAATGTGAAACTTGGTACCGACATGTACCCTACTTCTTTCGAAAAGCTCCAAGGGGTCGCCCTGTCCGACGAAAAAGTCGCTATCAATAGTGTCTTCGACAAATGCACTGATGAATATAATGAACATGTCTATTGCATTTTTTTATTTCGAACCCTACCATCACCCCCGGGTTACCTCGGGCATATGCCCTTATCCCTGGGTCTGCTCTATGTCCCTAACTACTATTTAATCTTTATTAAATAAATAAGCGTAATACATACAGATTTCGGGTATGTGAAGTGTAGATGTTACATAAGTAAAACGTGTTGTGTGTTTGTTTGTGTTTAGTGACACATAAAATAAATATACATAATACTTAAAGTAATGATAATTGTCTTGATGATACGTGATATGAGAGTAATTGTGTTGTGTTTGTTTGTGTTAGTGTATGCGTTTGTAATTTGTGTCTGCTGCTTGTTTGTGTTTATGTGTCTATATGTGTGTGTGTGTGATTGTGAAGATGGGAATGTTAATGACGGATCATCCTTCTTCTGCCATCTTCTTCAGTTCTTAATCGTAGAACTCTACCGATGTAACGTGTGATTGCTTTGTACGGTTGCTCCCTTGTCCAGTACTCCAGGGGCGGCGGCCAGTGGACTCCTCCCTCCATGGCTGCAAACTCGAGTTCCCTGTCTATTGCATAATTGTAAACTACCATCTTCCCTGATTCCGAGATGTCTAGCGGGTCCGGGTTGAATATCTGATGCGGCACAATCACTACAGCTCTCGCCACGAACGAGGTGAGTCAGGCGCATCGTGGAAGTAGACAAAATATTTCGATCGATCGAATCACAATGCTCGTACAAACATAAAATGGTTGATTGCAGGCGACGCTTTCTGAGAGATTTGTGACGTATTTGCGCATAACCCACATAAACATGACCGCCTTCGTCCGAACATTTCACTTTAGTGACGTAAGTGAAATCACATGACTCGGACATATTTACAAACAAGTTGTCATAGTATTGCCCGTTCAAGGAGTAAGCGCAGTTGTTGACGGAGGGCACAGCAGTCGTGTTTATGCAGGAATAGAACACGTGACACTGCTATCTATGAGTGCGGAGGGGAATGGGTCGTGGGGCGCTGACAGTATACACTGCCTTATATGACATCACGTGTAGTAACAAACATCGTAATTCTTCCGCCTGCAGAGATATTTTGAATGACTAATAATCAGATTCAACTATATTTCTCTCTCCTTCTCCACATGTCGGTTCTTCAGCCCAATGTGAATCATGTCTTATTGCTTTGTCCTTCATTGTAACTCGCACTTATCTATCATCATCTTCTTCTTCCTCCAGGGATTAAGCCTGTTGGCTCGTTCCGGTTTCATGATAGCTAGAATTGTTAAAATTGTTCAGACCATCTTCTGTGTGGGCGACCTACATTTCTCCTTCCATGCGGTTTATAATTTAACAATAATTTTGGAAAGCTTTCTTTTGGCATTCTATCAATATGTTCTTTCCAGTCGTTCCTATATTTAATTATTCGGTCTGTAAGTTTGAAAATATTTAGTTCCTTTCTTATATCTTCATTTCTTTTCTTATCCAGCAAAGTATATCCTGCTATATCTCTTAAAAATCGCATCTCAGGTGCTTCCAATCTTTGTTCTTGTCTTTTACTGATCGTCCAACATTCTGATACATACATCAATACAGGAACAGCCATTACTTTATAAAATTTAATTTTTGTTTCTTTTCTTGTGTTTTTAAGGATTCTTTTAATAGTGCCACACATTAGATTAAATGTATTTATTTTGCCATTAATATCTTCAATTTTAACACATGATAAATTAAAACCTAGATATTTAAAACTGTTCTCCTGCTCTAAAATTTTATTATCAGTTACTATTTTTGCCCTTAAGGTATCATGTCCTTTAAATGCTAAAATTTTAGTTTTAGTCTTTGAAATTTTTAAATTGTAATTGGCACTTATTTTTTTCAAATTAAAAATAGCTCTTTGTAGATATTTATCTTACTCTTTTTTACGTCATTCGCTCCGCCATTCACCATCGGTTCCTGGGTGTTCAGTTTGTATCTTGCTCTTCTGATTATGAACAAAAGCTTTCCATTTAATATGATCAATCCACGTGAGTCTATTACTGTTCAAGATCACATTATGCCCACTCGTGCGTCACGCAGGGACTGCAAGTACAACTAATGCTTCCACTTTGCTGGTTAACGGATTACATGTTTCTGTTTAAATTGCAGAAACTCAATTTCTGATGTCAGCTTATTTAAAAGTGCGGACTCCTGTGAAAAGAAAGCATGAAAACATTTACCGCAAGTCATTACCTATTTGCATATCGTAGTATAATTTAAATATTACCTACCGATTTATTTTTCCGTTGTTCAAAACAATAAATTAATGTTATTAGATACATTGCCAATTTAAGAGTTAATTAAATTAAATGGTATACATTGCGACGAGATTACCATACGAGGTCTGTTCGACTATTTATATTTGCTTATTAACATGAATGAATAGTTAATAAATTTGTTAATAATTTATGTAGATATATTAATATTACTACTGATTAATTATTTT
Source organism: Diploptera punctata (assembly GCA_030220185.1). NCBI lineage: Eukaryota > Metazoa > Arthropoda > Insecta > Blattodea > Blaberidae > Diploptera > Diploptera punctata. The sequence continues at coordinate 101,263 of JASPKZ010008071.1, forward strand.
GCGGTTCGCATCTTAAAATAATGACCATGTATTAGAATTTTATTATATATATTTCACATTATTTACCTTTTTCAAATATGCAACAAAATGTGGATTTTGGGAACTATTGTTGTAATGCGAAACACATGATTTTGGACCCATAGTTCATCTGACTTCATTCTCTTGCATACTTCTCCACAGTCCATACAATTTCCATCATCGTCCTACGGACTTCTGTCCGATCGCTTCTGCTGGATTTGAGACACGCTTAAGGCTGTATCTGCCTCGTTGTTGGAACTTTCTCGATGATCAGTTATATTCTTCTGGCCGATCATGCCTGATGATTTTTCCTTCATAGCAGATATGTTGGTCTCTCTGCTGGTGCCTGTTTCTCCTATCAATTGATTGCTCTTTGACTATTTTTGATGCTCTAGAGTTGTTGTTTTCTTTGATTTCGGTGCCTTGTTATATAAATAAGATTTTAAACATTCTTATATGAACAGATGGCCAGCACAGTTGATGTAAGATCTTAATGGCCTCAATTTGAGGTATTTTTCTTCTTTGCACTTGGCATTGGCTATAGTTGTTGTGGAATGATGTAGTCTGAGGACGTCGAGGATCGTTCACCATTTCGTGGGACAACAATCAAATGTCTTGCTTCCCAATGTACCATTCATAAAAATATCGGGATCTCCATATTTCTTGGCCTTTCTTCAGACGGTAGTTTCAGGCACATCAAAACGTCGTGCTCATTCATTTTGTGGTTTTGTTTTTCCCCGAACGGCATTTATTCCGTTTATCATAATATGATAAGAATATATTATAGTCTTGCCGGTATTTTTGCCTCAGACTTTTATTTTCAGGTCCTAGTTGATTTCTTGGTACCACGACACCTAAAACAGAGGAAGGGGATGGATTATTGAATATCTTGTTTCATATTACCATCAATCGCTATATTTACATTCGCCATCTATTCACGACCGAATAAATTAATTCCAAATTTACGAATATGCAGTGCCGTTCAATTGATAACAATAATTTACAATAGAAAACATACGCCACTCAGATTACCACAAGAAGTAGAAATATTATTGAACCTTTTCATAAGTAACGCTATGAGTGATTTTCACGACGTGAGGAGTGAATTTATCATACGTAACGCCACGAGTGATTTCCAAATTATCGATAAATTCACGACTTCACGAAGTGAGGAGTGAATTTATCTAGAGAATTTGGAAATGAAGAGTGGCATTTGTTAGGACTATTTAACGAATAAAATTAAGCTGTTTACTCACAAATCATTATTTAACTATAGTTATTTTAAAATATTTATATATTTAATGTAAACGGCGGTGTTAAAAAAATGAAAAACGTTTGTTATGCTTCATTTGTTCATCACTGCAAGCAGATCATATTATTTATTGCTATAGGATCGGAATATTGTAAGAATGCACCCTAGTGGGAAAAAAAAATGAAACACACCAAACTGTTTATAACCAACATATTAATTAATTTCTGATGTCCCATGATGGTAAATTATATTTTTCTGGAACGTAAATTCCTGGGAAATAATACGTTTAAGAAAGTGCAAACAGTGGCTTCTTTTTATTGTGGTATAATCAATTACTATGAATGTTTTTTTCTATTATATCACTGCAAGCAGTATCTGTTTACATTCGTGCACTAATATATACAATCTGATAGCCGTATTTCTTAGGGAATCAGTCACTGCAAAATAATGTTCTGACCTATTCAGAATGTAAAAAAGGAGGAGCTTGATTTTAAAATGATAAATTAAACTGATAAAATCGAGGTGAAACACGACTGTGATTGGTTGTAAAACAAAATTCATTGAAATGTGATTGGTCATTGACTCCCATTTGGGGCATCAGTTGTTGAAACACAACATACCGTGCTCAGTATAACAGTGAGCTCCTAGCAGTTAAAAGGGAGACCAACTACATAAATTAGAGTGGCTTCTACAAGGTGGGCCGCAGCTTCTTGGCTGTCTCATACTTCAACTCCGTTTCATAAAACCACCTTTTCCCCTCGTGTTTATGAACTAGTTAATTTAGTGAACGATTTCAAAATGACTGCCTGGTTCTACGAATTGTAATTCGAGCTGTTGCTTACGCAAAATATGCTGAGTTTCGTTACACAGTACACACATCAGTATTTATTTTAAAAAACTCACTATATTGACTTACATTAACTTTAAGTTTTTGTATTTTTGTACAGCGCGTAGTTATCAGCCTCGGTGGTTATGTTCTTTGTTTCTAGACTCGAGGGTCGCTGGTTCAAACCCGGCCAGGGTCTATGGATATCTTAAGATGGAAAAATCCATGCATCAAGTCCTCCGGGAGGGACTCTAACCCGTAGATCCCGAGTCTGAAGAATTTCAGGTTCGTAAAAGAACCTTAATCCAGAATAAAGAGGATAGTAAGCAAAATTTACCAATCGTTACCATCCCGCAATACCTACTAGAAGTCTCATTGGGTTCGTACGTTGACCTCCTAGCATTGATGACATCTACAGGAGAATAAACATAACTGCATTAGCTTGGTGTAGAAATTTCTAACACAGCATTTCCTCATTAATACTTTATCATCAGCATATACTAACATGTTATTAATACCATTGTGTTGTAGCCCTACTTTATGGTCTAAAGATTTTATACAAATTTGAATACCAGAGGAGATAGTGTATCTCCTTGGTTTAACGCATTGAGAATTTCAAAAGTATATGAAATATATTTACCTTCGATGCATCGATAAAAAATGAAATTAACAAAAATATTGAGGTTCCAAATTAGTATATATATAGGGTGTTGCATGTGTCAGTTAACCGAAAAAAATATTATTTCCTGTAATTTACAACATCTATAACAAAAAACAACTACCGAAATTGTTCAAAGTGACCTCCATTGTTGTTTAAGCAGTAGTGTTTGATATTATATTCTGAATGTTCCGTATTCAAACCCCAGTTTCAACCAATCTGATTTTTTCCTATCAACCATGTGCAGTGGTTAACTGATTTATGCCGCATCCTGAACGTATAAACAAATGAGTTTTCAATATATGTTCTGTTAAACATAAATTCAGAATATGTGCACGAATACAAATAATGTTGCTAGTGTGATATGCATTTCTGCGAGCGCAATGTTTAGGCAGCGCTAAATATATAACAAAATTTGTAGCAACTGTATCAGACGTGAATGAAGAAGAAACATAACAGTTTAGACTCCTATTTTCTAACATCGGTCACGAAGAAGAAGTCGCTGAGTAGAGTGAAGTTAGTGTAAGACGTCATACGGTCCAGAGCATTTAATTTATTTGTGGTTCCCAAATTATCGTCTCCAGAACTTTATGTTGAGTTCATCATCATCAATATCCAGGGATTAAGCCTGTTGGCTCGTTTCATGAAAGCTAGAATTGTTAAAATTGTTCAGACAATCTTTTGTGTGGGCGTCCAACATTTCTCCTTCCGTGCGGTTTATAATTTAGCAATAATTTTGGAAAGCTTCATTTTGGCATTCTATCAATATGTTCTTTCCAGTCGTTCGTATATTTAATTATTCGGTCTGTAAGTTTGAAAATATGTTGAGTTCATGGCGGGCAAATTGGGAAGATTTACTCGCGATTTAACCCGTTTTTCTCTTCAAAAAGAATTAGTTCACCATTTTCCCAGTCTCATATTTATCTGTCCGCATGAAGGTGTAATAAATGGACTATTGAAAGTTGAAATCTATTTAAAAAATAAGCCAGTGTAAAATACAAGTGAGTGGTGCAGGACTCGTATTTAGGAATGCTACTATAATGTTGTTTCATATGATATCAGCACTGCTAATTTACACTCTTATAAGCAGTCTGTTTCTTTTTACATGCTTTATATTAGCTTGACCTGTATCTATCTATCTATCTATATATCTATCTATGTAACGGAATCTTTCAATGCGATTTTCACCCACTTAAAATCATCGGATCGACTTGAAACTTTGTATACTTGTAGAGGACCCGTGACAACACAATAATTTCATATTTATTTTCTAAAATCCTAGTCATAATCATCAGAAAATCAAACAACGTGTTTTTGTATCAATGTAACGGAATCTTTCAACGCGATTTTCACCCACTTAGAAACATTGGATCGACTTGAAACTTTGTATACTTGTAGAGAACCAGTGACAATACAATAATTTCATATTCTGTTTCTAAAATCCTGGCCAGTCATCCGAAAATCAAAAAAAAAAAAAAAAACATGAAAACTGGTATAATAGGTTGCGGACTTGTCGAGTTTTTGTCAACCGTTGTAAGAGCTCAGTTGGTACAGCAGTGAACTCTTATTGGTATATAATTTCAGTAATCCATACGTTGCTGGTTCAAATCCGGCTGGGAGGGTTTTTTTTTTGTAGAAGAGTATTACTTTTAGCTCATACTACAATATTATCGAATTTGAAGATATTTACATTTTTTATCTTATTCTGTAAAATATTAAAACTAAAAAATAAATAATAGTTTTAAAAAACTAAAAGAACACGCTTTATTAGAAAACTGAAAAATGAAAAATAATTTTAATTTCCAATACGCTTGGGATAAAATAAAGTGGTCAACAAAAAAATCATCTCCAACACATATAGAATAAAATTAGAGTTATCAACAAAAAGAAAATAATTTTACCATCAAAAGCGTGGGGTGATTTTTATGATTTTTACATTTTCTTCTTAGAGAGCTTACTTTTACCAATATCTGTTTATTATCAAATATATTAATTGATATAGAGCACCCCACGCTTTTGATGGTAAAATTATTTTCTTTTTGTTGATAACTCTTCGGAGGACTGCAGGATACACACTACTAGATCACAAAAAAAATGAAGACATCTTAGAAGAATTACACATGGAATCTTTAGAAAACAAAATTTCTGATTATAAGTCAAGATGGACACAACATGTTCATCGAATGGAAGATCACAGAATACCCAAACTAATGTTAAGATATCAACCTGCAGGAAGAAGAAGACCAGGACATCCACTCAAAAGACTTCTGGATGGTGTTTCTCTTGAGGCCGAAACAGGTCAACAAATGGCCTAAATTCGTGAATGTACTATGATGATGATGAGATATTTTATTGGAAATTGGGCCTATGTATGATATTATGACATATTTCTTTATGTTTTCCTTGGGTAAAGGAACAACTTTAATTGCTTTCTTGTAATGGATTTTCTTAATTAAATATTCTATAATTTTAGGGTCGTAGTTATTATTAATAGCTAATTGTTTAATAATATTCAATGCATTATTATATTGCAAGGGCGAAAGAGGGATATTTAAAAGTCTATGAATGTAACTATTAAAGGCTGCCATCATATGAGTATATGGGTGAAGAGAAGAGCTATGGATAGTGCTATCAGTATGAGATGGTTTGTGAAAGATACCAAACTCAAACTTATTATCAATGTGTTTTATTGATAAATCCAAGAAATTTATACCATTATTTGTTTCTAATTCCATTGTGAAAAATTATATAAATTGAAGTGTGGCACATGTGACAATGTCTATATAGGACAAACTGGTAGACCTTTTATCTCACGTATAAAGGAACACATGAGAACATATAACAGAAATTTAGAATATTCAAAATATGCTGACCACCTATTCCAATGTAATCATTGTTTCGATCTAAATTTTGAAATTTTACATGTTTGTGATAAGGGTAAGAAGTTGGACCTTTTGGAGGCTGTAGAAATTAATAAATTGAAAAGTAATAATAAATTGTTAAATTCTCAACTTGATTTGAATGAATCGCCTTTGTTAAATTAAAAAAAAATTAAATAAATTATTGTTGCTTAGATCAGTTGATATGTACTATAATAACACAATTCATAATTTGTTAACATGTCTGAAGAAGGTACAGTGTACCGAAACAGTTGTCACTGAATTATATCTTAATAAATATGAAAATCAAATAAAACTGTGTTTTATTTTTATTTAATTAATGAATATGGATTTTCATCAAGTAAATACCAACTCAATTGATCAATTAGAAATTATTTACTAAGAATCATAGTTAAGGTAAAATTACACAAGTTAACAATTAGTTAGCAGTTTATTACGAAAATCTACACAAGCAAAATCTCCTGAAGATGTCACCCACAGAAAGTGATGAAACGTCGAGAAAGACACGGCCGAATATCCCGAAAATGTATTTTAGAATACATAATGATAGCCGTGAAAGTCCTCATCAATAGGCTATATTAGCAGTAAATTAATGAGTCATTTTTTTACATCTTACCTCATATTTTTATGTTTCCTTAAACACGGGAACTATCTCTCTCATTTTCAACCGACATTGTGACTACCGGATTTTCCTTGAAATCTCGTAAAGTTATAATGTCGGTTGAAAATGAGAGAGATGGTTCTCTTAAAAACTAGTTCCCGTGTTTAAGGAAACATAAAATATGAGGTAAGATGTAAAAAATGACTCATTAATTTACGAATTAAGAACCTCATAATGTTATTTCCCATGTTTAAATATGAGTATATTAGCAGCGTTTGTTTATGTTCATACAACAGGATTTACTACTAAGTTTTACACTGCTAATAAGTAGTCATCTATTGTAAACTTGGCCCTGGTTGGCGTACGGTAGTGGGCTCTATTATGGACTGATTACATGGGAAGTGTAATACAGTGTAAACAGATCAGGTAAACAATGTATCATTACATAGAGAAAACATATCAGTAAATTTATTTATTAGAGCGTTTTGTACAAACACTTTTCATGGTTACAAAATTAACAATTTGTTGACCCTTGTGTTTAAGGATGAAGAATACAAAGATATCGCTAAACGGCTGTTTGAACGTGGATTGGACATTAATAATTCAACAGACAACTGGAAGTTAGAGAAAACAAATTCAAATGGTGACACTGTGGAGAGCAAGTACCTGCCCGGCGTCGGAAAAGTTTTCAGACTCACTGTAAGTAAACATTCAAAGTCTTTAAGTACAAAACTAGGCTGTCCATATGTAGACAACTATAGGTTGACTATTTTTGTATAATAATAATGATGATGATGATGATGATGATGATGATGATGATGATGGTGGTGGTGGTGGTGGTGGTGGCGGTGGCGGTGGCGGTGGCGGTGGCGGTGGCGGCGGCGGCGGCGGCGACGACGACAATAACAATAATAATAATACATTAATATAATAAAGTATTATTAATTAATTATAAATTAATATAATAAATTATTATTATTAATATTATTATTAATATTATTATTATTATTATTCTTCTTATCTATTATTATTATGAGGTATACAAGGAAATTGGACATGGGCTCAACTGTGAAAACGCTTGCAATCATGCATTACAGAGGCTTTAACACCACAATTTATCTAAAAATTGTTAAAACAAAAATAAAAATGTTAAAAGAAAAAGATGTGAATATCTGGTCTTGCATTTAGCTGTAAAAACATGTTGACCATTTTAGTCATTAATTGGTGAATTGGGCACATTGACTGTTTATTTTAATATTTTATCACCAAGAAGATCACTTGATTAATGTTATGTTATTCTCACTTCTAATTCTTCACTCTTTTCCTCTTGTCTTCCTACAAGACATTTCCATGCCTGTCTTTCATTACCCATTTGTGCCACATCTCCTGAACATCGCATTCTACGAGACTCAATGATCTTATTCGATCTGGGTTCCTATAAAAATCTTACTGTTATGCAGTCTTCTCCATTCACCTGTCTGTTCATCTCCCTTCGGTCCAGAAATGTTACCAAGTACTAATTAATAATAATAATAATAATAATAATAATAATAATAATAATAATCCTGAACAGCTTTGTGAATGACATATTTGAACGCACAGCAGCAGAGGCTTCCAGACTTGCTACCTGAAACAAGCGTTCCACCATCGCGAGTCGGGAAATTCGAACGGCAGTGTAGCTGCTCCTTCACGGGGAACTTGCAAAGACTAATGTAGGAATAAGATACATTGTAAACATTTGTACATTTGTATTCCGGTTTAATGATAAACATAATTTCTATGTTGGAAAATTTTAATATGAATCCAAGAGAATTGAAAACACAGCTAAATAATACAAAACAGATCTTGAGGACTTAGTAACAAAGTTTTTCTCATGCAACAAATCTGTTTGTAACTCTTCATTCCAAACATCCGCACGGGATAAAAAAGCCAGAAAAGAGGAAAACAGTTCCACCGGAAACTAGACTTGAATGTGTGAATGCCATGAGAAGGCGATATCAAATAATGCAAAATAATGATAATTTAATACAACAAAGACAAATACTGTATTATATCTAGAAATACTGTATCTGGCTTTACCAGTCACATACAAAACAAGAAAAAAAAACAAAAACAAAAACAAAATCGTGGGAACAGTTCTGCACATCAACTCTATCTTCCAACCCGTGGGTTGCTGTATGTAAGATTACTTACTTACTCACTTACTCACTGGCACTATCGAACCCGTAGGTTCATGGTCGCGCGGACATAAGCTCTCCATACATCCCTATCCTGAGCTAATGCTTTCCAATCATTCCCTGTATAATCTACTTCCCTCAAATCATAGTTAATGTTATTCTCCCACCTCATTCTTCGTCTACCAACTGGGCGTTTTCCCTCTGGCTTTCCTACAAGAAGCTTCCATGCAAGTCTTTCATTCCCCATACATGCAACATGTCCTGCCCATCGGAGTCTACGAGACTTTACTTTTCTTAATATACCTGGCTTCCTATAAAGACCATGTAGTTCATTGTTATGTAGTCTTCTCCATTCACCTGTCTGTTCATCTCTCTTTGGACCAAAAATTTTCCTAAGTACTTTATTCTCAAATACTTGTAATCTCCTTTCCTCCCTTAAAGTAAGAGTCCATGTTTCGCACCCATATAATATAACTGGTAGAATAATAGTTTTATATATTTTCAGTTTAACGTTTTTTGAAAGGAGTTGGGACATCAAGAGTCTCTGCAATGCATAATAACACGCATTTCCAGAATTGAGCCTATGTTTAATTTCTTTGTGCATCTCATTCCTATTTGTGATTATTGTTCCTAGGTATTTGAATTCAGCCACTTCCTCAAAATTTCCCTCATTTGTCATTAGCTGTCCATTTCCATTATATAATGAATTTCTACGTGTGACCATATATTTAGTTTTATTGATATTTACTTCCAGTCCTAATTGTTGGCAAAATTCAATCAGAGAGCATTGTTTTCGTCTATTTAAAAAGCAGATGGATCATTTACAGTACATCGCCATGACACATGTGATGGAGTATTTTGCACCTGAGTGTGACAGTGCGCACCGTTAAGAAGTAAGAAGACGAGCAGAAAAATTATCTCAAGTGGAAAATGATAGTCATTCAAAAACTTCAGGATGTCTCATTCAAACTTCCCATATTTTAATTAATCATAACTAAGATAGTATGCAAAAAGTATTTTCTGAAGAAATGATTTTTCAGATGCATTGATTCTAGAATAATCTGACTCTCGAGGGTTTCAGTCGAACAACACTTCATCTATAGTCGGTTCCAGTTGTCTACGGAGCAGATGTAAACAGTGGTTGTAACAGAGAAAAAGCGCGCTTCACAAGCGGATAAACCTTACGAGTACATCGACACGCAATTACGGTTTCATAACATATTTTTTTAACAACAATGAAATGCAATACTGGCAATAATAATGAAATTAATAATGATGATGATGATAATAATAATAATAATAATAATAATATAGCAATAGTACTACTACTACTACTACTACTACTACTACTACTAATAATAATAATAATAATAATAAATAATACTAATAATAATAATGAATACCAATAATAATAATAATAATAAATAATACTAATAATAATAATAATGAATACCAATAATAATAATAATAATCCATAGTAATTCTGTCCGAGGGCAGGTCTTTCACTGCAATCATAGCACTCCCTTAAAATAAGAGTATATGTTTCGCATCCATATAATATAACTGGTAGAATAATAGTTTTATATATTTTCATTTTTACGTTTTTTGAAAGGAGTTGGAACGACAAGAGTCTCTGACTTGTATTGTAATATTGTGAATAATGCTGATGTGGGATTTCCCACCAGACACGTGCAACGCAAACAATGACGCGCCAGCATTTTAAATGAAGGGGAGGGCTGGTTTATTGCTTTGCTCCGAAGACATCTGGAATGTGGTATAGTTTGCCATAAAGATCATGTGGCTCACAGTTAATGCGTCTCCTCCATTCGCCTGTCTCTTCTTCTCTCTTTGGAACAACAACAATGTATCTAAGAACTTTATTCTCAAACGCTCGTAGCTTTCCTCCTCTCTTAAAGTAATAGATCATGTTTCTAATCCATATAAATAAATATGGAAGAATAACCGTTTTTTACATTTTTAATTAAATTAATTTTTTAGAGAAGTTGGGTTGACGAGAGTCTCTATTATCCAAAATAGCACGCGCAATATTACACCAATCAATTAAAAAAACCAGCTATAAAGCAAAACATACAAATGTAAACAAACGATAATAGATAGCCTATATATAGAGGTGATATGTGGTCAACATGTGGATCCCCCAGCCGTTATATCTGGTTTTCTAACCTGGAAGCAGAACTTATTTTACTACCTAAATCCCTAATGATGCTGGTTGGACAACACTAGTCCCAAATTGGGTTTATAGGGGGAAAAAAAATGGCTCAACTGCACTTTCACTAGCGCTTGATTTTTCAGTTATATTATTGTAAACTATAGCACTTCTTCTGTATTTACTAACATTATTTAATATTTTAAACTTTTTGAAACAATTTTTAATAACATTATTAGAGAATTTTGAAGTATTTATTTAAATATGCAAATCACAATATTATGACATTGTTAGACAATATTGTGATGCTAACTGCTACTTTCTCCACAGAGTATTACTTAATCTACGATTTTTCTATCGCTATTTTAGGTTATCGCTGGTTGGATCAGCGTTAGGGAGTGATAAGTAAGTGTACACCCATTTTTAATAAACGTTTGGTAATTTTAATATTATTAATATATCTTTTTAACATAGATTTGGGGATTTATTGCAAATATTGGTCATTTAAATTTCATAGGGACAGATAGTAATCGAGGATGATAATCAATATGTGGTTCGATTGTGGTTATCGGAGGCTCTACAAACTCTGGCGCATGCGTATTGTTATTCTCTACGTACTTACTTACTCACTGGCATTATCGAACCCGTAGGTTCATGGCCGCGCGGACATAAGCTCTCCATACATCCCTATCCTGAGCTAATGCTTTCCAATCATTCCCTGTATAATCTACTTCCCTCAAATCATAGTTAATGTTGTCTCCCACCTCATTCTTGGTCTACCAACTGGGCGTTTTCCTTCTGGCTTTCCTACAAGAAGTTTCCATGCACGTCTTTCATTCCCCATACGCGCAACATGTCCTGCCCATCGCAGTCTATGAGACTTAACTGTTCTTATTATATCTGGCTTCCTATAAAGACCATGTAGTTCATTGTTATGTAGTCTTCTCCATTCACCTGTCTGTTCATCTCTCTCATGTTATTCTATAGGACTTTGAAAATATTTCATGCTAGTTTAAGTGCAGTTTTTCCAAAAAAACAATTAACTTCATGAAATATGAGATCCATCATTATCTCATTGAAGTTACTGTTCAGTTCATTCATGGTGGAGATTTATTCTAATGGAAAATGAGTAGGCCCTATATGTCTTGTAAAAATTTTCTTCGGATGCAGGAAGATATACACGAAAAACAATTTTATAACATTTTTTGTTTGTTTTCAAGAAAGAAAAATGAAATGTTCATGGCTTCAAATCCTCCATACATGCTACGAGAGAATATCAGAATATCAAAATGACAACGTTTTTACATTAAATAAAAAATATATACATAAGTCTATGTGTGTCTGTCCATTAACACTCTAGCGATCATAATTTTAGTTTTATCAGAACCAAATTTGTCACACGGGAATCAATTAAAGAAAAAAAAACAAGGTTGACTTTGTTAACCTGCAGAATTGGAATAATAGGTGTAGCAGTTCACCACAAATATAATTTAAAAATCACTCTAGCGGTCAATATTTTCGATGATCCGAAAAGAAACTCAATAAATGCTATTAAAATGTAGTGAGGAAGAGTGCCGTCTTAAGGGATCAACATCTCGTGTGTGTTTGTCACACTTGAGCTCTTTTCCCCGTTGATATTCTTCTGAAGAAGTATTCATGGGAAGGACCCCATACAAAGTAAAATCTGTCTCCAGAATAAAATTTTAGAGAGATCTAATCAATTTAAATATCTTGGATATTATCTCTCTATCTGGGATGAAAAGGATATCCCTGAAAAAATTACTAGTTGTAATAAAAGTTTGGGAATTACTAATCAAGTTATGAAACCATCCCTTGTAAAAACACCAGATTACGTTTATATAACACTTTGGCTAGACCAGTGTTGACCTATGGTAGTGAAGCATGGGCACTAAAAAGACAACATGAAAGCAGAATAACGGCTTGTGAAATGAGATTCATGCGCAGAACAGCGGGTTACACCAGATGGGATCGGAAAAGGAACATCGATATCTTAAAAGAATTGAAGACTACGCCAATTTTGGAATATATTAAACAGTACCAACTAAATTGGAAACACCATCTAGAAAGAATGAGTTCAAATCGGATCCCCAAAGCTGTTTATAATTATATACCAAGAGGACGAAGATTACTGGGCCGTCCTATGAAACGCTGGAAGGAAAATTTTCTATAGGATCGTAACAGGCCTTGGCATAATACTTGGAAGGAAGAAGAAGAAGAAGAAGAAGTATTTTGATCTTGAGGTGACGAGGGTGAAGAATCAGACAGTCTACTTGTTTCTTTAACCATAAAATAATTGAAGTGAGTTTAGGAACTTTTTTGATTATATATTTTTTGAACTGCAACTTTTTCTTTTATGTAAACCACTTAAATATGTTCTTTACGACATAATGAAATTATCTATAAACGAAAACTTTAACACTTCTATTATCTTAATTAATTTCTAATTAAACAAACTAGCTCTATGTAGGTATTGTACAGACTCTGCAAGCTCGACTTTGCAATCGGGCTGGTTTATGCAGGCGACCGCCAGATGGTGTACTTCAGCTATTTGTTCTACGAGACACAGAAGTGGTTAATTATGGCATGGATGAGTTTCCAGATCGAGCCGATGGGCGGCGCTGTATAACAGGAGAACGAGTGGAGAATAATGCAATTACCATCCCGAGCGTAGCGTAGTGTAAGCGAATACATAGGCTTTTCGGGGCCCCATGAGGATGGGGGTCCTGGGCACGTCGTCCTGTGCCCTTATGGTAAAGACGGCATTGTACAAAAACACTGAAATCCGACCATTAGAAGTGGAGTTTACCTGCAACTCTAAATTAAGAATTGACTCCAGCAACCGCCATGTTTGTTTCGTCGCAATGTAAGCATGCAATTTAATTAACAGTTAAATTGCAAATGTACTCGTATATCCTATAACATACATTACTTATGTTTATTTACTATTTTGATAATGTAACGGAAAAATGAATCGGTACAGAATATATTCGTTTCAGATTATACAACACCAGGCAAATATGTAATAAGGAAATAATTTATGCATAAGTTGTTTTCACTGCAGTCGGAGACTTTTAAATAAGCTGGCACCAGAAATGGAGTTTCTCCAATTTAACTAAATTAATATAAATTCTGTAAACCAGCAAAATTGAACCATAAGTTTTACTTGCTGACAAATTCGTTTAGTTGACGCAATTCCTGTGTGACGGACTTCTGATTGTTGCATCAGCTGAAATAATAAACCTGTGTTTATTTCTAGGCTGAAGTGAATTTTCCACCCAAGAAATTGTTATCTGAAATATTTTACAACGTGGAATCTATTACAAGATGGAATACATCACTGCTTATATCAAAACGGATCAAGGTATGTTGATTAATTTATGTTCTTACATTGTCCCTTGTTGCTTGCTATAGCCGAGTGGTCTAATTCTGAAACAGCATAGTTGTAAGAGCTATAGAACATGTGCTGGTTTGTGTCCCCATGGGCATTTCAGACAGTGTATCACCTGGTATTGTAAGTAGCATTTTTAGCAAAATGTAAAATTAAGCTGACACATGTAGCTTCTCTGGTAAAAACTGTAAACGTGGCTACTCATTTTTCATAAATAATAAATAGGGCAATTAATGATTTTGCATCTTTTTCTTATGAAGGTTGAAACATTGCTTGCATATATGAAAATATATGACATTAAAAAACTGATTAAATAAAAGCAATTCGTTAGGACATTTTTTTTTGTATTTTCTTAACTTCTTTAGGTATTGGTCATTATTTGGCAATTTTAGGTCATTTTGAGCATTTTTACACTTTTCCGCGAGGCTGTGATATTATTTATATTTGATATGAGATTTTTATTATAATTCGGTATTTTTCCTTGCCAATACAATTTCTTGGAATTAAGTAGATGTTTTGCTAGCTACTACATCTGTTTTTCAATGTATGTGCATAATAAACTTGCCCACTTTTAGGAATTGTATTCAATTTCTTAGAGCTTATCCTGGCTTCTACCCCTATTTTTCAAGGAATGTGCTTAATGGACTTGCCTACACACCCACTGATATGCTGTTAAGTGAGGTGGTCAATTGTTCCTAGTGATCTGTATGAACAGGTTAAGAGGAAAATTCCTAAAGTAAAGGAAAGTGATAGTGCTAAATTAAAGTCATTTGTTTCAAAATGTGGAGAAAATATTTTTTCAACGGATGGTCGTATGTAATTCTGCAAAATTTGCCATGAGTGGCTGCTGTAGAACAACACAGGTCACGGGAGAAACATAAACGTGGTCCGCAGCGACTTGAAAATAAATCCAGTATAAACTTACAGCAAATGCATCTGGGGGAAACTTGTTCAACATTTTCGCCATTTTATGAGAAACTATGTGAAGTTTTTCTATCTGCTGATATTCCACTTCACAAATTGAATCATCCTAAGCTGCGAACTTTCTTAGAAGAGGAGACCGGAAAATTAATTCCTGATCCCAGAACATTGAGAAGAACCTAAGTAGCTCGCTGCTATGACAAAATTTCGCAAACAATAAGAGAAAGGATTGGAGAAAGAAATTTATTCGTATCCATTGATGAGACAAGAGACTCTATCGGCCGTTATGTAGTGAATGTTATTGTTGGGGTTTTAGAAGCACACAGCCTTGGAGAACAATTTCTACTACATTGTGAGCAGCTGAACAAAGTTAATTACTCAACTATCAGCTTAGTATTTGACCATGCATTGAGAATACTTTGGCCTGATGGGATTCGAAATTCCTTTTATAACAGATGCAGCACCTACATGATGAATTCAGCTGTTTCTTTAAGTGCACTGTACCCAAAAATGGTGCATGTGACGTGTTTAGCGCATGTATTACACCGGGTCGCGGAAGAAGTACGTGCAAATTTTCCTGAAGTGGATAAATTAATTGGATGCGTGAAGAAAGTATTGTTGTAAGCCCCTCTCGAATTTTAGCATTCAAAACAAAAGCTCTAGAAATCCAATTGCACTTTTCACCTGTTTTGACTAGATGGGGAACATGACTTCAAGCTTGCAGTTATTATTGCAAGAATTCCGACATTGTGAAGAAAGTGATCGATTCTTTTGATAATGGTGAGTCTGTGTCAATAAAAAAGGCACAAGAACTGTTAGCTGATAAAGAAATTTCTGGAAAAATTTCTTACATAAATACTAATTTTGGATTCCTTCCTGATACCATAACTTCACTGGAAAAATTCCAAGTGACTTTAATGGAACTGCTACAAATAGTGAATAAAGTGGTGAATGATCTGAGCCGTGCGTGTGGTAAAGTGTGTGATACAGTGTCAATGAAAATGAAGAAGTGTATAACCAAGAACAAGGGGTACACAACATTGTGTTCAATTTGCAGAGCTTTGTCTGGTGAAAAAATTTTCTCTTGCTGACTGTGAGTTAAATCCAGGAGATATTGCTTGCTTTCAGTATGCTCTAATTGTTTCCGTTGAAACAGAGAGGGGCTTTTCCATTTATAAGTCAGTACTAGCAGACAATAGACATTATTTATGTTTGAGAATATCCGCCCAAGTTTTCATTGTTAACTGCAATTCAAAATTGTTGTGAAAATTGCAACTGTGTAATTGATATGGATTTTCTGCAATAAAGGGTACTGTACTATGCATTTTTTATTACTTTTCTTTTAATATTTTGATGTTAAGTTAAATTTTATGTAATTCAGTAATCGAGCGAGTACTTAATCTAATAAATAATATTTTTATTGGTAATTCTTAAGTTTATATTGGTGATTTTTTATTTTATTAATCAGTTTTTGTGTTTTTAGGTCATAAATGTATTTTTATTTTACATTTTTTACCAATTTATAGGTCATTAAATGCCTTGCCCTAATAATAAACGATTACGTAGATTTAGAATAATATATATTTCAATAACGATTAATGAATAATTTTTTCACAACACTGCAGCTTGATTTAGTTCACAAATATCATAATTTTGGACGATAACTTCTTAGGTTTGATGAACACTTAATCATCATCATAATCCGGTATCATGGCAGCTGCCGCCGTCTTCCGGAAACCAAACGCCGTTCCTCTTTTTTCATCCGTTGATCTTTCTCCAATCCTCTGATAATCACAGTCGCTTGTAAACCTTCTATCCATGTTTTCTTTGGTCTTCCTTTCTCCTCCTTTCCATTGGAATACATTCCTTAATAATTTTAGGCAATCTTTGCTATGACCATATTATTATAATATTTCCTTTTCTATAATGTCTATGATATCCGGCTCCTCTTGTACACCGATAATTTCCCTTATTTCTTTATTTCACATTCTATCCATTCTAGATTTTCCACCTGCTCTTCTTAAAGCATCTATTTTTGTACTTAAAATTATTTTCATTTCCCTGGTAGGAATTTGACAAACTTTTTCAGCAACAAATGTTAAAACTATGGTTTGATACACTTTTAATATTCTACTTTTTGTAACATTTTTGCTCCTCCAAACAGAGTTTAAAGTATTTATTGTTTGTTTTGTTTGTGCGAATCTATTTTTAATTTCCACTGTGTTATCGCCTGAATGGTCTAATCTTGTTCCTAAATAAGTGCATTCAGTACTAGGTTATAGTGCTTCTTCTCCATTGTTGAAGTTTATATTTTCCATTTCGTTTCCTGTACACTTATAATTAATCTAAATACGTTGTTTAACAACGGACCGTGTCTAATTGGTCTGGTGCCCACCACGGAGAGAACAAGAGTGATTATTTCCTTGCCTCGCACACAAAGTGTGCATTGGGTTCAGAAAACCAGTTTGATCAGGATATTCTTTTTAGAACATACTATGGAATTAATGTTCTTATATTGGCAGATCTGTATCGCCAAATTTAGGTAGGAGGAGTTTAGTTCTCCAATAATGGATTGAGAAAACATCTGATCCGCCCATAATTAAAGTTGGTGCGAGACAGGAGGCCTAAAAGAATTAAGGTACAGCGATGGGCAAGGTAGTTCAATGTCGGGAGCTAGTTCGTTCGTTCCCGTACAATAAATTGTGCGGTTCAAAGTGACTAGTTTAGTTCATTATAATGCAATCAGACATTTCTTACGTACCTCGAGAATAGTTCTCGCCTTATAAGTTCGCCGATAGATGGCATATGTGCACATAAACCTAACTACATCCTCATGACTTCTCTCATGATCTTGACAGAACAGTAAAGCAATGTATATATATATATATATATATATATACACGGTGATTACAAATGATTGGAGCGATTTCATGATTTTATTGTAGCGATCTTATTTGACATATCTTCACAGAACTTTAAAGTTATGTATAAAAACTCATAAGGTTTTTTTTTTGTTTTCTCTCGCAGCCGTGTTTCAGCTTTAAACGAGAGAGAGCGCAGCAGTTATCAAAGATGGCGACAGGCGAGGAGAAAGCATATGCTGTGCTTGAATTTCATTCAACTCAATCTGTGATAACTGTGCAACGACACTTCAGAACGAAGTTCGAGAAAGATGCACCGAGTGCCAACTCCATTCGGCGATGGTATGCGCAATTTAAAGCTACAGGATGCCTCTGTAAAAGGAAATCAACGGGTCGTCCTTCAGTGAGTGAAGAAAAGGTTGAGAGTGTGCGGATGAGTTTCACACGTAGCCCACAGAAATCAACACGAAAAGCGAGCAGAGAGCTGAACATTCCACAACCGACCGTTTGGAAGATCTTGCGGAAAAGATTGAAGCATAAACCTTACCACTTGCAATTTCTACAAGCCCTTACGCCCATTGACAAAGTGAGTCGGTTTGAATTTTGTACACAAATGCAGCAGTTTATGGATGAGGATGGTTTTTGTGAGAAACTTGTCTTCAGTGACGAAGCAACATTCTTTGTGAATGGCAAAGTGAACAAACACAATGTTGCGAATCTGGGGCACAGAAAATCCCCGCGTTATTGTGCAGCACATTCGCGACTCCCCAAAAGTTAGTGTGTTCTGTGCGGTTTCTCAGTTCAAAGTTTATGGCCCTTTTTTCTTCTGCGAGCAGAACGTTACAGGACACGTGTACCTGGACATGCTGGAAAATTGGCTCATGCCGCAGCTGACGACCGACAGTGAGACCTTCATCTACCAGCAGGATGGTGCTCCACCACACTTCCATCACGATGTTCGTGAATTTTTAAACATGAGATTGCCAAACCGATGGATCGGTCGCAGTGGAGAGAATGATCAGAAATTGTTGTCATGGCCTCCACGCTCCCCCGATTTGACGCCGTGCGATTTTTTTGTTTGGGGGTATGTGAAAGATTCAGTGTTTGTGCCTCCTTTACCAGTAGACTTACCAGAACTGCGAGCTCGCATAATCAATGCCTTTGAACAAATTAATAGGGACATGTTACGTCGAGTATGGGACGAACTTGATTACAGACTTGATATCTGCAGAATCACCAAGGGGGAGCATATGGAGCACCTGTAACATCTCAAAAAAAACCTGGGAAGTTGCTCTATGTATCTGTAAAAGTTCGTGAAAATATGTCGAATACTACAGCTACCATAAAATCATGAAATCGCTCCAATCATTTGTAATCACCCTGTATATATATATATATATTTCTACTTTAACTTCTTGTACACCTTTTGGAACAGATTATTCATTATCCATCCAGATGTTTAATGGCTAGATAACTCTGTCTTTTCTTTGTCAAAATAACACATATTAACCAACCTTTTTCCTAAAAAGCATTTCAAAATATTTTTTACATACAATTACGTTTAAAATACTAGAACGTTTGATATTAAAATTTTATTTATGTAAATTTAATAAAATATTTAAGACAGATGCATCAATAATACAGTGTTACTCCATAATGTTTCTGATATTCTCCGTAAAGATGTCGTATGAAAGTATATTACGATGCGAGGCTGGGAAGTGATTTTTACAGAATCGAGTAAAATGTTTAAAAACCGAACGACAGCAAGGTTTTTAATATCCGAGATTCTATAAAACACTTCACAAACGTGCGTTGTACATTATTTTTTGTGCGATGGTGTTTTCAAATTAATAAATAATAGTAAAATAATAATACTTTTATAGGAAATATTTGCGATCATTATAAACAACTGACTAACGTTAAGAGTGTGGGCAATGTTTATTAGTTGAAATAACAGGAGGCCGTGAGACCAATTAGTGATAAAATTGCGCAAGTACGTATTATTGTTTTATATTGTTTCAAATAAAGTTCAGTTCATTAAAAATGCAGTGAATTGTTTCGTATATATTAACAATTCCTTTTGATTATTTTTTGTATATACATTGTATGTAGTATCCTTAGAGGACAGTGGTTTTACTTCCCACACGCGTTATATAATATATAATATTACAGAATAGTTATTTAGGTTGGCAACCCTGAAATGTAGGAAGTTGAACTTTGAATCATGGTCGCCATTGCTGTAAAACGCACTATCACTCAAAAATATATTTACGAAAGAAGCTAAGGGTGTTAGTTTTAGCGAATAATTAAGTTAGCGTGGTTCACAAGAATGTTACAGGCCGGATTGCTAGTTACTTTAGATTTAGATTTGAATTAATCAACTCTTTGTTGGAAGTTTAATTATGTAGTTTTACGTTTAATTGGTTTTATTATCAGTTTTAAGGTAGGGTCTAGTTATTTATAATTTTTACAATTTTTTTAGCTTTTAAACATATTTTGTGATAACAAATAGCCCAACGTTTCGTCTATAAATGAGCAAAATCTCGCCTTTCTACAGTTGTCACTTCTGTATCGTGTGAGAGTATTGTCGGAAGACCGAGCACACTTCTGTATCGTGTGAGAGTATTGTCGGAAGACCGAGCACACTTCTGTATCGTGTGAGAGTATTGTCGGAAGACCGAGCACACTTCTGTATCGTGTGAGAGTATTGTCGGAAGACCGAGCACACTTCTGTATCGTGTGAGAGTATTGTCGGAAGACCGAGCACACTTCTGTATCGTGTGAGAGTATTGTCGGAAGACCGAGCACACTTCTGTATTGTGTGAGAGTATTGTCGGAAGACCGAGCACACTTCTGTATCGTGTGAGAGTATTGTCGGAAGACCGAGCACACTTCTGTATCGTGTGAGAGTATTGTCGGAAGACCGAGCACACTTCTGTATCGTGTGAGAGTATTGTCGGAAGACCGAGCACACTTCTGTATCGTGTGAGAGTATTGTCGGAAGACCGAGCACACAATAATAGTCCAAGCAGCAAAAGAGTTCAATCAGATGTTATTTCTAAGTGATATTACACACGTCTAATGCAATAATTTGTATTTTTCAGCGTTTTTAATATTTTATGTAACGGGCATTTGTCATAAACAACTTAAAGTTTTATTGTAATAAAAACTAATATTATTATTATAAGAAACGTTAAGTGCTTTAAACATTGTGAACTGTATATGGTTTTTAAATCTTGGCGCTACTCTGAAATTACTAGAAATATCCATTGGTTGCTCTTAGGGCGGAATTCATGAAACCATCTTTACGCAAAGAGCGATTCTTTCCGCCTCTCTATGACGTAGGGCGGAATTCATGAAACCATCTTTACGCAAAGAGCGAAACTTTCCCTCTCTCTATGACGCAGAGAGTATTCATAAAACCGGTTTTATGAATACTCTCTACGTTGTAGAGAGGGGGAAAGAGTCACTCTTTGCGTAAAAATGGTTTAATTAATTCCGCACTTAAACTAGCTCTCATTCTAGGGTGCATTTTGCTGCCAAAAGCGCTGAAGAAGCGCTTTAGCGAAAATGCCTGTCATTGCAGCGGAAATTTAAGAATTTTGTTGAACGGACCGCTTCATGCAGCGGAACCGCCAACTTTAATTTGTTCATGGGCTCATTACTCATATTACTACGCGATGCTATTGAAATTAACCATAATATTAATAGGTATATACAGAATTTACTATTTATTTTAATGTATGTAATTTATTAATTGAACGAATGGATCATTATTATTAATATATCAGGTGGCTCCGTGACGCAAGCGATTAGATGCCCGTATCTAACCGCTGGGGTCTCGAGAACCTTATTTACTTACTTACTCACTGGCACTATCGAACCCGTAGGTTCATGGCCGCGCGGACATAAGCTCTCCATACATCCCTATCCTGAGCTAATGCTTTCCAATCATTCCCTGTATAATCTACTTCCCTCATATCATAGTTAATGTTGTTCTCCCACCTCATTCTTGGTCTACCAACTGGGCGTTTTCCTTCTGGCTTTCCTACAAGAAGTTTTCATGCACGTCTTTCATTCCCCATACGCGCAACATGTCCTCCCATCGCAGTCTATGAGACTTAACTGTTCTTATTATATCTGGCTTTCTATAAAGACCATGTAGTTCATTGTTATGAAGTCTTCTCCATTCACCTGTCTGTTCATCTCTCTTTGGTCCAAAAATTTTCCTAAGAACTTTATTCTCAAATACTCGTAATCTTCTTTCCTCCCTTAAAGTAAGAGTCCATGTTTCGCACCCATATAATATAACTGGTAGAATAATAGTTTTATATATTTTCAGCTTAACGTTTTTTTGAAAGGAGAACCTTATTTATAATATTACATTTATTATCAGTTTAATCTTATTAATTTGTGTTTTAGTAGGAGCAGCTTTTTAACTTTATTAGAGTCTCGGTCACTATATGTGGATTTCGTAGTGAAGGAAACGCAGCTAGGGCAGGTTTTTTTCGGGTTTCTCCCATTTTCCCTTATCAAAATTTCATTCCACATTTCCCTATACTCATCTCATCCATTTCGTTCGTCAGACGTAGTCAACCTGCACCTTGTTAATCACAGACCTCTGTAAATATAGGGACTTAACCTCATCTCTCGATGCGACCCTGAGTTGGACACAACTTGATATTATTTTTAAATTCCCTGTGTGATGTATATCTTGCTGCTTCGTCATCAAATAACATAGTGAGATGTTAAATGTTCTCTTTGTTGTTTGTTGATGAGGTGGAAAAGTGTTGTATAAGAAGCAAAGGCAATGCATCTTTCATCTTTCCTCCAATCAGATCCGAGACAACATTTTAACTTCTGTAATCATGTGATCTGGTTTACAATGATGTGCAGAAGCTTTATCGACTTCATCTCATGGCATTGCTTTCCATGAATATGTTATTGTAACATAATGTTATGTTGTTGCAGATGATAGGAGATGATACAGATTTAGTTCATCAGGTGACAGCCCCAGTTGCCGGAGGACTTGTGAAAAGTAGAGATTTTGTAGCTGTGAGACACTATGAGAACAGACAGGGATGTTACGTGGCAGCTGGTGGATCTGTTGAGCATCCTGACCTGCCGGAGAACTCACAATACATCAGGTACTGCTTTCTTATTTACTTTTAACAAATTTCAAAAGAAGTAATTATTGTGGTTTTTCTCATGGAAACATTTTAAAAATATTTTTTACAAATTTTCATGGATCCTACATGAGAAGCTCAATAACTCAAAGACATACTAACTCACTGGCACTATCGAACCCTTAGGTTCATGGCCGTGCGAATATAATCTCTATCATCTCCTGTCTAATCTACTTTCCTCAAACAATTTTTAATGATATTTACCCACCTCATTCTTATTCTATCAACTGGGTGTTTCCGTCTGGTTTTCCTACATGAAGTTTTGATGCCCCTCTTTCATTCATATTCGGGCCGCATGTCCTGCCCATCACAGTCTATGATACTTAAGTGTTATTATATCTCTTTTTTTTTAAAGTTCCATATATCTCACTGTCAAGTAATCTTCTCCATTCACCTGTCTGTTCATCTCTCTTTGGTCCAAAAATGTTCATAAGAACTATTCTCAAATATTTATAATCTTTTCTCCTTCCTTAAAATAAGAGTCCTTCTTTTCACATCCGTGTAATGCAAATTGGGAGAATAACAATTTTATATATTTTCAGCTTAACATTTTTTGAGAGAGTATCTCCGAAATATACAAAAATTAATTTTTTATTTAGTCCAATTAATTTTCCTGAGTGCAATTGATTACTACTGTTATATTATAAAAACATTAATGTATCCTATTAAAAAGGGGTTGCTAAATTTATATTTTCAATCAGAACATAATATACTTAACATCATATTTTATACATCAAACTTCGTAAATCCTGTTGTATAGTCTCTTTAGTCACTTTTTAAAATTGTTTTTTATTCATTGCCTCATGTTATCATTTAGACATTTCTGGTGTTCTCTCCTTCCATTGACTTAATTATAACCTACTTCTGAAGTTGGGTTGCCTAGAAGGCAGAGTTACATTACCCCGATGGTATGATGGGTGATAAATGATAATGAAGCACCAGGAGACTCTTAATCTAAACTTAACCTAATGAGCAACCACAGGAATTATTCCCTTTAAGGAAATATTCCTATGGTTTGACCGGGAATTGAACCTGGAACCTCATGAACAGTAGTCAGAAATGCTGACCACTAGCCCATGAGATTGGTCAGATATTATCAGTTTTATTAATTTACCATTTTATATGATTCATGGCATTAGTTATGATTTTACTCAACAGAACTCTTCAGAACTTATGTTAAAGATTTTAAAATAACAAAGCAAAATGTTTTCTAAAATTTTTCTTTTAAAACTTAATCAATCCATATTATTCTATGAGAACTTGATATCTCCAATGTTAATTCTGTAATTATGCTCAAATCAAAGTGTGTAATAATTGTATATTTCAGTATATTAATTTAAGGTGAACATCTAAAAGCCTGTGTTTCTGTTCAAAGAATCCTGTATATGGTTTAGAAGTTACTATTTTCTGCATAGCTACTTGTACGGGCTTCACTTGTCTTGGAGGAAGAAGTTTTATCATGGAATTTACGGGAAATTTTGAAGAAGTTCCTAAATTCAAATATCTAGGAACAACAATGCAAACAAGAATGAGATGTAGAAAGAAACTAAACATAGGTTCAGTTCTGGAAATGCATGCTATTATGCAGGAAATTCTTGTCATCCCAACTTTTCTAGGAAAATGTTAAACTGAAAATATATAAAACTATTATTCTTCCAGTAATATTATATGGATGTGAAACATGGAATCTTGCTCAAGTGTAGTAAAAAAATATTATGAGTATTTGAGAATGAAGTTCTTATGCAAATTTTTGGACCAAAGTGAGATGAACGAACAGGTGAATGGAGAAGACTACATAAAAGTAGAGCTATATGATAATTTTATAATATGAACAGTTAAGTCTCGTAGACTATGATGAGCAGGAAATGTGGCATGAGTGAAGAATGGAAGAGGGACATGAAAATATGTAGGAAAACCAGAGGAAAAGTATCCAATAAGCAGTCAACAATGAGGTGGAGAAATGCAGTAAGCATGATTTCAGGGTTGTTGATTATACAGGTGATGATAGGAAAACATTAGCTCGGCATAAGGACCTATGGAGAGGTTATATCATGGTGACCATGAACCTGATGGTTCAATAGTGCCAGTGAGTGAGTTAGTGCCCACTCAGAATTGTAAAGAAAATGAGTATCCACAATAAGTAGTTGTTCCAGGTTGAGTAATCCTGCAATAACAGTTGGGAAACACATGACCATCCAACTCTGTGATTAATGCATGTGAATGTGAGGTCAGCAGCTGGTGTTTGGGAAAGGGCCTTCTAGGCCTGTCACACCTGCGAGATTATATATTTATCTGTCTCTTAAATTCTAGAAGCCACATTTCTGTCAAAGCATATTCTGCATATAGTAATCCATTAAAAAATGAAAAAGTCCAGTTTCTTAACTAGTAATTTCAAACCATCAAGCATGGGAGTTAACCTGAAACAAAAATTTTAAAAATTCCTCTAGTTGACCAAATTTTTATCTTTCATAATGAAACTTGGTATAACTAACTAACTAATTAGCACTATCGAACCTATAGGTTCATGGCATATTAATATAAAGTCTCCATACTTCCCTATCCTGAGGTAATGTTGCAATCATCCCTGTATAATCTATTTACCTTAAATCATGATTGATGTTATTCTCCCATCTCGTTCTTGGTCTACCAACTGGGCATTTTCTCTCTGGTTTTCTTACAAGAAGCTTCCATACCTTTCTTTTAAACCCTATTCGTGCCACATGTCCTGCCCTGACTTAACTGTTCTTATTATATACATCTTGTAGCACACTGTTATGTAGTCTTCTGTCATCTCTCTTTGGTCCAAAAAGTTTCCGAAAATTGATGTATGCCATTCAAATAAAATAAGGAATGTATTCCCCAAACATTAGCAAAATTGTGTCTCAGTGCCATAGGCGCCTAACACACAATTTTAAAAAAATATGATTTTCCCTGTAATTGCACTAGAAATAATCATCTCTGTCAGAGCCACATCTGCCTGTAACATTTTTGTGTTAAAATTAACTCATCCATAATGTTATAAGCAAATGTAGCTCTGACAGGGATGATTATTTCTAGTGAAATTACAGGGAAAAGCATAATTTGTTAGTACCTATGGCACTCAATTACGCTATTAGAAATGGGAATTTACTGGAAAAATGAAATCAAAAATAGTTCAAATGGCTAGCATGTTTGTTCTTTTCAACAAGTCCTATAATGGGAAGCTGAGCCTCTAATGAAAAACACTCAACATGAACCAGTCATTTGTTTTATAAAAGGTGTATATCTACTTGAGAACCCATGTACCATATAAACAAACTCTTTTATTTTAATTATAAAATATTTTTATACCTATTTTTTTTACACCATTGTCCTCAACTGCAATAATTCATGTCACAATTTTCCACGAAACCACGAAAAAGAAGTATAGACACCTGTTTATCGCAACAAAAAAGAAACTGCAGACAAGGAGAAATGGACAAATCAGCTGTAGCAGAACACGCCATTATAAATGGACATCAGATTCTGTTTGAACATGCACAAGTTTTAGCCACAACATCCTATTATTTTCCTAGACTATACCGAGAAGCTATAGAAACTTACAAACATAAGGAAAATTTCAATAGAAAAGAAGAAGGAATCAAATTGGCTAAAGTCTGGCATCATACATTAGACAATAGATGTATTAACACTATCAATAAACAAGATGACAGTTCAGAAGTAATCAGATGGTAGATTGACGATGATGACCAGCCAATCAGTAGCAGCCATGCCTAGCCACTAGTATAAATAACGGCTTCCAGCAGTCCACTGCTCATTCACAGTCGAGCCTCCAACCAGGAAACAACACATAGAAGTACTTGCCACTGAAGATGCCCTCCGCAGTGGAGGGAGAAACATCTGGTAGAAACATCAGTAATGGACCATGGCCACATAGCCCAGAATCACTCAACAGTTTTCCTAAAAGTTTTTCAATACAAGTCTAACTAATCTAAGCATTAATTTATATAAAAATAAAGTGAGAATGTAATACAACTTAACACATATTAATTTCTTGGGTGTAGGTAACTTGTCTTCTAAATATCCTAAAGTTTATGGCTTGATTTAGTATCAATTTAAAGTAAAGTGGGATTCTATACCACTGTGCCACCTACATAAATTTAAATAAAGAAACAGGAAAACACACATTTATTGTTGTAGTATGTGAAAAATTACCTGAGAGAAATATTTATATGTTGAATTTTTCACAAAAAATTAAGAAATGTCTTAAAATGAAGTGAGAAATTGAGCTCAAAGTAACCTAAAATCGCCATATTTACAATCTAAAATATGTATCAGTAATTGCTGTGACTTATGACAAAAACACAGTAACAAACAAGAGAACACTACTCCAATCTATTGTACTACCTTGCTCATTTTCTCATCCTGAGCTGACATACTTGAAAACAATCTGGTCTTAATCAGGATCATACAATTAGAACACACAGCTGATTTCAGGTAGTAGATAAACACTTGGGCAACAAAATTTCAAGTTTGGTATCGGTATGATAAGGAATTAAGTAGCATTCATTTAACAATTATATTTAACATTATGTAATGTATGACAAGGAACCCACAACTTTATTTGCCTTCCATAAAAATCCATTATATTTTGAAACATTCCATATCTCCTCTTATATCATTTCCATCCATTCAACTTCTCTTTTCCCAACATTCTTATCAACTTGTTCTTTCTGTCTTTATCTCACCTGACCACATGCTCTCTTTTCTCCTTATCTAAATTCCAATGATTTCTTAAAATCCTTCCAGTAAACATGGTCATACCATCTTCTTCTTCTATCCTCACTTTTACCTTGTATTTGTTCAACTAAAATTTATCTTGATTTATTTTTCTGTATTCTATCTATTTTGGTTTTTTAAAGCATGTTTTTGAGAACTTCATCTCATTTTCTTGAATTCTACTCTAATATCTCCCTATTACTGTCAAGTTTTGTTTTATCAAATATAAGTTAAAAGAATGATAACTGGAAGGATGCCAAGGCAAGCACTGAATTTAGGTTAGGAGAAAATAAACCAATAGGTCGGTTGATATATAAATGGGAAAACCAAGTTAAGAAGAATCTTGAGAAAAGAGGAGATGAATTGACGGAAGAGAAGATTTGGTATGACTGAGATTGATAGAAGCTTTTTTCCAAAACTTTCTCTAAAATGGATACATGATATTAGGTGAAGTAGAAGAAGAAGATAAAACAGTTCAAAACTGAATGGCCTCTCTTATTTTTCTGTTAACTTACTGAGTGACAACTTGGAAAGCTTCAAAAGAAATTACATGTTTTCATGTCTGTTAGGATTATTTGTCTACAGATGTCGGTGAATTATAAGTCATTAGCTCATTGCCTCAAAGGGCCACCTAGTAAACAACAATTGAATTATTACTTGAGTGGGAAAAGTCAATTTTATTTTACTCAGAGTGTCAAATTGAGGTTCTTTTACAGGTTCAAAAATCTTCAGAAAAATCTCCTGGAGCATTGTATGTTGGATGTTCCCGTCCCTAAGAGTCCAATAAATTTACTACATTTGAACCTGCAACCCTCAGGACCAGAGGCAGGAATTTATTCTCTAGTCCACTCAATACAATAGTCAATTAGTAAGTTCACAGGGAAATAAGAGAGTTAATTGAATTTTATGTTTGTTTTATCAAATTTATAAATAAAAATGGCTGTTATTTCAGAGGTGTGACTGGACCAGGGTGTCAGATTTCCAAATCAATCCCAGGTGTTGCTGATCGATGTATCTTCCAATGGACCATGAATTCTCGTCTGAATGGCTGGCTGCCACAGTATCTAGTGGATATGGCATCTGCTGAATTTCTATTTACTTATATAAAAAATGTTCGAAGTTATGGGGACAAACTGAGGGAACAGGGGCTTATGGATGAGTAAACTAATACAAATTCATAGCAACTAACTCTATGAGGAAAATGTGAATAGACCACAAATATCAGTTACACACCACTTCATGAAATCTATAAATGCAAAGTTTTGTTGAAATTATGCATTCTTGGATAAATTTCAGTTCTTTTCATACTTATAATTTTATAATGATATTGTGAGAAGAAAAAATAATATCTGAACCAGGAATCGAACTGTGGACCTCTAGTTCTCCGTACTAGTGTGCAGCCAACTATACCATTCTAGAACTTGGCACAAACATTAACAATTCTTTCCACATATACGAATCTGTACTTCTCGTTTCGTCCACTACCAGGTAGGTGTCACTACCATCGCCAATGGCCAGATTCGTTTAGAAGTATCTAAATTTGAAAATAAATTCTCTACCTGCCAGCGGATGAAACGAGAATTATAGATTTGTATACGTGGAAAGAATTGTTAATGTTTGTGCCAAGTCTAGAATGGTGTAGTGGGCTGCACACTAGTATGGAGAACTAGAGGCCACAGTTTGATTCCTGGTTCAGACATTAATTTTCCTTTTCACAACTATCATAACTATTCTAATATGATCCATTATTGAAACTGTGTTAAAATAACAGTATTGGAAAATGTTAAATATTCATCACTTCTCACTTAGCTCTCTATCTTGGAACAGCTTCAATGTAAAATTGATCTTTTCCGAAGGGAAATAAGATTGCAGGTTCCATGTCATACACTATGTAATATATAAAATAACCTTACACCCAAAAATAAAAAACTCTGATTGAAATGTCTTGGCCCTTTCTATCCAAGATTTTGATTAAGATATTAATGGGCTGAAATGTTAAAGATAATTGTTAATTAAAATGCTACCTAATTCCTTATCATATCAAAACCAACATTGCATTTTTTTTGGCCAAGTAATTATTTAGTTCCTAATATAAACTGTGAGTTCTAATTTTATGAACCTAAGATAGGATCAAAATATTTTCAGGCATGTCGGCTCGGTAGTTGCACATGTTATCTGTTTTTCTCTCTCATCTGCACCAAGGGCAGCCCAAGTGTAACATTTAAATATCACTGTTTTTTAATTCAATTATTAAATTTAATTGAGACTAAATTTATTTATATACAGATTTTTAATGTTTACACATATTTCTGTGCCCAAAGTTTTATATTTCATCTCCACTCGTCTCTATCCATCCACTCCAGTCCTCTTGTTCTCATTCCAGTTCTTATTTCTTGCATCCACGAGTTTCAATATCTTCCTTTCTTTCTTCTTCCAGGTGGAAACCATTCCAATGTTTTCCTGGGTAAATAATTTAAGATATCTAAACATACTTATCTTTTTAAAGACAAATATATTCTTAATGTTTTAATAATTGATTTCGTACATCTCATTGATGGATAAATCATATTTGAAGAGAAAAATTATACGCTCAGACCGGGACTTGAACCCGGGACCCTTGGTTCTCTAGACCAAGTGCTCTACCAACTGAGCTACCTGAGACAAGTACCGATCTAAACGCAAATCTTTCTCTTATACATTGTAATTCCCTTCCAACAAATGCTCTGAAGCCATGCTTCTATCTTGCAAATGTTGGCTCCTTTATTAAGAAGACATATTTGGGAATTATACATTACAGCCAGTACGGCTTTTTTCATGTTTTAATAATTGATTTCGTACATCTCATTGATGGATAAATCATATTTGAAGAGAAAAATTATACGCTCAGACCGGGACTTGAACCCGGGACCCTTGGTTCTCTAGACCAAGTGCTCTACCAACTGAGCTACCTGAGACAAGTACCGATCTAAACGCAAATCTTTCTCTTATACATTGTAATTCCCTTCCAACAAATGCTCTGAAGCCATGCTTCTATCTTGCAAATGTTGGCTCCTTTATTAAGAAGACATATTTGGGAATTATACATTACAGCCAGTACGGCTTTTTTTCATGTTTTAATAATTGATTTCGTACATCTCATTGATGGATAAATCATATTTGAAGAGAAAAATTATACGCTCAGACCGGGACTTGAACCCGGGCCCTTGGTTCTCTAGACCAAGTGCTCTACCAACTGAGCTACCTGAGACAAGTACCGATCTAAACGCAAATCTTTCTCTTATACATTGTAATTCCCTTCCATACATTGTAATTCCCGTCCCGGGTTCAAGTCCCGGTCTGAGCGTATAATTTTTCTCTTCAAATATGATTTATCCATCAATGAGATGTACGAAATCAATTATTAAAACATGAAAAAAAGCCGTACTGGCTGTAATGTATAATTCCCCAATATATCTTCTTAATAAAGGAGCCAACATTTGCAAGATATAAAGCATGGCTTCAGAGCCTTTGTTTGGAAGGGAATTACAATGTATACTAAAACGATTTGCGTTGAGATCGGTACTTGTCTCAGGTAGCTCCGTTGGTAGAGCCCTTGGTCTAGAGAACCAAGTGTCCGCGGGTTCAAGTTCCGGTCTGGACTCTTAAATTTGTTTTCTCTTCAAATATGATTTATCCATCAATGAGATGTACGAAATCAATTATTAAAACAATGAAAAACAGCCGTATTACTGGCTGTAATGTATAATTCCCAAATAGGTCGTCTTAATAAAGGAGCCAACATTTGCAAGATAGAAGCATTGCTTCCGAGCATTGTGTGAAGGGTAATTACAATGTACAAGAGAAAGATTTTGCGTTTATATCGTGTACTTGTCTCAGGTATCTCAGTTGGTAGAGCACTTGGTCTAGAGAACCAAGGGGTCCTGGTTCAAGTCCCGTTCTGAGCGTATAATTTTTCTCTTCACATACAAATATGATTAAGATCTATTCCATCAATGAGATGTACGAAATCAATTATTAAAACCTGAAAAAAAGCCGTACTGGCTGTAATGTATAATTCCCAAATATGTCTTCTTAATAAAGGAGCCAACATTTGCAAGATAGAAGCATGGCTTCAGAGCATTTGTTGGAAGGGAATTACAATGTATAAGAGAAAGATTTGCGTTTAGATCGGTACTTGTCTCAGGTAGCTCAGTTGGTAGAGCACTTGGTCTAGAGAACCAAGGGTCCCGGGTTCAAGTCCCGGTCTGAGCGTATAATTTTTCTCTTCAAATATTCTTAATATTATTACTTACTTACTCACTGGCACTATCGAACCCGTAGGTTCATGGCCGCGCGGACATAAGCTCTCCATACATCCCTATCCTGAGCTAATGCTTTCCAATCATTCCCTGTATAATCTACTTCCCTCAAATCATAGTTAATGTTGTTCTCCCACCTCATTCTTGGTCTACCAACTGGGCGTTTTCCTTCTGGCTTTCCTACAAGAAGTTTCCATGCACATCTTTCATTCCCCACACACGCAACATGTCCTGCCCATCGCAGTCTACAAGACTTAACTGTTCTTATTATATCTGGCTTCCTATAAAGACCATGTAGTTCAATGTTATGTAGTCTTCTCCATTCACCTGTCTGTTCATCTCTCTTTGGTCCAAAAATTTTCCTAAGTACTTTATTCTCAAATACTTGTAATCTCCTTTCCTCCCTTAAAGTAAGAGCCCATGTCTCGCACCCATACAATATATCCATAGTATCCATCCATAGTAATTCTGCCCGAAGGCAGGTCTTTAACTGCAATCATAGCATTTTCATGCTATACTTGCAGCTTTACTAGGGAATATAACTGGTAGAATAATAGTTTTATATATTTTCAGTTTAACGTTTTTTGAAAGGAGTTGGGACATCAAGAGTCTGTACAATGCATAATAGCACGCATTTCCAGAATTGAGCCTATGTTTAATTTCTTTGTGTATCTCATTCCTATTTGTGATCATTGTTCCTAGGTATTTGAATTCAGCCACTTCCTCAAAATTTCCCTCATTTGTCATTAGCTGTCCATTTCCATTATATACTGAATTTCTACGTGTGATCATATATTTAGTTTTATTGATATTTAAATACAAATTTTTAATGTTTACACATATTTCTGTGCCCAAAGTTTTATATTTCATCTCCACTCGTCTCTATCCATCCACTCCACTCCTCTTGTTCTCATTCCAGTTCTTATTTCTTGCATCCACGAGTTTCAATATCTTCCTTTCTTTCTTCTTCCAGGTGGAAACCATTCCAATGTTTTCCTGGGTAAATAATTTAAGATATCTAAAGATTATATTATTTTTGGTCTGGACATCTTACCTCAATATTAATGTTGATTTGTTCTTGGACATGTTTCAAAACAATTCTCTGTTTTATCTTCAGCTTTCCCAGACTGAAGATAAAACAGAGAATTGTTTTGAAACATGTCCAAGAACAAATCAACATTAATATTGAGGTAAGATGTCCAGACCAAAAATAATATAATTAAAATAACCTCAAAATATAACTTCCTAAAATTAAATATTATATCTAAAGATACTTATCTTCTTAAAGACAAATATGTTCTTAATATTATTACAACAAATATTATTCAAATCAAATGATCTAAGGTATCATACCTTGATGCAGAGCTCCAGGAGTCCCCATGGAGGAAGAATTTCTCTCATGTGTAGGACCACCTAACATCTTAAGGAATTTGAGAGAACCAGATATAATGACTAGTGTACTCAACATGCCACCCTTAGACTAGGTGGGTGATGGTCTCTCTGTGTGTACCAAGGACTCTTCTTAAACTGATGTTTATTTCAGTAGCCAATGCTGCAGAATGAAATTAAACACATGATCATCTCTGTTACCATAGCAACTTCTCTAAAAATGTTAAACTAAAGATATTATTTACCAACCTCAGAGTTTCTGACATTGGTTTTATTCCTGCTCAAATGTGGAATTTTTCCTTAGAGGGAATTTTTCTCCTAGTCGCCCATGGTCTGGAATTTAAGTTAAGTTTAGGTTTAAAGACTCTCATGGTGTTTTGTTATCATTTATTACCCATTATATTGGGGACATGTAATTCCTCCTTCCAGGTGTGTCAACTTCAGATGTGGGTTTTACAATTCGGAGAGAATGGGAGAAATGTCGTAAGACAGTCTAGTTGTATTGACAAAAAAAAACTATTCTTCCAGTTATATGGATGTGAATCATAGATTAGAAGGACTTTGGAATAAACTGCGTAGGAACATTTTTGGATCATAGAGAGGCAAACAGACAAGTCAATGGAGAAAGCTACATAATAGTGAGCTAATAAATACAGTTTAATGATGTCAATTGTACTGGGCAAGGATATGTGGCAAATATGGGTAATAAAAGATAATCATGGAAACTTGTAGGAAAACCAGAGAGAAAGCATCCAGCAGGTAGGCCAAGGATGCGGTGGCTGATTACCTATAACTAAGATCATTAGAATAATACTAACTCATGTCAAGTTTTACACTGGAAAAAAGTTGTTAATGGTATGTCGGACATTTTTCTATTTAAAAATCTAATTTAGAATAGAATGTGGGTTACAACCTTGTTCTTAGGAGCTATATAATTGATGAAAAGTTTAGCAGGAAGCTATTTTAAATAAATTTTGTTTGTATGTGTTGATGATACTATACAGTATCTGTAACACAGTCATGACACATATGTAGAAACACATCTGCCACTTAAAAAGTCAAAATGTCTCCAAGAAGGCCTGAGACAGTACATAGATGACTCCTAGAATAATTTTTAGGCTCAGCATTCTTCTGACATGACCATACCATTACAGTCATTTATATTTAATGAAGTGAAATGTAGAATTGTGGACCTCTCTTTCCTACTTAGTGTACATTTTTTCCCCCTAATCTAGAATCTTAGATGTAATAATATATTTGAGAGAATTTTTAGAATATATCAATTACATGTAGACTTTACATATACTCGAGTCCAATAACTTTATGCAAGGTAAATAGCAGTCATCCAAACTGAACCCACTCTAAACTTTGTCAATGCTGTATTCAATGGAAGTTTATTTGTTTCAGTTACTATGTTTTGTTTTTATTTATGTTTGGATTTTGTAATTAAATATAATTGGGTAAATTAATGATCGTGTTTTATATATGGTACATAATCTCCTAGTATTAATTTATTAAAGTAAAGTGTCAAACTACAGGCTTGGAAGGCCCTTGAGGTGGATGCACGTTGAGATTTCCACCATTCTAGAAAATCACCATAAGATATCCACTGGGTTATCAGCCTGTGTGACGATCACATTTGCCCCCAAAACATGCATCTGGTACTTATTTGCATTAAGAGCCAAGTAGACCCTGGGCCATGATGCTTCAGAAGGTTTGATCCAGCTAAAAACCCTGACCCCATTGAGACTCGAACACTCGACCTTCCTGCTTGAAGCATGATTCCTCAAACAACTACATTACAATGTGAGGCATTAAAATTGCTTCAAATCACGAACATGATGTTTTATATTGGGTCAGAATTAATGAAAAACTAATTAAAATGAAAATACAATGAAAATCTTGATTCCTTGAGCTACAAAAAGGTCTTATTGCCTCATATCTGTGCTGGTATGTACACCTATAAATTATACAGGGCTTATGTAAATAAATATACATAAAAAGTTAAAAAATTGTAGCTTTATAATAATTTCTACTTCATATTTTTCATATTTTGTTATGATTTAATATTTTGGTATAATTGTCTTCATATAAATCCTCGCTCTAATTACGACTTATTATTTAATTTCTAATTGATTTAAGGAATCTTCAGAAATAACAGTAATATTAATTTTTTTAATAATAATGTTTTGATTATTATAACTATTTACATCTTCATTAACACTTTTAAAAAACTATAAAGCCATAATAATGAAATTTGGTGCGAAGTTCACCTTCCTGCACAGTTAATAGAAGGAATAAAGTAAGAAGAGTACCACGTCCAGTTGGTAGATTAAGAATGAGCCAATTAGAGTACAACATTAAGTATTAAGAAAGAATGGAAGATTGAATGTGAAGACATATTATTTGAGATTAGAATATTATAGTCAGTCATTTTTATTAGTAATATTGTGTAGAATAATTTTTAAACTGTCATCTATTTGATAAACAGTCGGCCTATTTAGTCTACTGCTACTGTTGTCTTACTAACGAATTCTGAGATTGTTTCTTAAGAAATTATTTTTACATCCTATTTAGCAGGCATCAAAAATGACCATACTTACTTATTACTCACTGGCACTATCGAACCCATAGGTTCATGGCCGTGCGGACATAATCTCTCCATACATCCCCATCCTGAGCTAATGCTTTCCAATCATTCCCTGTATAATCTACTTACCTCAAATCATAGTTAATGTTCTTCTCTCACCTTATTCTTGGTCTACCAACTGGAAGTTTTCTCTCTGGCTTTCCTACTAGAAGCTTCCATGCACATCTTTCATTCCCCATACGCGCAACATGTCCTGCCCATCGCAGTCTACGAGACTTAACTGTTCTTATTATATCTGGCTTCCTATAAAGACCATGTAGTTCAATGTTATGTAGTCTTCTCCATTCACCTGTCTGTTCATCTCTCTTTGATCCAAAAATTTTCCTAAGAACTTTATTCTCAAATACTCGTAATCTCCTTTCCTCCCTTAAAGTAAGAGTCCATGTTTCGCACCCATATAATATAACTGGTAGAATAATAGTTTTATATATTTTCAGCTTAATGTTTTTTGAAAGGAGTTGGGACATCAAAAGTCTCTGCAATGCATAATAGCATGCATTTCCAGAATTGAGCCTATGTTTAATTTCCTTGTGCATCTCATTCCTATTTGTGATTATTGTTCCTAGGTATTTGAATTCAGCCACTTCCTCAAAATTTCCCTCATTTGTCATTAGCAGTCCATTTCCATTATATACTGAATTTCTACGTGTGACCATATATTTAGTTTTACTGATATTTATTTCCAGTCCTAATTTCTTAGTGTTACTCAATAGTGTGTGCGTGTTGGCCTTTAGTATCTCCTTGCTATCGGCCAGTAGTACTACATCATCAGCATAAACTAACAGCTTATTAATACCATTCAGTTGTAAGCCTTCCTCATTCTCTAAAGATTCAATGTCATGCTCTAGTACAAAACTAAATAGTAGAGGAGAGTGTGCATCTCCTTGCTTCAACCCATTCTCGATTTCAAAAGTGTCTGAAAACTGTTTGCCTACACGCACCCTACTCTTTGAGCCATTTAGACACATTCGTATAAGTCTAACTAACTTTTTAGGAATTCCGAACTCCAGCAGGATACTATATAACTTCTCCCTCTTAATTTAATCATATGCTTTTTTGAAGTCTACATATAGTTGATGTACAGTACCATTATATTCCCATTTCTTCTCTAAAATCTGTCTTTTACTGAAAATCTGATCTGTTGTAGACCTGTTTCTTCTAAATGCACATTGATGATCTCCTAGAATGTCTTCAATATAGGGAGTAAGTTTGCTTACTAATATATTTGTTAGAATTTTATACGAAGTTGAAAGTAATGAGATGCCCCTGTAGTTGTTGCACTCAGTTTTATCTCCTTCTTTATAAATTGGTATGATAATTGATTCCTTCCATTCATCTGGAAGAGCTTCTTTTTCCCAAATCATACTAAGCAACCAGCGTATCTTATCCATCAATTTTTCTCCCCCTGATTTTATCAGTTCTGCTGGGATCTCATCTGAACCTGATGCTTTATACATCTTCAATTTTTCAATCGCCATTTCAACTTCTAATGCACTTGGCTCTGCGACTAGCATTTCTGCTGTCTGTAACTTATGCTCCTCAATGTCCTGTTCTGTATGTACATTTAATAGCTGATTAAAGTAACCTTTCCATCTATTTAATATACTCCTGTAATCTCCAATCATATCCCCATTTTGATTCCGAATTATGTTTGTTCTAGCCTGAAACCCCTTCTTCTCTATACTAATTCCCTGATATAATTCTCTAATGTTCCTACTTTTTGCTTTCATTTCAAGATCATTAATCTTCTCTCTCAAATATTCCCTCTTTTTACTTTTTAGTAACTTGGTGTCACATCTAACACTACCCAATTGCTCTAAATTTACCTCATTTGGCTCGTGTAACCATTTCATTTTTGCTAGCTTTCTTTTCTTTACAATGTCGGCACATTCCTCATCAAACCATTTCTTGTTTTGCCTCTTTTTTAAACAACCAATGCTTTCTGATGCTGAAAATTTAATAGTATCTCTTATAGCCTCCCATTCTTTATTTATATCAGTTTCTTCTTCGTTTGCCACATTGTCATCTGAAGATTCCAGTACTTCAAATCTATTAGCAATATTGATTTGGTATTCTTGCCGCATTTCATCATTTTTCAAGTTTTTTAATTCATATTTTACAGAATCATCTTTAGCGTTCGTTCCTCTCATAAGCGATAGCCGTTGTCTGATTTTCACTCTGACCAGATGATGATCCGAATTGCAGTCTGTCCCTCTAACTGATCTAACATCAATGATGCTACTGTGCCAGCGTTTATCCACTAATACATGATCTATCTGGTTCCGAATTTCTCCATCTGGGGACGTCCAGGTGTATTTATGAATATCGTTATGCTGAAATGTTGTGCTCTTAACAATGAGATTCTTTGATGTGACAAATGTGACTAATTTAACCCCGTTGTTGTTACTATCTTCATGAAGACTGAATTTGCCTATTGTTGGTTTGAATATATCTTCCTGCCCCACTTTTTCATTAAAATCTCCTAAGACAATTTCGTATGATGTCGTGTAAAGTAGGGTGGACAAGAGTTTGTTGGAATATATTATTTAATGAGTATTTTTTAAGATATTGATGCAACATCTTACTGTTTCAACATGCTTTATGATGATAAACATCTCCAAAAATTAAGAGCTGTAGCCATAGGTGTGAAAAAAAATTGAATAATGTATTATACTGTCAAAAACTAGAGTTTCCACATAATGACTGGTGCTGTCTTAAAGAGACTCTATTGTGTTTAATTGAAAAGTTTAACTTTGACCACCTTGCTGGTATTTGTCAGTCAATATGAGTCAACTAACTGAGGTAGAAGCTGTTCGAGCAGTCACATTAGTACAGAATATTGAAGTTAATGTGATGGTGCTTACATTGTTTAATTAGGTAAATCTGTTGTCAGCCGGGCATGGAAACAATTTAATGAAACATGTACCTAGGCTAGTGAACTAGGTCAAGGTAGAACAAATACAACATAAGACCATTATGTGGTGACTTGTGCTCTTCGTCGGCACAGTACTACTATTCGAGATCACGAAAATGATCTGAGAGTGGAAACTGCTACAAGCATAAGTGATTCAACTCTAAGAAACGGACTTGAGGAAGTAGGTTTATGATCATTAAGACCTGATATTGTGCCATGTTTATTACGGCAACACAAGATAAATGCAATGAGATTTACAAAGGAACTGGCGGTTTCATCACTATGTACAGACGAATCTTGCTTTTGTTTAACACGTTATGATGGACTTCTCGATATGTATTGCTGCCATGGTGAGCATTATTTTTAAGCAATAATCCATGGGTCATTTATGGCATGGGTTGGCATCACTATAGATGTAAAAACGGACCTTGTGGTATTCACACACTAACTTAATGACCCAAGGAACCCCGTTAGACAAACAAATTAGTCATCCACACATTCTATCAATCGATCGGGGAACTTCGTGAGCGCTCGCAGACACCATATTCACATCAACACGTTTTCAGTAATTGTACTGGGTTGTTTGCTAGTCAACGCAGTACACACTCAAGCAGCATGAAAGGGAGAGACTGTCTTAGTGTGTTTCCGTGGTCAAGATGTTTAACAGACAACATCTGCATTCATAACCTCACGGGCTCGATTCCCGTTCTCCTTTATTTTAAATGAATGTAAGAATAGCATTTCGCCTGTAATATAGTTTCATATTTAAATTTATATTTCATGGCTTTAATGCGCACACAAAACACGAAAACATAAATTAAAACCTTCTAAAATGAAAACTTTAACATAAACAAAATCAATATCAGGTGTATGATCCCTCAGCTTTTATTACCACACTCAATCTGCGGGGCATCGATGCAATCAAATTTCTCAGGCACGTGAACGATCGGCTAGAGTATCCCAGATATCTGGAATTTGTGCCCATAAGCCATCTTTCGTCCTAGCTAGTGGCAGCAGGTCTAAACAGTTATGTCACTGGAGCAGTCATGCCAGATATTTAAATATTATTTATATAATACAAGTAATTTTGTAACTATTTTCTTGTAAGATAATAATATGTAGCAAATAAATAATTTAAATACGTTATCATTTAAACCAACTTGTTAGAGGTTGTTGATTTTGCGCAGACATCTGCGCATCACAGTCTATTGAATGCAATACATTGAAATTACCTAGAACGAATTCGGAATGTGGTAAATATAATTGTTACAATAACGACATTAACATTAATTTAATTCAAATGTCAAAATAAAATGTATTTAATTCATAAAACATTTTAATACAAATATCACAACAAAAAACAACTGCATAATTGAGAATGCAAACCTGCAACCTTCATTAACAAAAACAATGACTGCATGCTTTACCATTCTCCTAATAGGACACACAGGAGTGTATTTAGTGCATGTAACATAACACAGTAGCTCAAGGCCTGCACGATTAAGAGTTGTTTCCTAGTTTGAACCCAGCTCTGTGCCGAGTAGAACTTAGTAGAAATGTGCATTCAAGAGATGACACATTTTTTTGTCTAAGCGTGTACACGGCTGAGATTATTCTAGACCATGTTATACTCATGCATTGGGACTGGGGCTTCAGTTTGTGTTTTAGCATGACAATTCATAAAGCAACCACCTTGGCCACTCTAATGGGAACTCTATATTCAAACAATGACCTGCTATGAGTCTGTACCTCAGTCCCATCGAATATTTATCGAATATTGTAGAGAAATATGTCTGAGCCCAAACTACAGCCCCTAAAACTCTTGAGCAACATGAATATGCCCTTATCAAATAATGGGGAAATATTCCACAAGCAAAGATTCATAGACTCAGGAGCATTTCTGGAACATGTGAGGCACTGTTCAGTCACATGGAGGTCATATCCGGTATTGATTTTTGTTTTTGGAAATGAATGTGATATTATTGTAAGGAGTTTCCACATTGGTTTTGAACACTGTATTTAATTTTGACTAAGAACATCCATGTGTTTGATGAGAAATAAATAATCTCTACGTCATTGTTACATAAAGGTTTTAATTTTCTGACAGTAATATATTTATCACTCCACACCTTCTTGCTGGAAAAATAGATATGCTCAAACTATTGTGCCACTATTTTTTTGGAAGAGGGTCTTCAAGCCACCAGAAATATTGTATAGCAGTAGCCAATCTATAGCTGTAAAATCATTTTTCTCATTTAAATAGCGCTTCTACAAGAATTGCATCTGAGTTGATTCCGTACTAATTTTAATAATTAAAGAGTGTCTATTAGTGTATTAAATTTTGTTTGTATTAGTGGTACCCAGTCTGAACCAGAAAGTATTTTCATAACAAAAGCAAGGTGAAAATGTTATGTTGTAGTAACTTTCAGAAAAATTTAAGATGCAATTTATTGAAACTCAATGGATCATGAAAAGTGGATATCCCGAGATCAAACTCTCAGCAACTTGCTTGTTCTGCCAATTATCTGAAAGAATGGTTGACATTAGAGCTATGTTGACATGCTTATTTCCTCTGTCTCTTTGTCATACGTTCTAACAACCAAAGTAAAATATCAGTCCCAACTTCACTACAAACAACTAGTGACAAAAGAACCATGTTTTGTAAGTTAGAATAGTACAGTGAGTGATATAGAAAGCCTACACATGCATATGAAACATTTAACAGGCTGCTGAAAACAGTTTTCAATCATTTAAGCTATGTGGCACTTTGTGTAGCATTGAAAACACAAATATTGTGCATGATTCAATGTAACAATTTCATTATAGCCCTGTATATGGTTATATTTGCCTCCAAAATATGTTTATCTTTTATATTAACCATGGTGTTTTATTTAAAACTGGTTTAAACCGTAACCATTCTGGTGGCTAGTAATGTGAGGATGCGTAATCTCTGATCCATCTTCAAGTGGTCTTAAGTTTATGATGTTAATGCCCATTATGCTTGTTCACAGTATTTTAAAGCATTCGTGCCAACTGTGTGTGCTCGTTTATTCACAGTATTCACTTCATAGTTTGATTAATAATTTTTGAGGAGGGTTTTTATTATCTTTTATAGATATAATTAAGTTCTAATTTATTAAAACTATGGCTGGAAACTATAAATGGATAAAGGTTGAGTGATGGTGAACTGAACGAATTACTGAACAATGAAAATAGTGACAGTTCTGAAAATGAATATAGTGATAATGAGCTCTGTTTTTACTCAAAAAGTGGAGGTGAAAGAACAGTGAAAATGGAGAGGATAAAAACACGGAAATTGAAGATCATCACTTAAATGAAATGCGTCCTGGCATGTGGTCTTAAGGTAGGCTCCGAGCGGCCTCCTTGTCCATATCCTGGGCAGCCCGGACTGAATCTGAAAATACATGACCTTGGATTTTTTTAACTTATTATACAGGAAATTTGTGATCACATATGTGATAGCAAATCACCATGCTGTGGAGTTCCTAAAAAAAAAAAGAAAAATCAAAAGTTCATGCGAGGAATGAAAGAATTAGTGTCAAAATAATTAAATTGTTATCATTTTTGTTATTGCAAGGTTACAGCAGAAACCCAACAATAAAAGTTATTCTTCACGCAGGAAAATCTTGGATAACCAAATATTTTTGATATTTCACCTACTGGTTAAATTTCTATATTTTGTAAATAATGAGGAGTATGACGAGGCAACACGTGGATCTGAGAGACTATTCAATCTCATATCAATTTTATATAAACTGAACAATAGGTTTAGAAGTGTGCACACTCCGGATTATGATATTTCAATAGATGATGAGTTGATGTGGAAGGGAATACTGGCTTGGAAAGTGTTTATTCCTTTTAAACGTTCCCAATTTGGCATAAAATCATTTCAATTATGAGTGGCAAAATAGGATGAAGTGTGGAACTTCCTTATATATGTAGGGAAGGGTACAATTTTTGACCAGTCAAAAAAATGCTTATGGGTCTAAAGTTTTCTTAAAACTATCTCTTCTAAATCAGGGATATATGGTGACCACGGACATCTGGCCCACAATTCCTCCTTTATTTGAAAATTGTGCCATCAAGGAACTGATGAATTGGAACTTCACATCAGAATAGAACAGCTGTATTTATTGGAATAAGGAAAGTCAAGCAAAGGTAAGGAGAACATATGTCTACCTACAAGGATAAATTGTTGGTGATTAAATGGAGGGACAAATAGGATATATGCCTCTTAAATACTACTTATGATGACAAGATGATATGTACAAAGGTTCGAGGTCAGGACATCATAAAGCCTAAGTTGTGCTCGACTGCAATTTGAAGATGGGAGGGGTAGATCTTAGTGACACTTATCTTGTGAGTTATCGCAATACAAGAAAGAGAATGAAGAAATATTATCAGAAGCAATTCACGCATTTCA
The DNA here is from genome assembly GCA_030220185.1 of Diploptera punctata. Lineage (NCBI taxonomy): Eukaryota > Metazoa > Arthropoda > Insecta > Blattodea > Blaberidae > Diploptera > Diploptera punctata. Next base: position 144,692 of record JASPKZ010008071.1, read on the forward strand.
TAGACATATGCTGCCTCTATTCATATAAGTATATATCAAATCAGAGGCAAGTATGAAAATAATGGAATTTCACCGTGATATACGCTTTGTGCACATAGTATATCAGCTAGCTACGGTTGTGGGAGGGACCTATGGTTATTTCCTAACATCTCGCGGTGTACACGCGGCCATCCATTCTGCACCCGCTCCTGGTGGCTTGCTGCCAACTTTTTTGCCAACCTTGCTTTATCACATAAACAACCTCCTATTCATCACATAGGCAATGAATATACAAAATTTAATTGTCAAAATGATGAATGAACATGTTTAATGTAAGTGTATAAATACATGAGGAAAGACAGACTTACATAGTCACAATTATATGTTCATAAATATTTAGGATCAGGAAATTTTATTAATTTGGGCAAATCAGTTGCTGGAAATAATTAAGTAGCTCAAAAACACGATTATTTATATTGGATTCACAGTACCAATATCATGAAGATCTGCTGGAGCTTTCACAAGCATCATAATCCATTGTAAAAAATTGTACGATGTTTAAGTTTCCCTCTGAAGGCGTAGTTATAAATTTGGTTAGCAGTCGACAGGGAAACAACAGCTGGAAGCGCTCGCCACTGAAGATGCCCTCCGCAGTTGAGGGAGAAACGACTGGAAGGAATGCCAGTTATAGACCATGGCCACATAATCCGGAATCTTTTAATACCATTAGAAAATATAATTGTAATCAAATCAATTGAGTTGGTGTTTACTTGATGAAAATCCATATTTATTAATTAAATAAAATAAAACTTCTTCTTGGACCTTTTGGAGGCTGTAGAAATGTAGAAATAAATAAATTTAAAAGTAGTAATAAACTGTTAAATTTTCAACTCGATTTGAATGAATCGCCTTTGCTAAATTAAAAAAAATTAATGAATAATTATTGTTGTATTGTTGCTTAGATCAGTTGATATGTACTATAATAACACAATTCCTAATTTGTTAACATGTCTGAAGAAGGTACAGTGTACCGAAACAGCTGTCACTAAATATATCTTAATAAATATGAAAATCAAATAAAACAAGTTTTATTTTTATTTAATTAATAATTGTAATTATTGAAAATAACACGAATTTAAATGTAAAAGATTACGAAATTTAATGTCACATTGAAGGAAGCGTGCAAAAACTGTGAAGGAACCACATAACTCGTTAGTAAAACTATTCTTTCACCTTCTTGCACCTCTCTCCAGGTATTTTTAAAACATTTCCAACTGTATTTGCACCTGAGAATCCTTTCACTACAAATATTTAAAATGTAATAATTTAGTTTTTTGTAAAAAGTCACACCTTAATATACATTTACTTAAACATAGCATATAAAAACCATTCAAATGATTCATCCTCAATAGTTAACACAACGATGAACTATCTTTGTTTCGCAGTCTTCTTATGAGGTTTTTTCTTGTTTTCCTTCCTTCGTTTAGTTAAATACTTTGTATGACCAGCCCATTTTAGTCTTTCCATTTTGATATATGTGACAGTGTCACCATCTTTATATAGACTATACAGCTCCTTCTTATATCTAATACGGCATTATCCATCAATTGTTTGGGCCAAATATAATTTTCGACATTTTCCTTTTGAATATAGAGCAATTCCATATGTGACTGACTGACATTTACAATCCATTTTTGCAGCAAAATGCTTGCATAAATATTGCAATTGGTTTAAATTGGGGGTGTTATCTACGTGATATGATAGAGGAAAAGTGTCTGATTAAGATTGTACAAAAATTACAACTTCTGAAGAAAAACAATGTTATATCTATCAAAGTATATGTGACTGCCTGACATAAATGTCAACTCATCATGCAGCTTAACATGTTCATCTAAATCATTCTCTGAAATGTGATTCCTAATTAAATTTTCCAAAATACCGTTTGAAGGGCACATTTCAAGTTACATTTTAAATAAAAAACGAAACCTAAATCACAATTAATACCGAAGTTATGACCTAATACGCGATGTGTGACTGACTGACATATCAGAATTTTATTCAGAATTTCAAAATGCAAATATTATAAAAACGTAACAAAATACTATGAAACTGGATAAACAGTTTCGGTAATAGAAATTAATAAAGAAATACAAACACTTTATCAATTCCACGAAAATTATTAAATTTAATTTTGCTGTAAAATAAATATTAATTTAAATTAATAATATAATTTAATTAACTCGCTTACCATGTACCATTTCAAATTATAGAAAATAAGAAAAAATATTAAATATTTAATAACAAAGTGCCTTCTCTATTGTTAAATATATTTACTATAATTATAATTGTATGTGTGTATATATATATATATATATATATATATATTATCTGATTACAATTTACGTGATGCAGGATTTATATAGATTTCTAGATACACATTCTTAATAAATTAGTCATTTATCAGTGTGCAGCACTGATAAATAAAGTATTATATATTGCAAGCTGTCCAATTGTTGACGTAGTGAATTCTATTTTTTAACAGCGATAAAAAGAAAACTCTAATTAGCTAGACACTGGTGATTCATTTCATAGCATTGATGTATAAGACTTGCTTATGCAGCTAATCACTCTCTGGTATTCGCCGCTACGTAGACTTGACTTGACCCATTAATAAAAAATAATGTTTCCTGTCACACATGAAGTCTCACGCTAACTGAATGGTTTGATTCAAGATGTCTCTATATAGAGCACAGGTTCGAGTTCCCATGAGAGAATAAATTCAAATTGTTTTTCTAAAAATTTCTTTCCTTCTTCTATATCATTTTGTGACTCCTGAACAGTTATTTGGTTGGTTTTACAGCTCACATTGCATAAATCTGCACAATTTTGTATCTTCTTTCCCGATTTTTCATACATCCGTGCCATCGTTTTTACTTGGCCGCCAATCACATCTGTAGCCCATTTTCCATGGTACGATTCAAAGAAGTTCCATTTTATATCAAAATCCAAATATTCAAGTAAGCAGTGTCACATTGCTAAATGTATAGGCCTATTTCTATTACCTGCTGCTCCAACTGAAAATTGTTATCACCTCAAGTTTTGGAAGAAATACCTATAGTTCAGAAAACACTTTTCTATAGCAACTTGCTATATGTCACATATCCTGACACTAGAGCAAAGTATTTCCTCTCAAATTCTCTGTCACCTATCTAAACTAGGCAAAAACAATAATATTGAGATATGCTAATTTTTCCAATGAACGACTGGATCTCATTTTGTTCTTTGTAGGTATAATTTTCTGAGAAATCAACAAGTATGGCTGCTTCGTTCACTGCCCCTTCTCCTGAATATATTTAAATTCTTCCATTGACTGCCTTTTAGCTCATATTGACACAGAAAAAGGGTCAGTAATTATATTATGAAGCAGCTGAGCCGAACAGTCAATCAGATTTCTCGAACCATGTTTATGTTAAATCCTCAGCAGAGTGAAGCAAGCAACTGAGTGCGCCATGTATATTATCATTATAAATGAGAGAACAAAAAGTCAGTCAGTCACGGGACACTAGCGGGAAAAATAATGACTGTACAAGAAAAAGCCATCAATACTTTTTTGTTAGTTGTGTACCGATAACGTAGAATCAAGAGGAAATGTTAATGCATCAATTATTATGTTATGTACACTAATTTTATACGTTTTCCGTGACTGACTGACCATAGCTTACAGTTAACAATTATAGGACACATGTAAGGCATATAGAACATTAGACTGCTATTAATATTATGACATTTACGACTAGTGAGGACCAAAGTATGGTTTAGCAAAAGAGTTTGTGAAATAAAACGAATTAATACGTCCAAATCATTAAACAACACATTGGTAAAATTTTGCGTGTTTTTACATGTTTTTAATGTGATAAGTTCTATCACTAATATTAGATTAAAATAATACACATTTCAAACAGTCTTATAGAATCAGAAAATTTGATCCTTAAAGATTATACGTATATTAAATGAACAAAATTATTCCCTCGTCAATTTCAAAATCTTCACCTCGCGATGACATTTTCATGGAATCGCTCTATAGTAAGATTTTATTCTCGATTTGTTGGGATACATGTCTATATTCAGAGCTTTGTACAACTGAATTTAGTATTAATAATTAAGATCTTAATTGTTTTCTTAATCCATAAAGACATCCATTATCTTGAAAAATGTGTTCCTTACTTACATTTGACCATTCATTTAATTTATCGTCAGTGAACTTAAATATGTAAATTTATTTAAGAATTCAATTTTTAATTATTAATTAAAATGCAGTCATACTTCCATTGGATAGTCATAGTTAATTTGTACCTCATATTTTTTGTGATCAAGTCCAAAGTAGTAAATGCCTCTATTAATGCATTTTTGTTCACATCTCTCTTTCTCAGAATTGAGTTTAGATGGCATGCCGAAAATCTACGAAACAGTACCCACGGCTTTGTTTCTTTTCTAAAAAAACATAATTAGGATTTTTATGCCTCAAAAAACACAGCTATCTCGGCCAGATTTGAACCCGCGAACCATGGAACCAGAGGCGAGCATAGTAAAGGTAAGTCCACAGGACCATCTTTATTACAAAATGTTCAGTTTATAAATAGTAAAATCGTTTATGATTCTAGTCCCGCGCCGTAGCCGGGTGGTTAAAGCAAATTGCCTTGGCACGGGCTACGAGACTTGCATGGGGAAGACATTTTCTCATGGAATTTCGGTCAGTATGGGACCAGTGCCCACCCAGCATCGTGAGGCATATGAATAGCTACAATAAGTTGCGGCTTCAAGTTGAGAAAACTAACTATAACAGTTGGTGGACCTGACATGCTGACCACATGTCACCTCTACGCTGACCTGATGATCGTCTACCCCTGTGATTAACACATGTGGATGTGAGATCAGCAGCCGGCTGGTAGGCCAAGGGCCTTCTACATCTGTCGCGCATTGGATTTATTTATTATTCTAAATGTTTCTAGAAACCTATCATAATAGCACGGTACGTGAAAAATGAACATTTTAAGAAATTTTATATAGCCTAATATATGTACAATTCTATAACTCTGCTAAAGGAAGCCAATATCTAATTTTCTGTAATATGGCCTATTGTCTCATTATGGGAAACCGCCGATTGCGTTAAACTTTCCACTTTAATGTACACGGTTTTCGTCCGAATAGTATTTTTTATCTTCCGAATAGTAAAGAGTTCAAAACAAAATTACGCATTTAATTGTGAATATTTCTCATAAGTAAGTAAGTAAATAGGACAATTAAATTGCTTATACTCTTTTTTTCGTTAGGTCCGATAAATCTGGCGTTGGTCTAACTTGTAGAATAATTTTTCTCATGGAGACGTCTGCATGAAAATTTTGTTGTTGTTGTTTATATTATCATTATACGGTCACTCACATTAATTTTTTAAATAAATTGACAAATCGCATTAATCAATAATTATAACACTTAAAAACTCTTGTGATGCCGTATGTTAAATATTGTGACATCTTATTGACAGACATTAACGATGGACTTAGCATGTATTCATAACATGTGTAGGCCCATCAGATATTTTCAATATTCGTAAATATGACCAAATATATTCACATTTCCGTGAATTATCTCCCCGATTGTAGAAAAATTAATCATCGTATTCTGCTATTCAGAATTGTACAGATATCTGCACCACGCTATTTGTCATCTCCTATCCTCCAACCACAATTTGATCGCATCAGCACCTCCTACTTTACATCCCACAACACAGATGCTAGGCCTACAGTATCTACACTCAGAGCCTGGAACTCTTTACCACAAAAATCATGTAGTCCAGACATTATATTCCTTGAAAAGAAATTTAAATATTATATATTATTTATTTTATAATTGGTCTTTCAGCGGATTGATTGATGGTTTCTAATTTTTTGTTTTTTTAATAATATGGACTTCATTAATCATAATTTTCGTTTCATTTATAATCAATATATACTTGTAATTCTACATGGTCTATACGGTATTATACGTTTTAACCCCGCGAGCCAGTATTATCGCTCCCTCTGCTACGAAGCCCGGATTAGCTGCACTCAGCTTTAATGTGAAATAAAATTTATAATCTTAATATAAACTTGAAATATATATTGGTTACATTGGAATTATGGAATTATTATGGGATCTTTCGAGATATATTATGTTGACTGCAAAAAAAAAAAACTTAAATTATATGGCTATCATTCAAGGTAAGTTTGTGCGGCTAGGGCCTATATTAAAACAAACAGGATTGAGATGCACAAAGAAATTAAACATAGACTCAACTCTGGAAATGCGTGTTATTATGCATTACAGATACTCTTGACGTCCCAACTCCTTTCAAAAATCGTTAAACTGAAAATATATAAAACTATTATTATACCAATTATATTAGGCCTACATGGATGCGAAACATGGACTCTTACTTTAAGGGAGGAAACGAGATTACGAGTATTTGAGAATAAAGTTCTTAGGACAATTTTTGGACCAAAGAGAGATGAACAGACAGGTGAATGGAGAAGACTACTTAACAGTGAACTACATGGTCTTTATAGGAAGCAAGATATAATAAGAAGAGTTAAGTCCCATAGACTGAGATGGGCAGGACATGTGGCACGAATGGGTAATGGAAGACGTGCTTGGAAACTTCTTGTAAGAAAACCAGAGGTAAAACGCCCAGTTGGTAGACCAAGAATGAGGTGGGTGAATAACATTAATTATGATTTGAGGGAAGTAGGTTATACAGGGAATGATTCGAAAACATTGGCTAAGGATAGGGATGTATGGAGAGCTTATGTCCGCGCGGCCATGGACCTACGGGTTAGATATTGCTAGTGAGTTAGTTAGGGCCTATATTAAACCTTGCTATAATGTCGCAAACTTGATTTTTTATGCCCTAAGTTTGTCATTTCGACATTTTTTATATTATTTCCTGCAGTGGCGTAATTGTAACCCACTTCTGAGATTTGCTCACCGGGAAGGTGCAGTCACGCTGCCCCGATGATATGTTCGCTGATTATTATGATAATGGTGGGCCAGGAGAATCTTTAATCCTAAACCTAATCTAAGGCAAATATGAATGTTCAGGGGACTTAAAATGTCATGACATTTGTTTTACAGGTGAGGAGAAACCCCCAACAACCTCACTCACAAAACTTGTCCCGACGGGGGATCGAACCAGAGCCCGCTGTGTGTTAACTCATAGGCAGCGCGCTACCTCAAGACTACAGAGGTGGATGTAAACTTGATTATAAAATTTATTACGTATTACAAAATCCTTTAAATCGTTCCTCTGCGAATAGCTGATCACGGCCCTATCGATCTAATACTGCCTGGCGACTGAAGAAACGATTAATAAAACAATTAGATTCTTATTTTTGTTAGAGATTCTGTAAAAAAAAACATATTTCTTATAAGATATCGATAAGTAAATATCTAGCGATAGGTTGCTGACGTCTGCTCTTATATTATCCGTATTTTTGTAGAACGTGTAAGTAGCCTTTCCGCAGTAGCTTGTATGATACATTTGGACATGGAATCCACAAGGAAACTTCCATCACAATTTTGTGATACATAGTCCAGTTTACTATTGCATATTAGGATTAGCAATCAATAGTATTTAAAAATGTATAGTTTAAATGTTACAGTTGTATAAATTATATTATTGGCTGTTTCTTCACAGTAGTCCTCACATACCATACAACATTGTTATGACACTTGCACTACGTATTTTTCTTCCATTTTTAGTAACGTTTCCAACTATCTTAAAGGTTTTTTTTTGTAACGAACAATTGGGGGGGGGGTCAGTGGAATAAGGGTCCATCCCAATTGCACTGAGTTTGGAGAAAAATTGCATTTTATTAAATTCTACATTGAGTAAAATATATAGAGCACACATTGATAATATTTGGTACATGCCTTGTACATAAAATAAGCTTTCTACCTGAAAATATAATCACTATGTTGTTTCATGTGTCTAATCAAAGGAGAAGAAAATCGAGAATATAAAAAATACAACATAAATAAACAAATTAAATAACACTTTTTAACTTGAATATTGCATTAATCTATGTATTCTACATTTACAGCATTTGTATCATCATCATCATCATTATCATCATCTGATTTAAGGCTACTGTTAAAATTGCTGGTGTACATGTGGTACAAATGTCTTGAGAGTTATGATGTCTTCTCTATCATCCTACCATTAGGATATTTTGTTTTCAATAATACATCTCGTTATACAGGACACTTTCCTTTCCCTTTTTTAAAGGCTTATTACTTCCTCTAAAGCCAAATCACCGAAACTGGATTTTTACGTACATTACATGTCGAAAGTGAGATGCTTTTCTGATGTCTACCTTATGCTTGTCCAGCGTCACATTTCTCTTTGTGAACATTGAAGTTATCCAAATCTTTAAAATCTTCTGCATTTATCTCAATTACTGTAAATGGTTTCTTTGTTCAACTCTTTCTTATGAGGTGAGCCCACTGTTCAGGTGGGCCGGGTGGGAGAACAGTGCCTTTTTATTTATGCACTTTAACAGTACATAATTGGCATACATTTTAATGAAATACTATATTTAACATATTTCAATCTGGGAAAGTTATTATCATTTCTTTATTTTCTCGTAAATATGAAAATAAAGTGGGACTATTTCCTGTCATGATCACGAAGCTTACAACAGTTCTTACTTCTAACAAGCGATAAACCACCGATTATCACAACAATGAGCACCGATGACCACAGATACACCACCAATGACCACAGATATACCACCGATACAGCATATCAGTGGCTTTAACAAATTATGTCCGAATTTGTCTTTTACATATTTAACCGCTTAAAATAATAAAAAGGACGTTCCCTGGAATTCACCTACATTAGAGTAATTGATTTAGTTTCCATCCAATGATTTAGGTTTGGTTAGCTTTTAGTTTCATTGCATTTTAAATCTGATTTAATACGTAACATAAATGACCTCTTCATATCTGTTATTCTATGGAACATTCAACATGTCTGACGGTTACAATGTAAAATCACATTTCCACTACATCATTTCATGATAGGTTTCAATATTTTGACGATGGTTAAATCCCAGAGGTAAATGGTATCATCAACACTTCGTAATACTTTAAATTACATCAAAATGGTATAAGTCGCATAAGTAAAAAGCTGGTCTTGTACAACCCCATCTTCAGGTGTATAAACCACTTGTGTTTTTCTTTTAACTTTTTCAATCACACCAAAGTCAGCATCACAGGGAAGGAAAGTGTGACCTGGTACAAGAAATGTATGTTTAATTTCTTCAAACCAACCACAATCAATCATGTAAAGCCAAAGTCCCATTATTGTATAATTCTTGTTTTCAACAACACATGAATCACTATATACATTATAAGTCTCTTTTTATTAGCACTTTTTCAATCAGTGTCACAGCTTTTAATAAACAACTAGCAATTTCGTCCGCAGCTCTTGAAGCAACTGATTCAGTCCGATATATATTCCTTTCCACTGTTGCGTAAAATGTTCTGCTTCATTTTATTCCACTTTTGCACATTTATTTTTCTTTTCTTATATTTTATTACACTATTTCCATTTGCACAAGAACCTGCCGCATCAGCCATTATGCATTTACTGATATTTGCCGGCAATGCTAGTCAGTATTGCAGCGGACTACAGAGTAGCGGACAATATATGGTCACGTGTCAGCAGTTGGGATGGGCCTTTGTTTCTCGCGTGCGTGAAGAAGTTAGAAATTTTTCTTAGACATAAAGTCTCATTTACCCTCTTTTGAGCAAAGTTAGAATTATGAGCTTCTAAAGATTAATAGAAGATGGCCACAGGATACATAATCTGCAAATAATTAAAAATCAACCATTGGTTGGGATGGGCCCTTATTCCAATGAGCCCCTCAATTCTTGGGTACGGTGAAAATCCAAATTTCGATATAATTTAGATTTTAAAATGACGCTTAAGATGACCAAAGATGAAAACAATTTGCGGACCATCCACAAACCAGAAAATTACATTTTTTAAATGTTAAAATGACATTTTTAATACAACATTCAGGTTATAGCGCAAAAACAGGAATCCGAATTTCGAGATAATTTTGGTTTTAAAATGAAGTTTAGGACCACTAAACATGAAAACACCAAAAAAAAAAAAATGCAGACCATCCAGAAACAATGCAGTAAAATAACATTTTATAAGCACTACAAAATACACATTGTGTCGTACCTCATATTTCATTAGTTTCCTATATAGGAAATCGAAATTTCTATATAATTTTGGTTTAAAAATGAAGTTTAGGATCACCAAAGATGGAAACTTGTACAAAAATTCCAGACCAGCAATTAATAAAATAGTAAAATAGGATTTTTTAAATTACATTTTTCTAAGCACTACATATTTGATATTTCGTGTATTTTAGTTACAATGTAAATAGTTTTTTGTTATATATTTATGTATGTATGTGTTATATTTTATATTGTTTATATATAGGTTGTAATCTCAACAAGTCCTAAAGTATCTATGATGCTCTGAAGGGTAATAACAATAAATAAAATAAATAATACATATCTCACTAGTTTACTATACGAGAAATCAAAATTTCTATATAATGTTAGTTTTAAAATGTAGTTTAGGATTACCAAAGATTATGTATGTAATTTATTTTGTTAGGTTATGAGGGTGGAAGATAGTTTACATCGATTAAAAAAAATTAATTGTGAAGATTGGTAATACAAATTTCACCAGTATGTGCTTTCATCTGCGGCAATTTCATGATGTTTGTGTATGCACACTGTTGTTGAGAAGAACTTGGAAAAATTCATTGAGTGGAGACAATGTACAGTTCATCTTCTTTTTGTTTATTTTCAAGATATTTACCTAAATAAGAAAATACAGTACTAAATATGTGAATAAAAATATTGAAATTTAGGCCTACCGTTTTAGGGTGTTGTCTTCTTACAATATTAACCTAGAGGTTTGAATTGAATTGAAGATGTAAAATCTATTATGATAGTTACAATTTTACTACTACTGAAATAATTTGCATACTGCAACTTTATACCCTCCATTTATATTATATATATATAATATATATATATATATATATATATATATATATATATATATATATATGGTTTTTTGGTAAAAAACTGTAGGTTAATATAAAAAATCAATTATATGTGAAAATGAAAATAATATAAAACAGGTAATATTAATAGAACTGTATGTTCCCTCCTTGTATTATGGTTGAAGCAAAGTTACAAACTTGGAGGAATATGAGATCTCAACTATGTATTCTAGAGGGATACAGGTCATTAAATATATCTGTATCCTGAAAATATTTAGGATTTAAATTTTGCACATAGCAAATAACCTTTTTTAAAAATGACAAAATAATCTCACTTTACTTTAAAATATTACACCTAGAGGAATTAGTCATCTCGTTTTGGTTGGCAGCAAGAAATGTTGTTAGTTCTATCATACAGAGTATAGATATCTCTGAGTTAGAATAACCACAATTTCTTGTTTTATTTTAGATTGTGTAAGTTCATGTGCCACCCTACTGCATTTTCATGTTTCTTGGCAGGTAGAAGAAAGTAGTATGATCCATTTTTGTTTTATTCACAAATTCTTCAGAACTATTTTGGTAGGTCTTGCACACAGAGTTATGAGGAGGGTGAGTGTATGGTAGTGTTATAAAATAAAATAAGTTAAAATACCTTCTTAGGTACAATCCGTCGTCCTCAACTTTTAAAATGTGTAATCTTTATGCCTGTAGGACAGATGGGATGGATGTCCTGAAAGGCCTACAGGCATAAAGATTACATATTTTAAAAGTTGAGGACGACGGATTATACCTAAGAAGGTATTTTAACTTATTTTATTTTATGACGCTCCACCTCAACGGTTTTAACAATGAATTTTATTACTACGGTAGTGTTAATAGGTTGTATAATTTGTGAAGATGTCTAATAGGATTATGTCCTCATCTAATGGACAAATTGCTGCCAGTAGTAACATACACAAAACATGTCCCTAAGGATCTTCTTATTATGTTTGAAAATAAATAATTTTGCTCCACTGCACTTCTACTAGTGCTTGATTTTTCAGTTATATTGTTGTAAACTATAGCTCTTCTTCTGTATTTACTAACATTATTCAATATTTTTAACTTTTTCAAACCATTTTTATAACATTATTAGACAATTTTGAAGTATTTATTTAAATATGCAAATCACAATATTATGACACTGTTAGACAATATTGTGATGCTAACTGCTATTTTCTCCACAGAGTATATTACTTAGTCTATGATTTTTCTATCGCTGTTTTGGATTATCGCTGGTTGGATCAGCGTTAGGGAGTGATAAGTGTAGCGTTAGGGAGTGATAAGTAAGTGTACACCCATTTTTAATAAACGTTTGGTAATTTTAATATTATTAATATATTTTTTAACATAGATTTGGGGATTTATTGTAAATATTTGGAATTTAAATTTCATAGCGATGGATAGTAATCGAGGATGATAATCGATATGAGGTTTCATTGTCATAATTGCTGGCTCTATAAACTCTGGTGCATCCGCACTGTTATTCTATAGGACTTTGAAAATATTTCACGCTAGTTTAAGTGCAATTTTTCCAATAAATTAATTGTTACACAATCACCACTCATCCTCTGGATCAGTGCATGACAGACTGAAAATTCTTTTTCTTCTTACAAGGATTAAACCTTATTGGTTCATTCCGGCTACAAGTATCATAGATTCTGTATTCATCTCTTTTGTGAGAGTGCCCAATCTCTTAATATTTGGAGCTTGCCAGTAATTAGGATTTCACCCTGACTGTGTTATGAGCACAGCAAAGAACTATCCTGGTAATAGGGCTGCTGTCGTACCACTTCCATGACTGCAGGAGTTGATTCAAGTAAATTATAATTAAAATTTACACTGTTGATTTGAAACAAACTCAGACCTTCTAGTCACCTCAAGTAGCATGACAGACTATACGAGTCCACTGTGCTGGCTCAGATGGTAGCATGTCTGTTTCTTGATGCAGATCCGGGTTTGATACCCAGCGGTGTTGAAAATTTAAATTGTTGAATTATTTAAATGTAATTTATTTATTTCCAAAAATTTCAATCTCAGGACCAGGAGAGGTGATGGTATATGATTTTAATCACTAGATTGTGCACCAGATTCCTGCATTAAATTGCAAACCTCTCCATAGTAGGCCTACATATGTTGAGGAAGCTTGTGGTGCTGTAGATAGCATCATCCATCAATGTGGATGTTAAGCCTAATGGCCCCCATGTTTTTTTTTTACAGGAGTAGCCTGGTTACCATTGGGTTTCATCTTCTACATTCTCTTCATCATCATGCCTTATACAATGCACTTTAGACTCCACAAACATAAACATACACACTCATCCTACACTCCTCTTTGTACACAATACAAAAATACACCATGTACATAAAGTGGTCTGCCAAAGTTTGGTAAATTGAAAATAGACCACATTAATGCCATCTATCTGCCCAGTACAGAATCCAAAGGGTGTGAAGTGCAGTGGGTGACATTAGAACATACACATGTGATGACATATGCCGCAGTTTATCATAGCAACTGTGTGCTGTAAGTAATCCATTCTGTTTAATTTCACAGAGAATGTTCAAAACTCTCAAAATTCTAGAATAATGAACTGATTCAGGTCATGAGTGTCCACACTTGTAAACAGTCCATTGGCTTTTAGGATGCTATTAAGTTAATGTCTGCTTAGTTCTTTGCGTGTACATATTCATCAACAAAATCTTTTAGTTTCCCAAATTTACTGAGTGTACTCAAATTCAGAAATGATTACTAGAAAATTCTAGTTACTTCCCACTTTCTATGGGAATATCAAATTCAAGATCGTTGTGAGGAAACGTAACTGACAGGACACTAGATGATGGCGTCTATAATCTTAACAACATTGTTTGTTGTATTCCTGGGTCTTCCTTTCCCAATACCAACGTCGAAACCAGGGTCGCTTCAAATCTTAAAATGTCAATAATTTGTTTCCTTTTTTTATAACACCACCATTCGTTTCCATTTCCCCTGGCCCAAAAACAAGTTTTTATAAAATTGACCCATTACATTTATTTGTCTCAAACAATATCTCGCATGTCCTTACATTTAACTTGATCATCTCTCTGTATGTACATTTTTCTACAGTTCACATTGTTTACATTTAATATCTACAATGTTTCACATTCAATACCACCACGTAATTTTAACACATTGGTGACCGACAGCTCTGCGTGGCACCCACCGCTGCTGGACCGGACATTTCTGTCAGTAGGGTGGACTTTTAAATTTTAAACCGCGCTAGCACAGTGTGGCTTTTACATCAATATATTTACAATCAATAACAATAATGCATAAGTAAATCTTTATTAGTGTTCTCACCAGACTTTCTAGTAGAAATTGAGGGTTTGATAGCGTTGGAAACATTTACCTTTATGTAAAGGCAAAGTGCAAAAGAGCATACGTAGCGAGTTTCTTTTCTTGTGTTCACTAAAATCGCGAAAAAGTTTTGAGGGTATTTTTTTCTTCCAATCACAGTTGGTGTTAATTTATTTTTCTTAATGTCTCAGCCTCCCTGGTGGGTCGTGAGGTGGTCTCCTAGAAGTGGTTTCTTTTCTCTCTGTCTTTCCTCGTCTTCTCTGTCATCTGTTCCTAATTTCACGACTGCCAAACAAGAGGCTGTTTCAAGCAAAAAACTTCTGTTTGACATTTTGCTGTTAGGATTTTGAAATTTATAGACCCTGAAAGCATTAAAGAGTGCACAATTCCGAAGCCACAATACAACTTTCTAGCACCATTTCTCTATTTTTCTAAGGATGGAGTAATATGATAGGTATTGGTCAGCCCTGTCTACACCCTTACATACTTGTTATATTGAAGTTTTCAATAGGGCATTTTTACAACTTTACTCCTCCCACTCTCGTGTTGCCTGATGCAATGTGCTAACCATTCTTACGTCTCTTTTATCTTTCCATGTTTATAGAAAAAGGTCCCCCTTACTACGAAAACACTTTCTCCTGGTTTGAGTGTATTTCCTGCTTCCACAAATGATTTTGGAAGCCCTCTGTTACTCTTTATTGCTTCAGAAGCTCTCGTCTTTCTTTCGAGCAAATTTTCAGCTATAGCCACACTATTATAACAATTATCCTGTTGGACATGATGCCACAGATATAAATTCGGCTCCAGAATGCAAAATAGAGTTTCTTTTAATTTTTCCGCTCTGCAAAATATATTTACAGGTTACATACGTATCCCGTAATCGCCTAACTACCCGCACTAAAATTCCAATTTCACCAGCCGTCTGTCATAAAATTGTAAACAATTCTGTAAAGTTGGCAATTTCATAAAAGAGAAGAGAAGGGTACAAATACAACTAAAATTTATTTCACAATGAGAAGAAACAAAATTGAATGCCTCATTCAAAAGCGAAGAGGAAGGAAGCCATAGAAAACGTAAAAACGGAAATCTCCGTGGCCGGTCGTCTAGCGCTGGCCATTTAAACACGGAGATATCCGTGGCCCGTCACCAATGCGTTAACATTCTACTATTCTCTCCTGGCATGGCGTCATTGTAACCCACGTCCGAGGATGGGGTGTCTGGAAGGCTGAGTTATGCTGCCCAGTCATATATAATAGGTAATGATGATGGCAATGATGTGCCAGGAGATGCCTTAATCCTAAACTTTATGAATATGTTAATGATGATGTTCGGGGATGATTTGGGTCTTAAAGTTTCCTGACATTTGTCTTATAGGTGAAGAAAAACCATCACCCAGGAAACTTGTTCCAACTGGGAATTGAATCCAGGCCTGCTGTGTGACAAGGCAGTACACACTACCTCGAGACCACAGTGGTGGACCAGCCTCGTGGACTAAGTGGTCAACGTTTCTTACTACTGTTCATGAGGTGCCAGGCTTGATTCCTGGTGAAAACATAAGAATTTTTCCTTAGGAAATTATTCCTGTGGTTGCCCAAGGTCTGGAATTTAGGATAAGAACCCTCCTGGCGCTATATTATCATCATATCATTGGGGTAATGTAACTCTGCCTTCTAGGCGCCCCAACTTCAGAAGTGGGTGACATTTAAGCCAATGCCAGGATTAACCCAGTGCATTGAATTAAAAAAAAAAGTTTCACAATCACTTATATCACTTTTACACGAAACTACTACTGAAGCTGTCTCTTTGTTTATCTCACCAGTACTTCTTTCCTTCCCCTTTTTTCTATCTTGCTGTTCACCTTGTATGATTTTCCTCTCTTTAATATTCTTACTGTTTTCAGACTCTTTGATCATAATGAATCCTGAGGTTGATGTTAAACAGGAAGTTCCTCTGTCAGAAACTGAAATCGAACCACAAGTAAGTTACTGTACACATGTATATTTAGCTGTCTTTCAATAATTAGATGTTTAAGTTTGATGTCATGGGGCTATTCTGTGAATTTCATTTTACAGGACATGAAAATAGAAATAAAATTGGAGATAGAAGAACAAACTGGAAACATTGATGAAACAGATGAGACATTTCTAGCTTTCGAGAAAATAAAATTAGAGGCATGTATTTGTTGTTATAGTTCTTGAAGGTATTATGCTAGATGCTGCTGATATTATAATTACATCATAGAAGTGCGTAGTGGCTGGATGAGAGGAGCCCTTAGACAATAAGACAACAAATAAATAGTGGTCTGCACCTGCCTGTTTTCAGTATGTGAAGTATACCTTGATATCACACATGTTGCTTTTGAATTATAAAACAAATAATATTCTATTTACATAAAAATTATACTAATCTATGTTGCAATCTTGGCTTCTTGCGTACAGTATGTTTGATACCGTTGACATTTTACTTGGTTACCTCAACCGGTAACCACTAGTTTTCATATTTACCTAAATTTTACGTACTTTTCTATATAATATTATATGCAGGGTATTTCGAATAATTGAATGAAGGCTTTCACGGCTGATAATCCTAAAGTTAAGAGATTCCGGGGTAAGTGACCATGGTCGATTTCTGGTGTTTATTCCACACGTTTTACCCTCAAGTGCGGAGGGCATCTTCAGTGGCGAGTACTTCAGGTAATGTTCCTTGGTCTCATTCACAGTCGGGCCTCCGACCAGGGAACACTACCTGAAATACTTGCCACTGAAGATGCCCTCTGCAGTTGAGAATGAAACATATGGAATAAACACCAGTAATCGACCATGGCCACATAGCCGAGAATCTCTTAACATTGTTTCAGAAGAAGTATCACAGATTTCTAGGGGTTGTAGAGGGGACTTAGTAGGTAAAGTTTTGATAAGGAACCCATGTCTGGAAACTTAACATTTCAATGTAGAATAAGTTTGAAGATTGAAACACAATGGGCTTGTATCATGTGTCTTGTGTTTCAGAATAAGTATTACAGACTTCTAGGGGTTGTACTACACCTTTCGATTCGTAGGAAGATCTTCTTACATGAATTCTGCCTTCAGCAGAAATTATTGAGCACACACCAGGTCTTGTGGGGCATATGTATGAAAACATACATTCCAGGTATACTTTGTGCAATGAACAATATTGTCGCCACGTGGAACCAGACTTGCAGTACCTACAACCCTTAGAAGTCTGTAGTACATATTCTGAAACACACACAATATCAGCCCGTTGTGTTTCGATCTTCAAGCCTATTTTACATTGATATGGTAAATTACCGCATATGGGTGCCTTATCAAAATTTTATTTACTAAGTCCCCTCTACAACCCCTAGAAATCTGTAATACTTATTATGAGACATTCTGTATGTGGTCCACTAAGTTATAAAAATTCCATGAGATAATTTCTTCTATTATGGGGACTTCCCATCATCTATCCAATAACTATGCACCAAAACAAGATGCCTTAAAACACCTTGTTACTGAATAACTTTTATGATGACTATTTAACTCATGTCCCAAATGGGAGTCAATGACCAATCACATTTCAATGATTTTTTATTTACAACCAATCACAGTCCATTTTCACCTCAATTTTATCAATTTAATATTATACTTTAAAATCAAGCTCCTCCTTTTTAATATTCTGAATAGGTCAGAGCATTATTTTGTAGTAACTGACTCTCTATGAAATACGTTGAGTATAACAATTTATATATTAAGATGTAAGAATTCTGTAATGCATGTGGCTACCAGATTGTATATATAGTGCACGAATGTAACCAGATAGTGGGATATAATATAAAAACGTTTGTAGCAATTGATTATACCACAAAAGAAAAGAAGAAACCACTGTTTGCACTTTCTTAAACATATTATTTCCCAGGAATTTACGTTCCAGAAAAATATAATTGACATATTTACATCATAGGACATTAGAAATTAATTAATAACCTATAATGTTAGTTATAAACAGTTTGATGTGTTTTATTTTTTCTCCACTAGTGTGCCTTCTTACAATATTATGATCCTTTGGCAATAAATAATAAGATCTGGTTGCAGTGATGAACAAATTAAGCATAACAAACATTTATCAATATTGTTTTCAAACATCACCATTTACATTAAATTTATAAATATTTTAAAATAATTATATTTAACCCTTAACCAGAGTTGTGTGGTCTTTTATGATACCAAAAAACTGGACACCCCTGACATTCTTTTAAAATCCATTTATTTTCGAAATTCTTTTGTGTAGCTTTCCCTGTGTTAAACATTAGCCCTTAGCCTTTGTCTGTAAGTACTGTTACTTTCTCTGTGCATAAGTAAAATAAATGAGTGGTTTCCTTTACTACCCCACCACTTCATTTGTGTCCAATAGTTGTGTTGAACGTTAGTTTATTTAACTATGGTATAGTTGATATTAATATGGCTTATCATGCTAATAAATGTATGTCAGTGATTGATACTGATTTCCTGGTCTTTGTACGTAAAGTTTTGGAAGAATATTAGGGCAATACGAATAAAACTTATTGTTAAAACCATTGAGGTGGAGAGTCATAAAATAAAATAATAAAAAATATACCTTCTTAAGTAAAATCCGTCGTCCTCAACATATAATAAGTGATATAAGTGAATGTGGGGATGAAAATATCCTGACTGTAATAATTATTCTGAACACGAAACAGATTCAGAACTAGAATGTGACTCTGAATTTTATAGGATATCCTTCCAAACAAACATGAAACCTATAATAGACATCACGGAGTATGGGTTTAGAGATGATCAAATCATTATTTCGCATGTACATAAAAAAGGAAAAGCTGCCAATATGCTGTCTAACATGCACCATTCATAATGTACTAATTCTGAGAAATGCAAACCAGAAATTATATTCATATTTTTTATATTAATATGAAAGGGAGAGTAGATACCTTTGAAGAAAAGTTTTTTACATATAGCACAAGCAGGCGAAGATGGAGATGGTCCCTGGCTGCCTGCTATGCTATTCTGAACAAAATTGATGTCAACTGTTTTGTATTGCAATCATCTTTCAAGGATTACAAGACTATTTCTCACTCTGAATTCTAAAAAACTTTAGGCCGACAACTTACAGTGCCATATCTGAACGAAATACTTGTAAATGTTTGACTACCAAAAGAACTCAGAATGATTATTTCCAGGATTTTGAAGAAACTGTTTCCTTTGAATGACCAATCAAGGATGTAAAAGAAAACAGTGTGCATTGTGTCCTCATTCAAACGAAAAGAAAATGAACCAATTTTTGTGTTAGATGTGATAGACCAGTGTGCCAGATATGCTGATCAGTCATGTGGAGAATAAGGAACATTCTAAAAAAAAAGTTTTCATAAATTACGTAGGATTTTTTAAGTGTATTTTGAAATTTCGGTGAAAAAATGTGTGTGAACACGAAATCTGACAAATTCATTGTATAGATATCTGTGGTAATTGTTTTATTTTTCACTACACTTGTGCTATATCCTATAATTTAGTGAATATCCCTCCCCCAGGTTATCCATATTATTCATAAATCAGTTAAATAAGCAAACTATTTTATAATCCTGTTTTTCACAATAAATACAAATACAACTGCACATACTATCACATTTTCTGTTGGTATCTTTTTCGACCCCACAACTCCACTTACGGTGTACGAAATGCACAACTGTGGTTGAGGGTTAAATAATGATTTGTGAGTAAACAGCTTAATTTTATTCCTTAAGTAGTCCTAACAAATGCCACTCTTGATTTCCAAATTCTCTAGATAAATCCACGACTCACGAAGTGGAGAGTGCATTTATTGATAATTTGGAAATCATTCGTGGTATTACTTATGATAAAACATATTGTATTTATCCATCTCTTGTTCATTCATTCAAATATTATTGTAGGGTCATTATTAATTCTGTGATTTTTGAACTGTTTTCATGCTGAACTTATATAACTTGAGTAAAGTACACTAACATATTTATTATATTTGAAGAGAAAAAATACACCTAAACAGGGTTTGAACCCAGGACCTTTGACTCTCTATGCCAATGCTCTATCCAACTGAGCTACCTAGGCCTCCAATCTAAATGGAAATCTATCTCTTATACATAGTTCCCAAGCATCAAATGTTACAAGTTGTTGCTCAATTATTCAAATCACAGCTTCTATTTAAGAAGATAGGAGTTGGAATCGGGCCATATGCTACTTGCAATTGACCTCTCCAGTCGTGCTTTCTGAAGTGATCTTTTTCCAGAAGTGTCTCTTTGTGGATAGAATTGGCATCTTGCACTTTCCATTTGAGAAAGGTCAAGACTGGTTTCAGATAGTTCTTACCGTTGCATATAAAATGAGATGCCAGTTGGTTGACCAACCAGTCATGTTTGATTTGTAAATGAGTAAAAGTGATCTAAGTTCAAAGACAAGTTTTTTTTTTACAAAGAAAAATTACCGTTGAACTCGGATCTCTAAACTATATCTCTTCTTTCTAAAATAAATCTATTTCCAATTCTGAAAAGAGTTAATTTAAAATGTAACATAAAAAAATGTTTTATTTTAGGAAGTAATATTTTAAGGTTCTTTTAATCAAGTTCTATTGAGTCTATAATATCTTACCTCAATTTAATGTTGATTTGTTATCGAACATGTTTGATATGTTGATTGAAGCTGTCAGCTAGTGTGAAGAACTTAAATAATATCAACTGTGAAGATTAAAGTCTTATAGCAGGAAAGTATATGTGTGTATATAGAGTGAATTAGTGAGAAAGAATGAAGAAAATTTGAAAATTTTTCTAAACATTTATGAAGTTAAATTAAAGAAATTCAACTGTATCCCATCACTACTGCTATCCCTTATAATATTAATTTTGCCATAAATAATTAATTATCTACTGATACAAGAACACATCCCTTATACATGCTCAGACTTGACTCAGAGTTATAATGCTGAACTTATTATGACCATTTCAGCGTGAAATAGGAAATAAGTATTGTGTCAAAAACTCTAGGCAACTCGTAATTTTATTTGTATAAAAAAATTAAATAGCATTTTATATTGCTGCTGAGTTGTTGCTGTTATCATGTGGATTAGAGGATGCCTAGATTTCTATTGTGGTGTAGCATATTTGTTATTTAACACGTTTCTTTTTCAGATGGACTGTAATGAAGAAAGTGTTGCTGAAATGTATGGCTCGAATCCATGTGCAGAAACAGAAAAGAGAAACTTGACGTGTTCAATTTGTAATAAGTCATTTACTTTGTCGTCCAATCTTAAGAGACATTTAAGTTTGCATAATAATGAGAATCTATTTGAATGTTCCATTTGTAGTAAGTCGTTTACTCGAAAGAGCAATCTTAATTCACATTTACATTTCCATTATAATGAGAAGCCATTTAAATGTTCTGTTTGTAATAACTCATTCCCTCTCCAGTCCCAACTTACTAGACATTTATATGTTCACTCTAATGATAGACCGTTCAAATGTACTCTTTGTGGTAAGTCGTTTAAACGAAAGTCTAATCTGAATACACATTTACATTTCCATAGTAATAACAAACCATTCAAATGTACACTTTGTAATAAGTCATTTACTATGAAGTACAGTCTTAATTCACATTTACGTGTGCATACAAATGAGCAACCATTGAAATGTTCTCTTTGCGATGAGTCATTTACTATGAAATCTGATCTTAATACACATTTACGTTTGCATAATAATGTGAAACCTTTGAAATGTTCTGCTTGTAATAAGACATATATTCAAAAGTCTAATCTCGATGCACACATGTGTTCACATAGTGACGAGAATCCATTCAAATGTTCCGTATGTAATTTATCATTCTCTCGAAAGTTCAGTCTTGTAAGACATTTACTTATACATAATAATGAAAAACCATTCCAATGTTCAACCTGTAATAGGTCATTTACTCAGAAGGCACATCTTAACCAACATTTGCACTTGCATAGTAATGAGAAACTGTAATGTCTTTCTTGTAACAAGTCATTTTCCAATTACAGTAGTTTAATAAACATTAACATTTCAAGTAATGAAAAAGAATGAAATTGTTCTGTTTGTAAATAAGACATTTCCACACTAGTCTCAATTTATTAGACATTGACATGTATACAGCAATGACGAGGTATTGAAATGTTCATGTTTGATTTGCTTATTTATGTAAACTACTCAAAAGTTCAGTCCTTATAATTTTTATATTAATGATAAGCTAAATGAATTGTCTGTTTAATAAAGAAAAATGATTGAAATGATTAATCATTAGATATTAGGTCAGGAAATTGATCTTCGTACACATATTGCAGGGTAATTAAATTAATCAAATGTTAATAACAAATCAATTATTTGGAAAACTATTTACAACAATTATATGTTGATGGTATTGTCAAACCATTTGAATATATTTTGTTAATCCATAAACTGTGAAATATTATTAGTGTATAATATATATATATATACAGGATGTTGCAAAAAACACTGTCAACAGAGGTGAGGTAGTAGAGATTTGTTGATCATATTTTAATAAGGTACCAATATCCGGAAATGATGCGTTTCAACGCTATGACTGGTTAATTATGTCTCAAGATCAGTGTTAGTTCGAAGGATTTGAAGACCCTGTTTCTCAGACTCCAGTAGAGTCACGTGTGGAACCCAATCCACACTACTACACAAATAATTCAAACAATGCCAGGCATATTTGAACTTGTGCACCAATCACTACACTGCCGATATATGCTCTGCAATGAGGTGGGAGGTGGATATTTTGAAAACTTGGTGTGACTGTGACAGTATTGTCAAGTACTGAGTCTTGAAATCCAACTAATGGAACTCTTGAGAAGTTAGCTACTCATAATGTGAAAACGAATAATTTCCGGATATTGGTACCTTATTAAAAAATGATCAACATATCTCAATATACCACCTCACCTCCATTGACGGTGATTTTTATAAAACCATATGTATATATATATATAATATACATGTATATATATATTCACGGTCATCAAAAATATGAAATTGTTTAAATCTTAGTAACAAGTTATTCATTCAGAAACCAAATTTTAAATCATAATTACTTATTCAATGTAATGAGAAACCATTGAAATATATTATTTATATTTTGTGTTGTAATTTTTTTTACTTTTCTTTGTTTTTAACTGCATAGTTGTGCAACAACATTACACTTGATCCTATTCTTCTCTGTTCTTGTTCTACAATAAAAAAAAGAATGTATATATATATTTTTTTAAACAATTCTAGTTTTCATGAAACTGGAACAAGGCAACACACACACACACATATATATATATATATATATATATATATATATGTTATTTCGAGTAGTTTTACTTACAGGACCAAGAGGGTAGAACTGAAGTTAAAGATAGTAGGATGGTAGGAATGACTGAAACAGTTTGCAGAAGGAAGCCATTTAGTGAGCTCTCACCTCTGCTAAGGTGGAAGGAAGTAGTGCAAATATAGTGTTTTCTTTGGCTGTTTTTTAATTATACTAGATCTAGGTGGAGCCAAATCTATTGTAACAATATTTATAGAGGAAAAAGATGGTAGAAAGCTCATATTTCAGTCACTAAATTGCCGGTGGTGAGTGGTACTTTTGGTTATCCTTTACTTGTATAATTCTTACTTTTACAAGAGCATTAACTATAGTTAATTTTTCAGATATGTTTTCTAATGGCATGTAAATTTTGGTATTATATGTCCTGGATTCTTGTAGTGTTTTTGCTAAATATATTATTTAGTTTTGTTATTTGTTACTTGTGATGTATTGTGTTATTTATTTAGTTGCTGTGATCATTAAATTTTTTCAACTGTTCGCCTGATGAAATGAGTCCCTCGAATCAATTCTTCATTTTTTAAATTACAAAATATATTGTTTATTTTTTATTATTTCACTCACCTCATACTTCATAATTCATAGCAGACCCTGGGTTTCTTCACATAATTTGTGACATTGTCAATGCTGCGTCACGTTCACAACTGACGTCCAACGGCCTTCTATCCTGCAGACTGACCTCCGCGCCATCTGGTGGCCGACCGAAGAATTTCCAAATCAGTCCTCTTTCTTTATAACCGGGTATTTCAAAATTCATAGTTGTATTTTCATTCTTGCATATGTAAATTTTTTCCCAAATTGTGAGTTCCTTCGGTTTTTCCAATTGTTTAAGTAATTTTGTTTTGGTTTCTATTCTATGTTTTTCTGACCAGGCATGTGCAGCTATTGCAGATTTTTCGGTTTCTCCATTTTTAACATTTCTGAGGTGTTCTTTTAATCTTGTATTTAGATTCCTTTTTGTTTTCCTATGTACATCTTTTCACAATCTTTACAATTAATTTGATAAATTCCCGATTTTTTGCAGTCTTCAATCTTTTCATTTTTGTTGGTTTTTATTAAATTACCTAAGCTGTAATCATTTTTTGGTGCTAATTTAATGTTGAATTTGTTGAAAATTTTTTGAAACTTGTCAAATACGAAAGGATGGTATGTGAACTTCTTGAATTTTTTGCCTATATTTTTATCTGTCTGAAGAGTACTTTCATTGATGACTTTTTGTTCTTTGAATTTATTTATTTTCTTGTGTATCATTTTCTTTTGAAAACCATTATCCTTAGCAATTTGTATGATGTGTTCTTTCTCTTTATTGTAATTTTCTTTGCTCATGGGGACATTCACAAGTCTGTGTGTTAAACTATTAAATACTGCCTGTTTGTGTGAAAAATGGTTGAATCCAGTAGCTTTTATATAATTGTCGATGTGAGTTTCTTTTCTGTACATTCCAAATTCTATTTTCTTTTTTTCTTCATTCCTAATCAATTTAAGGTCTAAAAATGGTATTTCATGATTATTTTCTATTTCCATTGTAAATTTGATTGTTTTATTTTGAATATTTAACAGTTTAATGGCATCTTCTAATTGTTTCTCTTTTACTATTGCTATGATATCATCTATGTATCTTCTCCAAAATTTAAACATCAAAGGATGTGCTTTGGTTACAATGTGACAATGTCACAAATTATGTGAAGAAACCCAGGGTCTGCTATGAATTATGAAGTATGAGGTGAGTGAAATAATAAAAAATAAACAATATTAAAGAACCTCATAGTGTTATTTCCTATCTACATAACTTTACGAAATATATGTTTGACAACAGAGGAACATAGTTTGGGAACCGGACCTTTTTAGGCTGCATTACAGCATTTTCCTTTGGAGAGAAGGAAACTGCTTGTAACTGCTATCAGAATAGTTGATTTTTGGAATTAAAATTGAAGTTGTTAATAGATAGATTTCTTAGATTGAGTCTTGGAAGTTTGGTTTGATTTGGGATCTTTTAGGGTGAACGAGTATAAAGAGGAAACATTTATTTGTTTAATAGAATAGCACAATTGAGAGAGGTATATCATACACACACCCCAAAAAATGAAACTTTGTCTCTCCCTCACTCATTCTTGCACCTGTGTATATATCAGGTGGTTAGGAGTAAAGTGGTGTAAGTGCAAGTTTGTAGTTTTGAGGAAAACAAGTTTAAAATGAGGTGTATAAGAAAATCATTGGTAATTGAAAATGATAGCAATTATACTTTATCTACTTTTAACACTTATTCTTATATCCCTTTGCCATTAATGAAGTGATGCTTCAAAAATGTGGATTTGAATCAAACTTTTTTTAAATAAAAATTACTTATACACCTTTGTTTCTAACTGCCTCATTCTAAAGATCTTGTCCTAGAATTATAAATCAACATACAAAATAGTTTTAAACAAAGACAACTTAACACAATATACAATTAATTGTGGAAAAATTGTCATGTCTAAGATTTCGTTTTCAATAATATAAGTTTCTGCTTGTTCTACAGATACTACTCTGTTATTTTACACTGTAGAGAATTGACAAGTTTTTTTACTTCTTTATGATGGCTGATCAAATTTGGTTTTATTCTGTTGTTTTTAAGGTCTATTTTTAATTTAATGTTTAATTTTGTTGTATTGTTAATATATTTTCTACATAAAAATGTGTGCTGATATTAAATGTGGTTCTCCAAAAATCATATCTGTCACAAATAATCTGAAAATGTTTAAAAGTAGAAACAGGAGCAGTTAACACATCATTATAATCAGTTCATGACCCATACACAGTGGAATTCAGAAAAAAATATTGTATCATCATTGGCCACAATCGACTAGTGTTTCAGTTCCTTAGCTCTGGTTCCGAGGGTCGCCGGTTCAAACCTTGCTGTAATCTATGGATTTTTGGAATGAAAATCCAAAAGAAAGACGTCCGGGAGGGGCTTTAAGCCGTGGGTGCCGAGTCTGAAGATTTTCAGGCTCGTAAAATAACCTTAAACCTGAATAAAGAGGTCTCTAAGTAAAATTTACCAAACTTCATCACGTGAATATCTTAGTTGCCTACTAGATATCTGATTGGGTTTGTATGTTGACTACATATCATTCATGACATCTATAGAGAAATAGAGTATAAATAAATTAATATTATTTAACATTTTCCTATACTGTTATTTTAACACAGTTCCAATAATGGATCATATTATAATATTATAATGATATTTGAAAAGAAAAATTGTGTGAACCAGGAATTGAACCGTGGACCTCTAGTCCAGACTAGTGTGCAGCCCACTACACCATTTCACACCTGGCACAAACCTGTATATGTGGAAAGAATTGTTAGTGTTTGTGCCAGGTGTGGAATGGTGTAGTGGGCTGCACACTAGTATGGAGAACTAGAGGTCCACGGTTCGATTCCTGGTTCACCCATTAATTTTTCTTTTCACAATATCGTTATAATATTATAAATTAATATTGTCTAGTAGCTCTTCACAAAGGAGTGGTTATGGCCCTTCATTGGGCTGTTACGCCATTGTAGATAGTTTACATGCAATTTATATCATTGAAGTAATATGTTGCTGGAACAAGACATATAAATTTGGAATAAGAATATCAGAAAATAAAAAATGAAACACCCTATTGGTTGCAAATGACCAAATAATAATAGCAAATTCAAAGATAATGTACAGAAAGGTCTGTATGAACTTAACAAAATTACAGAAGAATATGGTTTGAAGATATCTACAGAAAAAACAAAAATTATGGCATTTCAAGGTGTAGATCCTGTCAGAAGTAAAATTGTACTGGACAATAAAATTTTGGAGCAGGTGAATAATTTTACATATATAGGATGCAATATCTCATATGAAAAAGAAAAGGATGTAAATGCAAAAATATCTAAAATTTAAGAATTTTAGGGTTAATAAATTCTATCTTCAAGCCACAGTTAGTCCAAAAGCATTCAAGATTAAAAGTGTATAAAACACTGGCTCTTCCAACTCTTTTGTATGGTAGCGAAGTGTGGACGTTGAAACAGAAGGATATACAGAGACTTAGATCTGCTGAAATGAGATACCTTCGGAGGACTGCAGGATACACACTACTAGATCACCAAAAAATTGAAGACATCTTAGAAGAATTACACATGGAACCTTTAGAAAACAAAATTTCTGATTATAATCAAGATGGATGCAACATGTTCATCGAATGGAAGATCACAGAATACTCAAACAAATGTTAAAATATCAACCTGCAGGAAGAAGAAGACCAGGACGTCCACTCAAAAGTCTTTTGGATGGTGTTTCTCTTTAGGCCAAAACAGGTCAACAAATGGCCTAAATTCGTGAATGTACTATGATGATGAGATAGTTTACATTATGGTCATCTTTGAGTTAAGCCTTGACCTTCCGAACAGCCAGCCATTCTGTTCTGTCATTTGCTTTCTGTCTCCAATTATTGTTTCTAGTTCTTATTAAATCAGTCCCTACGTCATCCATCCATCTAATCTTGTGTCTACCATGTCTTCTTTTAGAACCTAGTTTTACGTCGAGAACTACCTCAGGGATTCGGTTAACAACCGCGTATGGATATATTCGATTTTTTCTGTCCAACTACAACAAGAAATTGACGGTTAACCATTCTCCTGCGTTCTTACCAATACAAGTATGTATTTATAGTAAAACTTGTGTTTCACTTTGTCTAACAGTCAGAACATCTTCCATGGCTTTTGATTTAATAACACTCTAATTCAACCCAAGAAGTTACTACAGATGTTGCCAAACTCATAATAATGATATTTGTTTGTTTAGAGAAGGGTGGAGGGGTAAGGTTAGAAGTACTTTTTCCAAATATATCTACTATACATTTAGAAAACAGATTTTTTACGGCATGCAAATTAGTTTTATAGTATATATGAGATCCGACACTTCCACACTGGATAGTACAGGCCTGCATGAGCTCAGTGACAAGTGATAACTGTTTTTTTCTTTAAGAGGGGTGGCTTGGACGGCTACAACTTACAACTCTGTACGTGCTGTGTTGCATGTTTCAGCTTTATTTAAGGATTTCTCTCAAGCAAATACCTATTCCAAACAGACAGTAACTTCCTGGGTTGAATCTGACAGTAAGTAGGTGCCATCCATTTCTGCTTCTTGACATAGTGGATAGGTTGGGGTGCTGGTATTGCCTATGTCGTGTATACTGGCTATAAAGTTAAATAATATACGTCTTAGTCACTAGAAACTGCACATCAAACAAGACTACTCACACCTTCTTTTTACAAGGATTAAATCTTATTGGCTAGTTCCGGCTCCAAGTTTCATAGCTATTGTGTCTATCTATTTCGTGGGCGTCCCTTATCTCTTTTTCCTCCTCTCGGTTGATAGTTCAGACATTTCCTAGGTAATCTGTTGGTATCCATTCTGCAGACATGTTCATACCATTTTCTCCTATATTCTTCTATTTTATCTGTCAAACTGAATATTTGTGGTTCTTTACGAATATCTTCACTTTGTTTTTTATCCGTTAAAGTATATCCTGCGACAAATCCTAAATATTTCATTTCTGTGACTTCTATTCTTTTAATTTTCTGTTTATTGAGAGTCCATATTTCTGAGCCATGCAATATTGCAGGCACAGCCAATACTAGATAAAATTTTTAATGTTTCTTTTCTGGCTTTCTTTCTCAGTGTTCTTTTAAGGGTGCCACATAAATATTGAAATATTTGTAATTCATTATTTATGCCTTTTTCTCTATTACAATGTAGAATATACATAGATAATTGAAATATTTTACTTGTTCTAGCGTTTTGTCATTTATTACTATTTTGATCAGGATAACTGAATGTCCAATCAAAGCGAAAATAATGGACATTTAATTATCAGCAATACACCATGTCTCTTAATCTTATTGTAGTTAGCAACTTTATTTTCAGAAAATTGAACCATTTAAATTACTTTAGGAAATATACATAATCTATCGAGAAAAATACAGGTCACACATCTATAGAGATGATTCATATTAGAGAGGAAATTGTAAAACAAGTGTTAGAGTATACTGAAATCTTTTATTAGAGACCAGATTTATACGTAATTACATATTTTTTCTCGGTATGTATCAGTCTGATAACTCAAAATGTTAATTAATTGGGCTACTAGGGCCATTAATTTCATGTTCATATTTCATATTTTTAGATAATACAGTCAGTACTACATATTTTAAACATAATTATTTTATTTTACCCAATATCAAATGCCTATTACAATGTGTATTATTGTGGGCTGAAAAAAAAATGTTGTTGTATTTCGAAGTAGTAATAGCGCGGAAACGTTGCGAATTATATAGACAAAAAAAAAAGAAAAAATCAAAATCTGTTGACATCTTTCGCATAAAGGCTCTAAAGTTTGACAAAATATGAAAAAAAAACTTAATTTTTGCGATTATTGTTTTAATTTTTTAATTAGATGTTTTTGTAATGTAATAGTTTGTAACGTCCTCAAATACAGCCTAAAACATTGTGTTTTAATTTGGTTTAGATCAGTTGATATATTTCAGTCGTGCTTAGGGCCTAAAAGTTGCCAAAATATTGAAAACTTCACATTTTTACGAGTTTTTAAATATAGAGCAAATCGAAAAGTACCATGCCCATTGTTACTGTTATCACCCATCATGCCATAGGCTTAACTGTCTTTTTTTTTCAGGTACTGTTTTTCTATAGTATTGGGGTCAGTGCGCGACCGGAAGTTGTTAATTTATTCACACCACAGTAAAACAATGTTCTTGTGTTCAAAAATAAAAATAATGTAACTATTACGTTTAAAAAAGGGTACAATAATCCACTTAAAATATAGTTCAACAGTAGTATTATAGAGTATTATCAATGTTAAATTAAAATCAATAATAAATACTACATAAACATTATTGTTGAAATGATAGGAGGATATGAGAAATAGTGTAATATGGAAAACCTTTGTAATTAAAAACATAACAGCAAATGGAAATATTAACCATTCTCACATTAGGCACTGTATATAATTGCTTCCTTCAATATCCTGTAAAATTAAAAATAATTGATTGTGACATCTCTCAACTATGGAATCCATCAAGAATTATGAAACGCCATCTACATTGTCATCAGTTATATCAAGACAAACAGAACTGTAAATACATTATAGGGAAGCGTAAAAAATATATGGTAAAAATTGTGTCATTTGAGGCTATATTTAAAAATTACTTTTCTAATTATGTAAAAATTTTATTTATGTTTCTGTAAAGAGAAAAAGAACAGGAAATAAAAATATCTAGTAAGCTGACTTCTGGAAATATTTGCTTAAATGTCTATAAGTTTTCTCTCTTTATATGTATCTCTTT
Organism: Diploptera punctata; assembly: GCA_030220185.1. Lineage (NCBI taxonomy): Eukaryota > Metazoa > Arthropoda > Insecta > Blattodea > Blaberidae > Diploptera > Diploptera punctata. The sequence goes on from JASPKZ010008071.1 coordinate 175,951, forward strand.
CTGTCTCTCTCACATGCACTTTTCTTTATTAATGATAATTTTCCTTCTGGAATTCATTTTTTACAATCTACTGCACCCTATTTAAGATGATTACAGAGCATATATAAACAAATAAAACAATTAAATCAGTTAATTTCATTTTTTACTATTATTAAAAGTTTGAAAATAATTGTTGTATTTTTTTATCGTACTTGTCGTTTGACACTAAAATGAGATTGTCAGCTTCCTAGTGTTGTTCAAGACAGCATGCTCTTAATGACAGGGACAGTTTAAAATAGTGATTATTCCTTAGGTTTCCATGTTCCAAATGTTTGGTGTTGAGAAAATGTTTTCTTTGTTCTTGGTATTCGTACATAGCAGTCTTTGTCTGATTCATTAGTAACTTTTTGTTGAATAGTCTCTCAAACCTAACATGGTCTATCTCTCTGTTTTTTAACAACAGTTTTCATGTAACAGTTTGGTGCTCTCTCATCAAATCATTTGATGATCTGTCCATTATTTAAACTTATATTTATTATCACTTTATTTATTAATCTGTATTGCTTTTTATTTATTGTTTTATCTTACTTATAGAGGCTTTAAAACAAGTTCATTTTCAATTTAATTCCATCTCTTTTCTCAGTAACTTATTATACTGTTATGCAGTGTCAGAGAGATCACATGATAGATTCATATTAAAAGTGTGGATAAGATTTTTGTTCAATTTTGGACCATTATTATTCTAATATATAACCTTTCTGATTCCTACTATGGTAGAATATGCAGGATTGCAGTGGAAAACTATTTTATTTAATCATTTGATTTTGTGTTTACTTGATAAAATTACATGATGTGTTTAATGAATAAAACCATCAGAGTTTTACACGATTTTCATAAATATTTATTTAACATTCTTAATAGCTGTTTCAATACACTGTATCTTCATTAGATGATGATGTACAAACAGCAAAATTATAAGTCACAGAACCAAATGCATTAGAGGATAAATTAGTGCTTCAGGTTCAGATAGGATTCCAGTAGAACTCATACTATCAGGAGGAAAAAAAAATAGATGTAACAGTTATATCATTACTTAGTATGATTTGGGATAAAGTTGTTCTTACAAATGAATGGAAAATACTGATTATTGATCCAGTCAATAATAAAGGAAATAAAACTGATTGCAACAACTACAGGGGCATCTCATTACTTTCAACTTCATACAAAATTCTAACAAATATATTAATATTCAAAGTTACTCACCCTATTGATGACTCAATAGGTGATCGTCAACGTGAATTTAGAAGAAATAGGTCAACAATCGATCAGATTTTTTTGTAGAAGACAAATTTTAGAAAATAAATGGAAGTATAATGTACTGTCGATCATCTATATGTAGACTTCCTAAAGGAATACAATTCAATTAAGAGGGAGCAGTTTTATAGTATTGCTAAAAATTAGTTAAATTTATTTGAATGTGTCTAAATGGCACAAATAGTAGGGTGCATGTAGGTAAATAGTTTTAAGATACTTTTGAAATTCACAATGGGTTAAAGCAAGATGATGCACTATCTTCAGTTTCGTACTAGCATGCCTTCAAATTTTATATAAACGAAGATGGTCTACAACTCAATTGTATTAAAAAGCTGTTAGTATATGCGGATGATGTAGTACTACAGAATGTCACCAAAGTCCTGCTACCAAAACAATCTAACTTAGTTCGTGGACTATTTGAGATAGAGTCATGCATTTTTACGACGTATTCTACATCTCTCAAAGTTTTGCTTACATTTATTGCGGATTGCGATTTAAACGACAATGACACCACAAGAAAAGGCCCAATGTTTATGGTCATATGGTGTGTTTGGTAAATCACCAATTCAGAGAATTTTCCGCCGGCAATATGGAAGAGATTCTCCATCCTAATTAGATGGGCCGAGTAATTTCTAGCGACCGGCAGTGTAGTGGACTCGCCTCTGAGGGACGACCAGGTGTGAGCCAAGAAACTATCGACAATGGGCAGCTTGCATTTCAACTCAGACCTCAAAAATCGGTTCGTCGTGCTTCACGGGAACGGCATTTACCAAAATCAACCATTCATAAAGTCCTTCATAAGCGGCTATATCTTCGGGCCTATAAAGTGCAAATTACGCAAGCGTCGCTGCCAACTGACTTCCCTCGGCGTGCGGAATTTGCTGATTCCATGCTGAACGTAATATTGACGAAGACAATGAGTACCTGCAGACATTGTTAACCGCCATAACATTCGGATGTGGGGATACTGGTGATTTGGCAGACTCAGCATATCACCAGACACATTGGGTATTTTCCTGTGGTGTCGTCATTGTTGTTTAAATCACAATCTACGACAAATGTAAAAACTTATAGATGTAGAATATGTTGCAAAAGACCGTATGTCTCTATCTCAAATATTTATGAGCTAAGTTATATTCTTTGGTAACAGGTCTTTGTGGACACACTGTATTAGGCAATAGTGAGGAAATACAAGAACCAACACACACACACACTATACTGAATAACACTAAGAAATTAGGCTGGAAGAATAATCAATAAGACTAAATATATGGTCACCATATAGTAATATGTCCACCGCTGTGGTCTCGGGGTAGCGTGCTGCCTTGTCACGCAGCGGGCCCGGGTTCGATCCCCGGTCGGGGCAGTTTTTCTGGGTGAGGTTTTTATCGGAGTTTTTCCTCACCTGTAAGACAAATGTCAGGAAAACTTTAATGCCCAAACGGTCCCCGAAATCATATGGCCATCATTATCATCACCCTTATCATTATCATCTTCATCATAATCATCCTTCACCGGTGTGGAAAGCAACAGGAAGCTACCACATCTACAATTCCCTAGTAAAGCTGCAAGCATAGCATGAAAATGCTACGATTGCAGTGAAGGACCTGCCTTCGGGCAGAATTACTATGGATGGATATAGTAATATATTATATAATCAAAATGGACAGTTTATGACAAATGAGGGAAACTTTGGAGAAATGGTTGAATTCATATAATTGGGATCAATAATTACAAACAGGTATGGAATGGACAGTGGAATTAAAAATAGGCTTCATTCTAGAAATGCATGCTTTTATGTATTATAGGGACTCCTCTCATTCCAATTTCTCTAAAAATAAAACATAGAAATTGAAAATATCTAAAACTGTCATTTCCCAGTTATATGGTTGCGAAACATTGACCCGTACTTTAAAGGAAGAGACAATTTTACGAGTATTTGAGAGTAAAGTTCTTAGGAAAATATTTAGATCAAATAGAAATGAGCAGAAAGATTGATGGATAAGACTACATAACTGTAAGCTACATGATAACTAAATGAACAAATCTCACCAGAGGGAAAACGCCCAGTTGGTGATCAAGAATGAGGTGGAAGAATTTTCATGACTTGCGTGAAGTAGACTATACAGCGAATGATTAGAAAACATTAACTCAGGATAGGGATGTATGGCTCGACAGAGCCAGTGAGTTAGTTAATTAGTAAAAAATTCATATTGACTCGTTAAAGGCACATGATAAGTATTATTCCCCTAAGAGAGAAATAATAAAATATACAAATTTTAACTAACCAGCTGTTATTGTGTTTGGTTTCCGATTGTACATGCAATGAATTGGGATGGGCAGGGTAATTCTATATCGCGCTTTATGGTGTATAAGTATAGAATGCTTTTCTATGCAAATATAAACCATTTATTTATGATGATGTATCACCCTTCTCTATGGTGTATCACTGTCTCTGTGATGAAATGTTCACGGCGTCGAAGATCTACAATTGCTTGATTTAATGGGGAGACCATTACGTAATATTAGAAAGTATTTTTGTATTTCTGATATGCTGGAACGGTATTTACGCTTTCAATTTCATAAAAATATGTGAATATTGTAACAGGTTAAATAGTGTATTGTTCTTTTGACAAATCGACACATTTAATAAAGAAGGAATGCAACGTGTAAGTTTGTTTTCACAGGAATGTGTAAATACCAATATTTGGTGTTTTTCACGTTTGGTTATAATTTGTGTTATTTGGAAATGAAATCTATTCTTATATTAACTTTAGTAAATATTTAAAGAACAGATCTATCAATCTTTCGTTTTATGATACATGTGTTGTAAGCAATTTTCGTATTGTAGCAAATATCACAATAGCGTAATTAAAGAAGTAAAAATTTTGAAGTGTTATTGTCTCATAATATGAATAACCAAAGAAATTACGATAATTACAGAAAAAAACAAATGGAAATAGTATCCAACGTGTGACATGAAAATTTTTGGCTATTCTATGCTACCGTGCCACCAGTATTCGATCGGATAACAACTGACTTTATTGGCCAATGTGATAACACATGTTCCCGCTATAGCTAATTATCAATATATTTGCATAAGGGGATTCTATCCCAACCCCTATATTTATTTGTTTACCAACTTATTTAAAATTGATGGTGATTTTTGTTAATATTATAATCCATCTAAATTAGAGTTAGAAATGCACAAGTAGGGTAAGAAAATGGGCGAGTTAATACACCAGATAAGTATAGTGTTCACTTGTTTGTTAGCAGGTTTAAGTAATAAGTTAGCTACACTGTCTGAGCAATGATTAATACACATTTTACATTGCAAATATGCTGATTTAGGTTACTTTGCAGGTTGAAAAAGGGTGAGGGGAAGAGTAACACCTCATAAAAAAAACCTTGGTTCAGCTTGCCCAGCTGATAGTACCTTCTGAGGGCCCCTTGCCAGGGTTACAGTGAAGACATCAACGGTAGATACAGCGGAGAAGGAATCCTTCGGTACAGTGTACCTGACGCAAGTGCAACTCTACATCTACTGTCTTGTAAATTGACAAACAAGTGGATGGGGTTTGTTAGTCCTGCAAGACAACCCATGTAGGAGAGACAACTCCGAAATAAAATGGGGCAGGCTGAGCTCTGGAGCTGGTTGAAGGTAATATACCTAGGGAGGAAACCCCATATAATAAACCCACCATGAAAATGGGCTAGCAACACACTTCAAGGTGTATCTTATACATTGCTCGCAGTCCCAAGGATCAAGCCTCAGATCAAAGATGCACATCCAATACGTCTTCTTCCAAGGAGTGATTTTGGAAATAAACAGGATGAAAATCCTACAAATTATGATAAACAAGAAGAAGAGGTTACTTTCATCATCTCTCTTTATTTTAAGGCATTTTTCACATTTTTTGGAAAAAAAAAAAAAACATATATTTCTATATTTACTTAATGTAACCATATATTGCGTGTTTTTCCGTTTTTTTTATATAGTTTAAGGTGGCATAGTGGCATAGAATCCCCAAAAATTATTTATAAAGTAGACAGTATAAGTATGCATAATGGATATGATATGGTTGGTTGGTGCCTACCATGCTGCATCTAACACTGTGTCATAGCAGTCTTGCTCTTCAGTACTTTTAAGTTTTGGAAGTTTCCTATTTGATGGCTATACTTTTGTTGAAGTGTTTGTCATCCATTTCTTTCTCTGGGTGGTTGTATACAATCCATCTTGGTGTAGACAATATATTGATCATGTTAAATTATTTAACAAGACAAATGTGATCCATAGTTAATCTGAATTGTGCAACTGCTGTCTTCCCTTGAAGTTTTGGTATGGAGTTGATGTTGTGAAGGAGGCATTTCCATATCTTGTCTTTTGTGGATGATTAAAGTCAGGTTTTGTTAAATTTTTTTATTGATTTTATAAGCCTATTTGCCGAGACATAAGATATAGGTTTGGATGTTGATTTTGTTAACAGGGAACCTTTCTTTGCAAGGAGATCAGCTGTTTTACTGTTCAAGATTCCACAACGTGATGGAATCCATTGTATCATAACTTCTTTGTCATAGTTATGGACTTGTTGTATCATGTCTTAACATTGTGTTGAGTTATGTGTATTTGGGTGACAGATTGATTGAAGAGTTGCTTTTGCGTCCAATCTTATTAAGAGGTTTTCAAGTGATGTTTTTATAGCATGTATCTCACCATCAAAATTTGTTGTTCTTTTTCCAGCATGACAGTAGAATGAAAAGAGGGGGCATGTTCCTCCTGTGCCAGCACCATTTTCAGGATCTGATAGTGAGCTGTCTGTATAGACATGGAACCAGCCAGTTTTAAGGTATCTGGTGTTGGTAGGCTACATTTTTCAGGAGAGTGATGTTTTATTCTGTCTCTTTGTTGATTTCTATAGTTAGATCTAAGTTGCGTGGAATTATTTTAAAATGTGCTGAATTAATTCTAGATGGAATCCATTCATAGTAATTCTGCCCGAAGACAGGTCCTTCACTGCAATCATACCATTTTCATGCTATGCTTGCAGCTTTACTTGGGAATTGTAGGTGTGGTAGCTTCCTGTTGCTTTCCACACCGGTGAAGGATGATGATGGTGATGATGGCTATATGATTTCGGGGACCGTTTGGGCCTTAAAGTTTTCCTGACATTTGTCTTACAGGTGAGGAAAAACCCCGATAAAACCTCACCCAGAAAAACTGCCCCGACCGGGGATCGAACTCGCGTCCGCTGCATGACAAGGCAGCACGCTACCTCGAGACCACAGCGATGGACTTAGATGGAATTACATCTTGATTTATTGAAATATCTAATGTCTGTACTAATTCTTTTACTATTTCAATAAAGGTGGAATGGGTGTTCAGTTTCCTCGACTGTGGTTGTTTCTTTCTCCATTTGTCTTTTGGTAGTAGCATCATTTTCTCATATTATATGAATACTTTTTCTTAGAATGATAATGGGATTGGATAGGTCTGTGTTATAATTATCATTGCTTCTATAGGGATTGTATTAACTGAAATTGTTATTATTTACATAGCATAATTTTGTACTCTGTCTAGTTTTTCCATCATATAGGTGCTGTTATCAGAATATCTCCTCAATACTGTAGAATGGGTTTAATTTTTTCTAGAGCAACCCCATTTAACACCAGATAATGTTATGAGGATTTTCATTCTCTTTATTGTTGTTTTACTTACTTTCTCTACATGATTCGCCCAGACAGCTTGTAGTCTAATGTTACTTTTAGATACATATTGAGATTGTTCATGCTGTGAGGTATGTTGTAGTGTATGTCTAGTTTTTTATCTTTCCATCCTACGGACAAAATCTGATAAACTGGTTTTTCAGTGTTGATGATCATTAAGTTATAATTAGTCAATTTATGGAACTTCCACAGTAAGTTTGTTAGTTCTTGTTGTAAATCATTGTATTTGCTGTCTTGTTGAAGACCAGGACAGGCCTAGAACAGTCTTAGTATATCAGCAGGTTTCTGGCCTCACTTCCACATTTGAAATCAGCAGATATGGATCATCATTTAGCTAGTATAGGTATATCATTTTCAGCATTTCGGAATTCCCCCAGCCATTAGTTTTCTCAGAATCTACTTATTGCAGATATCCAAATTTTTCACAACGCTAGTTGGATACAGTACCTATAATAGCTGAAATTCAAATAGAAACTTTCTTCCTGCTTGGGTATTTGAACCAGTGCATGTCCCATATTCTATGCAGGATTCCTCAGACTTCTCAGCTGTAGAGCACTACTTGTGTTTTTGTCTATCTGTCTATACCTTTAACTCAAAGAAACACCTAATAGGCAACTAACATATTACTTGGATGAGAAAGGCTGACAAAATTCTGCTTAGAATCTGTATTTGAGGTTTTTTTATGTGTTGGAAAATCTTGAGACTCGGGAACCACAGCTTGAATTCCCTTCCAGAGGACTTGTCCGTTGGAATTTTTCCATCCAAAAGAAAAAATCTATGATCTTTGGGACCAAAGGCAAGAAATTCAATTGTTAGATCACTGAGGTTGATACTTGATACACATATATAAAACTAAACTCCACAACGTGACAGACCTACAAGGCCCTTAGCCTACAAGCTGCCATCTGGCCTCATATCCATATGTGTTAATCACAGAGTATATTTTCATTTATCATCGTGTATTTTTCGTCTTACATCTGCATGTTCCTCTTCATTGATCCAAAAAGTTTTTTTATTATTCTCTAATGCTCACAATCTATTTTGCTGTTTTAAAGAAAGATGCCATATTTTGGATCCAGGTGGTATAACAGGAAAAATTTCCTTATTATATGTTTACTTTAATGTTTTGAGAGATTTTGGAAAGAGAGGAACCTTTGTATTGCAAAATATCATGCGTTTTAACAATTCAGCCTTTGTTTAATTTATTTCTGTATCTCATTCCAATTTGTAATTAATGTACCTAGAACACCAAGTTTATCATTGACATTTCAACATGTTAATTACTTCCGAGAGTACAACATATGACATGTGAAAATGATATGATTTTAACCGAAGCATCTGATGCACAATCTACTGGTTCAAAATATATATACACCCAGTGCTCTTTTATATTTTCATTTATCATCGTGTATCAACAATTCAGCCTTTGTTTAATTTATTTCTGTATCTCATTCCAATTTGTAATTAATGTACCTAGAACAACAAGTTTATCATTGATATTCAACATGTTAATTACTGCCGAGAGTACAACATATGAACTGTGGAAATTATATGATTTTAATCGAAGCATCTGATGCACAATCTACTGGTTCAAAATATATATACACCCAGTGCTTTTTTTCTGGCAGTACGGTATGGTATGCAGTACCAGGACCTTTTTGCTCATGTTTAAAAGAAATATATATTTATTCAGAGCAAAATGTATTTTTCCTGGTAGATTGCACTGTCTTCACGAATGAAATTTCCTGTTTTATAACTCATAAGTTAGTTTCACACTTTTTTGTTTCATGTGTTGGTGTTGGAAACGGGAAGTTGCGCTCAGTTCGCCTCCTATATGTAACAAAATAGGAAAGTGCTTGGTAGCTGCTCACTATCAATCTAGCTTGAATCAGTGTAATTATTCTTCAAAATGAATAAAGTAGTACTTTGTTTATGCCAATTAGTAAAAAATGGAAGGCAGAAGAAGCAGAAAATGTCGAATCTTCAAATAGTAAAGACGAAAAAGATTCTGAAGAAGCAAAAATCGTCGAATCTGCACGTGGTCAGGACGAGAAAGATTCTTAAAAAGCAGATATTGTCGAATCTCCAAATGGTCAAGACAAGAATGATTCTGGCCCGAATGGTGGACACTGTTGCAGAAAAATTACTTTTGCCAGAGAAATGATTGGCTGTATGTCAAGAATAAAATTTTGGGCTGCAAATTATGTCGCGATTTTGGAAATCTAGCTGTCGAGAAACAAATGGGAATGAAAATTCAAGTGGAGTGGGGAAATTGTAAAATCAGCCATTTTGGAGAATCCTGGAAACAACAGTTAATGTCACTGAGCAAAAAAAAATACACAATCATAAGGAGAGTGCGGAGCACAAAGAATGCCAAAAAGTAACATCTGAAGCAAACAATAAAACATTAGAGAAAGTTTTCTTAAATACTTTGTCTCATAATATGGGATTTATAGAAAACATTTTTCGAACCGCTTACAAAATGCAAGAAAGAACCAATAATTTAACAACTTTGACGATGAAATAAATTTTCAGGAACTTAATGACATAGACATGGGCTATATTCTTCATTCCACAAATATGTGCATTAACATTGTGAGCCACATCGCAAATGAAGTGAGAAAAACATTAATGCACAATATAATGCAGTACAAGAACATAGTGTCATTACTAATTGATAAATCTACAATTGTGAGTAACAGATCCACACTGATTGGTATTATTCGTGCAGTTCTACCTGAACTTTCAGCTCCAGTGAGTCTTTTTCTAGACTTGATAGAATTGTCAGATGTTACAGCTAAAGGAGTTCTTAACTCTTTAATTAGTCGTCTTAATGATTTAGGAATCTCTGAAGATTACTTGAAGGAGTATTTATTGTCTGTGATGGTGCAGCTGTGTTATTTGGTGTGCGTAATGGTGTAAGGAGGCTATTGGAAGAGAAGTTTTCTAATATTATTTTCTGGCATTGTGCTAACCATTGTCTTGAATTGTCTGTTAATGACACGGTGAACGGTGTGGCAGGAGTGAATCGCTTCAAGAGTTTCATAGACGAACTTTACACAACTTATCATGCTTCACCTAAGAATGCTAGGGAACTACAGGCTTCTGCAGCAACTCTAGAACTTCAACTTCTTAAAATTGGCAGAATGTTAAACACTCGATGGGTTGTATCTAGCTTTTGCACCTTTTCTGTAGTGTTGCAAGACTTTGAAGCTCTCATATCACTTTTCAAAAAACAAAAGAAGCAATACAGATCGTTGTCTTTATGAGGAAAATAACATCATACGAGTTTGTTCTTGATTTCGGCCTTGTGTGTGATGCTCTCCAAGAACATAGCGAACTAAGTCTACAACTGCAAGATAGAAATATTGACTTGTACAAAGTACACAGGAACATACTGAATACTGAACAAATATTTGAGGAAAGTATTGAAAATCCTGGTCCATACTACAGTATAACTTTACAAGGAGAATATCAAGTTCTAATGCATTGAACTCCACTAAAATGAAAGACAGTCCTTCAATCAGTTCAACTGATTTTTATAAAAGTCTGAAAGCATCTGCTTGAAGGAGATGATGCTGATTTACCTGAATGTGCCAAGGTTTTTGATTCCAAGTATTTGCCAGAAAATCCTGGAAACATCCTACATTTGGCGAAGCTGAAATTAAAAAGTTAGTACGAAAATTTCGCTTAAATGAAAGAGAATCAGTTCGTGGTTTTCGTGAATATCTGGGCACAATTGCAATATCTTCCAGTGAATGTGAAAGGGGTTTCTCTCAAATGAATCTTATTGTCACTTCAACCAGGACATCTATGCTTGTAAGGACAACTTCTGCACTACTGTTCATCAGGATAGTAGGGCCTTCTCTCACTCAATTCAAACCTAGCAAATGTGTAGACTCATGGCTGCTCTAAGGACATCATGCTGCAGTTAATAACAAAAGCAAAAAGCAATCTAGAAACGACGAGTGGACATCGGAGGACATGTTAAAATTGTGGAAGATGCTAGAATAACATCCTCTCTGTGAGTACTGACACCTTTTTTTTTCAGAAAAAAAACACTGTATACACCATTAATTACCCTTCTAGCCCCATGATTGAAAATTTTGCAATTAAAAATTCCAATCATGCAAGGAATGAAACTTAAACCTAGTAGTGAGGAGGTGTCATGTTATGACCAGAGCTAGTTTAATTGTTGTTTAAGAAAGGAAGTTTATTACTCTGCATATCATAAAAACTCCTTTAGAGAAAAATTTATAATTTGGCTGTATTTTAATGGTGTTGTTAACATTTTCAGATAATCTGATTACAATACGGAGCCAATTTGCTGTTTAATGTCAAGGTCATTTATGAAACATGGAAATTGAACCACAGGTATGTTTCTGTAAAAGTTTACATTTCTTTGAGTGGCAGGAAAAGCACAGATAAAAAAATTTAGAGTTTTTCTAATATATTTTTATACACACGGGAACATAAAAATATCTTGTATCAATAATTACTGGTAGTTGCCATGTTGGAAGATAAATATACTGTATTTGCCTTTCTCCTTGAGTCATATTTACTAAGAGAACCATCAACGAAATAATGCAAAAACAGAATAATTGCATTGTAAATGCCAGTGACAGTGTCATAATTCTCACATAATAGATCTTATGTAATATATTTCATTTAACACAAATACAGATTAGATTAACATTTAAATGTTTACAATGTTTTCATAAATCTTTGTAAAATTGAGAAATGGGAAATAGTATTTGAAAACCTCTCACATTGTATAGGGTATTTAATGTATTGCATTTTTTTTTTAAATTTTTATCTACATACACTCCCATTTAAGGATGGAAAATTATATCAGGCATATGTCCACCTCCAGTATCTTGGCAGGCAGTTACTCAGTCCGTGAAGTTTGTGATGATCTTTCACAGACATCTCTGTTGATGTCATTGATGATATGTTGAAATTCTTAAATTGGAGAACTGTTTGTGGTTTGTTCACGTAGACTTTGGACTTCACATAACCCATAAAAAGAAGTCACATGGAGTAAGGTCACAAGATATGGGACGCCATTCCAACTTGCTGCAAATTGAGATCACAGACTGAGGGAACTTCATAGACAGAGTAACTGCCTGCCGAGACAGTGTAGGTGGACATATGCCTGTTAGAATTTCCCACACTTAAATGGGAGTGCATGTAGTTGCAAATAAAAAAAAGATGTTTTATTTTAATGCATTTTTTAATTAATTGTTGCATTTTTAAATATTGCGTAATGTATGACAGACCCTATATATTCATCAGGTGACATTGCATCCATTTTTGGATCAAACACAAATAAACAGAAGATAGGAATTAAACTATAATCTATCTACTTTATAGCTAGATCAAAGCATACAGCCGTGCTGATGCATAAATCATCCCTTTCTATTTATATATTGAAGATGAATTAATGTCCCCCAAAGTGCACGTGTTTTAACAAGGAATCTCTCAATGTTTTAATATTGAAACCAACCTTCAGATTTCGTTGACAAAGTGGACATTTGGATCTTTCAGCTAAATTTGTCCTTTGGAATAGAACAGTGTAGAGGGATGTATGGACTTGCTTACATACAAGATTCTAAGTTCGATGCTTCTGGCGGTGACCTAGCTCTGGTTGTAATCTCTAAAACTGTGGACTGTATTGTGGTTCTTGTGTTGTGATTAATAACTTTGTATTAATGAAAACTTATAACTAAGCAATTTATTATTTATTGCAGCACAAACAAAATATTACGTAGCTAGTGAATGACAACACTGCTCATCCCTCTTAATTGCACTAATTGCAATTGTCTTACCATTTTTACAATAATTACAACGAATCACTTTTCACTAACCACTCACTAGTCATCAAACAACTGGGACACAGTTATATCTCCAATCTGCCACAATTTGGCACAACAAACTAACTTCACAATATGCAAAACAACATATCTGCCTGCCAGGACACTAAACTAGCAACACAACATTTAAGCAGCCAGACTAGCATCAGATTTTTTCGGTTACATGTGAAAAAGTAATGTTGCCAGACTAACACTTACAGAGAAACATGCATAATAATTACAGTGTTGCCATTTGAGAAAGTTGTCAAAGTATGCAGATGTAATAGGTGAGAACATTGAAAGTTCCATTGTAAGTGATATGAAAATTTGCCTCAAATTTTGAAACCTGAATACTTATGTTATTATATTCCAGTATTCTGCTGAAGCTTTAAAAATTATTCTCTTGTTTGTTCACTATTTTGACATAGGTGCTTTTTCCTTCTGGACCGAGATTAATTTTCTGTAATATATAGGTTATCCCAGAATTCATGTACAATAATTTCAAAGATTGTATTGGAGTCTCAAATAAGCATTTTGAAATAAAGAACTTACAGTCTGCAGTGGATAATTTCAATGTTATGTAGTCTTTTTAAGATTGAACGTTACTGTTATTTTATTTAATGATGCTCTTTAGCATCTAAGGTTATTTGCATCACAAATAAAATGTGGGTGTGAAAGGGCTGACTGATTTTGATCAGAGGCATCTTGTTTTCAAGCTTATGGTTCTTTCTTATATACTGTGAATCGATTACATAGACCCAATGCACCTGGTAAAGTAAAGACAAAAATTGGTTAGTGAAGAGTGAGGTACCGACACTGACGACATCATGCGATTCAAGAGTATCACATGTAAGTACGGTTGGCCTTCTGGATGTATGGAAAAGTTGGACATCTGATTCGAGACTGCAACCCTAAGCCCAGAAGGAAACAATAAAAAACATGGAGAAATGAGAACAAGTGGCAATCGTCATCGTTATAATCACCCCGTTTGCTGCTAAACGATCGAGAAGACTATGTATTTATCGCCGATGGATCGATATATGAACGGCCCTGTCGTGTGCTCGTCGATAAGGAGCGACGCTGACCATCCTGCGACATGAAGTATTGTCCGAGATGATGCCACTCCGGAAGTTTGAGCATTGCAACCCTTTAGGGAACATCCTGCCATCCGAGGAAGTTCTCCTGGAGTAGGTACTATGATGATGGGTTAGAGTTTCTGATGACTTCCATTTGTCTGGACGCTCTAAGAATGTATGTCGCCATGATGGATATTCAGTGAAAGTATTACATTTCGGGCAATACGAAGTGCCCGCAGACTCACCATTAGAGATGAATGTGAATTTTAGCCAGACGTGAGAAGCTGGTGATGTCGGAGGTGGAACAGTTACCACGACGACTTGTGCGGCTGGATGCTGAAAGATGTGGACAGAGGACGATCGGTCCTGAGGAGGTAGCATTGAGTACGAAACTTCCTGATGTAATGGGAGAAGAAACACGACATAGTGGCACCTATAATCATGGTAGTTTCTAGATGCTTCCAGAGAGATGTGGATTGCGGTTGCTGTTGTAGACGCTTCCTAGAAGAGGAAACGTAAGATGGGAACATCTGGCACTTGTGCGGTTGGATTAGAGGTTATGTGTAGGGGACGCTGAGGCTTCTGCCGCACAGTCCTTGAACATTTTGCAGCAGTTTCATTAGCTATATAAGTTGGAACTGGAAGCCACAGCAAAAGTTGTTATTGTAATTGTACTTGAATTACTGTAGCGAGAGGTTGTCATGCAAAATATTTGTTGTGAGTTTTTAGAAGACAAGTAAAGAGTTGTAATTGCAGTAATGAGTTACAAGAGTGACAATGTATGTTTAATTGCTTAAGTGAAGAAGAAAGAGACATGTGAGGCACTAACAATGTATAGAATAACAATTGTAAAGTGCAGTTATTCTAATTTAAATTTTAAAAAATTATAAAAATATAAGTGAAACTAGTGGTTATTTGTTATTTCTAGCAGGTGTAAATTAAGGTCATCCACAAGTAAGAATATACAAATTTACTCAAGGTTCTGTACAAGGTCTGAAAATATTGCACAAGAATTCTGGGATTTCAATAGAATCTTAAATTTGTTCTAATGATGAAATTACTGTGATTTTTACTTTATAGGAAGTTAAAATGGAAATAAAATCAGAAGATGAAGAACAATCTGTCTATGTTGATATTAAATATGAAACAATTCTGGATTCTGTGGAAACAAAACTTGAGGTAATATGATTTTGTAGTATGTTCAGAAATGTACAATGTATTGGTCTTATTACTTATTACAGCTACAACTGGAGTCAGGAGAGGATAACAATACTGTCATTCATAGAAGGTGTGACTGTGGAGCTATTAAGGGTGGCTTCAACTCCCCACAACTTGTGATTGAGATGTTGTATTGTAACATCTTGCTATTAATTATAAAAATACACATGTGGTTTTAGTTCAGATTTTGTTAGGTGTCTTTAGCCTTTCTTACTGTAGTAAATATTAAGTCTCACCTTACTTTGGTATAAGTTTTAACAAATTGAATGGTTCAAATTCTGGTAAGTTGAAGCAACCACCACCATCCTTCCATCACTACATGGGAACAACTTATCCCTCCTTAATATTCCTGTTGTAGTTGTCACAAGTTTAGAGACACATTAATTCCACTATGGAGATGATCTGTATCTAGTTGTGTTTACTAGCTTCTTCAGGAGAAATGTGTGTGGTTTTTTTTTTATAATTTTAATATTCATTATTATTGTTATTGTCGAATAACAGGAAATGAGAAGCGATTTATGCGCCATACAGCAGGCTATACAATGTGGGACCATAAAAGAAATGATGAAATTATTTTATTATATACAAAACTACCAGAACAACTGGAAAGCTCATCTTCAATGAATGCTGTCTTATAGTATTCCAAAAGCCATGCTTCATTACTGCCCCCAAGGCAAAGGATCGCCAGGACGTCCAAAAAAGCGCTGAATTGAAAATTCCTCTTTGAGACCGTAACAGGCCACATGGCCTAATACTTGCATGGATGATGATGATTATTGTTATTATTTATTCATCTTAGAGATATACTGCAGGATATACTCTAAGAGACCATATTCCTAGCAACCACTCAAAATTTTTAATCTAAATGAAAAAATACGTAACTATAAACAAAAAAGGCATGAATATATTTTAAGAATGGACTCTTCTAGGCTAACAAAACAAGTGCTGTTGTACCAACCTCAAGACTGTAGAAATGTGGGACATCCTAGAAGATGATGGGAAGATGAATTCCGAGAGCGGGAAGAAGCCGATGGCCTACCATGAAAATGATGATGATTATTTGTTGACACTCTTCAGTGGCTATATCATTATGTTGTTATTAAACTTGGTATGGAAAGGCTGACAAATTTTGTCCAGATGCCTCTTTTATTAGCTATCAACCATAGAGTTTGGTTTTGATGCCAATCTTGGTCATTTTCGTCATTTGATTTTCCACCCACTCTGTCTCTAAATACCAATGGTAACTGAAATGAAACTCAAGTGACATCAGGAGTGTCATTATTGATCTCAAGTGAACTTGAATACTATACATTTTACACTATTATCAGTCATTCTACGTTATTTTTTGGGATGCTAGTGATCAATGTAATAAGAACTGTCTGGAATCAGCTTATGAAACCTATAGATTCAAAACTAATTTCTGATGTTTTGAACATTTTATTTTCCATCTCTTCTTGTCCCCCTCTTTTGGATGCAAAGTTTCACATTTGGACTTAAATGTCATTGTGATTGTGTGTAATCAGCTTGACAATGGGTAGAGAAGTCATGTATTCAAGCACTAATCTCGGAAACTATATATGTATTTTATTTTTCACACATTCTCTCCTTATCATCTCTCTTGAGGGGGTTAAATGTGGGCTTAAATGTCATTTAGATTATCACAAATCAGATTAGCATCCAAAAAGAACTACAAATTTGTTACAATATGTTATTTTCAATTATCTTTACATATGAAATCTCTGTTGGCGATGCTAGAGGTCTATTAACATCCCTCTTCCCCACCCACAGTATTATTATTTACATATAGTAATTTATGTGCATATCTAGTCTCATTGAATTTTTTCCTGGTGTCCCATAGTTCTGTTGAAAAATATATTGGTTGTTTACAATTATTTTCTACATCCCTCCTGCCTACCACCCCTTACATATTGTTTTTTTTTTTTTTTTTTTTTTCGGATTTTAATTGATAAATTTACTAAGTCTGATTGAAATTGATGTAGGTATTCCAGAGCACTTACATGCATACATACATTTACATACAGGATGATTGAAAAGTCAATATTTTTTTTTGTTTAAGTGGGTATTATTACAGAAAATATAAATACGCATCTAGGCACATCCCCTGTGCTCCACTACATGCCAAAAAACGTTTTCAGGCATAGCTATTGCTATGTTAGCAGTTGTAGGTTTAATCTGTTGAATGTCATGGATCTCCATCAGGAAGACCTTAGATTTGATAAATCTCCAGGAAAGAAAGTCTAGGGGTGTCAGGTTTGGTGAGCAGGCACTGTCCTTAGTGCAGCATGACAGATATATTATGTAGGTATTCCTGAACCTTAATGCCGAGGCAGAGTGGTGCTTCGTCCTGTTGAAAAACAACAGAATCCATAGCCCCATCAGATACCAATTAGGTTTCATAAATTGTTTCAAAGTATTGAGCTATGAGGTTCAAGTAATAGTTTTTTCTGCAAACATGAAAGCCTCATAAACTGTTTACTTGGATAATCCTAAATGCACATTTACTTTGGGTGTGTCACATTTCCACTGCTGCATCACATTTGGTACGTCCACTATCATATCCTATAATTGTGTCTTCATCTATTGATATGCCTACAAATGTTCAATGTAGCTTTGTTACTGAATGAAACTTTTTCTTCAAATTGTCATTTTCCACAGCTTCTGGTAGATCTTGACACACAGCCCTCAGCTTCAGACTTAGGTGTGACCTGGATGTGTTATGCATGTTTGTACAGTTTGTGACAGAGAGATCTCCACATTGGTTTTAGCTCCCTACTGAGTCTCCTGGTAGGTGGATAAAGACTATGAATGATCATCTCCTACAGTTTACATGGTTTCTGGTATTGGGGCTGGCCTCCCTGTAACTTGCCAGTATGCTGGAGTTATTGACCATGTTCTTAATTCACACAGGTGGTGCCTGGTTCTTAAATTTACAGAAAAAATCTGCCCATATGTATTCCTACATCATTCCACGAAATGAGCAAAAACAACAGCTATTAATTGTTTATCTATCTGCCATGTTATCATATTACTTGCAAGAGAAAAGA
This sequence comes from Diploptera punctata, assembly GCA_030220185.1. Taxonomy (NCBI): domain Eukaryota; kingdom Metazoa; phylum Arthropoda; class Insecta; order Blattodea; family Blaberidae; genus Diploptera; species Diploptera punctata. The sequence goes on from JASPKZ010008071.1 coordinate 194,179, forward strand.
TATAAATAACTTTATCTCTGAAAATATATAGTGTATTTTGTATCACTCTGAATATAATGCAGCTTGTAGGTGGTTGCATGACCTTATACTAGCAATAACTCTTAAATAACGATTATTTGCTTTCACGTAAAATATATAATCTTCATTTATTCCATCCATAGTAATTCTGCCCGAAGGCATAGCATTTTCATGCCTTGCTTGCAGCTTTACTAGGGAATCGTAGGTGTGGTAGCTTCCCGTTGCTTTCCACACCGGTGAAGGAGGATGATGATGATGGCCATATGATTTTGGGGACCTTTTGGACCTTAAAGTTTTCCTGACATTTGTCTTACAGGTGAGGAAAAACTCCGATAAAAACCTCACCCAGAAAAACTGCCCCGGTTGGGGATCGAATCCAGGCCTGCTGCGTGACAAGGCAGCATGCTACCTCGAGACCACAGCGGTGGACCTTCCTTTATTAACAAACAATAATTCTTTACAATTCTTCTGTAAATTATTGGCGATTAACAGTTAATTCATGTATATTGCTATTATTCACTGAAACACTTAATTCTGATTGCCCCCGTAAATCACCACTGGAACTGCAACTCATATAAGTCACTAACTTCTACCTCGCGCTCGTCTCTAACTTATTACAACTGCTTGTAAGTGCAATTCTTCACTTGCTCAATTCTAAATTGCAACTGCCGTTGCGGTCATCAGTTCCGTCTTAATTAGCAAGCAAAACCGCGCCCGAATATTCGAGAAGACGACATACGCGCGCGCCAGATATTTGTGATAAGATTCAATCATACATCTCCGGTAAGTTCACTGCTCAAGATTATACTCCGCCTCGTATCCGATCTAGCGGCTCAGCGCGGAGCGCCGTCTCCCGAGACCCCTTTTCCGGAAATGTCCACAAAACCAGCCACAGACCACATTTCTCTGAAAGTGTCAAAGAACTAACAAAATTATAGGTGCCACTCTATCGTGTTTTCTTCTCTTAGTACATCTGAATGTTTCACCCTATGGCGCCAGTATATTCCTTTATAATATATAGATTGGTTACGTTACCTGACAATTTATTTATCCCAATCTTCTAGTTATCAATGAACTAATTGTCCTCGTAAACTATGATTTTAACACTAATCTGGATCATTTTCAACATTTTATTGTTCATCCATTCTCACCCCATGCCAAATGGGCTGAGTTTGATCTTAAATTGCATCGGAACTGAAACAGTTCATCCCAGGGATCACAAGAACGGTGTATGCAGCACTAATTTTTTTTCTAGTGTTTTTATATGTTATCATCTTCTTAACCTGTTTGGGTGCAAGTGCAAACTTGGACTTAAATTTTACGAGACTATGATAATCCAAATTAGTGGCCCAGAAAACTTTTGATTTGACACCAACTTGGTCAATTTAATGATATTATATTTTTTACACTTTCTCACCCAACAAGCAGATGGGGGTTGAACCTGGATTTAAATGACATAGGGAGTGTCAATATTCATCTCAGCAAACCCAAAAACTATGGATGAGACACTAATATTAGTACTTTTTTAATTATTTTTGTAATTCACCCCTCTTACCATACTAGGTTACTGCTTAAAGTACTGCTTAAAGTCACATCAGAACCGTCACCAATGAGCTTAGAGCTCCTGAAAACTATAGATATGACATTAATCTTGATCGTTCTTGTCATTTTATTTCTCTCTTAAATCTTGGGTTTAAATATCACCATGATTGTCACATTAGATTATATGTGCTAAAATATATGAATTTTGATGCAATATCCATTGTTTTCAATTATTTTTACATATCAACGTTCTCCTACGGTGATAGAGTTTTCTTCCCCCCCACATTATCATTTCTATATTATAAGTTATATGTTTATGAGTTTGGTTGAAATTTATTCAAGTGCTCAGAGTTATATGGAAGCACAGTATAGTACATTTTAACTTTCTGTAATTATTGTCAGAACTATTATGAATAGCCTATTTAAAATATGAGAGATGTAAGTTCCTCATCTCTACAAAACATACTGTATTGGATGCCATCCCCTGCAGCCACATTTTCGAATTCTAATTCTTACGTATACCAAATTTTTCAAATTGCTCCAGGTGTTCAAGATTTGTGCTGACTTAAAAATCAATTAATAATTAAAAAATTAAAGAAAAGTTTTAAATTGAATTATTTTCCCATTACATACATACATACATTTTTATTTATATAGATAGATATATTGAAACTTTCCCTCTGTTAGCAGGTTACATCAGATCCTGTGAAGGAGGAAATTGAAAACATTGATACTAAACATGAGAGTCTTATTCCTGAAAATTTGGTAAGTTTTCCTTTTATAAACATTGTATCAAAAGTAAAAAATTGGGTTTTCCCTTTCAGTCTTTGGTTTTTGCACCTTGTTAAAATACTTTACTAAAGTCTTAGAAAATTGATCAATAACGTTTGATAGGAAGTAATATGATGAGGTAATGTTATTGAGATATTGAAATGGAAATTTGCACTTTGCTTTATTTTTCTCTGTTTAGTCCCCATTCTCAGGTAAATCCTGGCTGCTATATTGGTTTATCTTGACGTCAACATAGTTTTAATAGCCCAGTTCTCTAGATGTTGATGTAAAATGATTCCCATTCTTGCTTATAATTGGTATTTGTGTATAATTAACAATTTATTTATACTTATCAAAGAAAAAATATTTCAAGCAAATGAAGAAAAAAGTTTATTAATTTTACATTTCACCTTTTAGCTCACAACAAATTTTATAAAGAAAAACTTACAAACATTATATTAGTCTTGAGCCAAACTATTATTTTAGTTTCAGTAAACTAATAAAATCAATACAAACTAAAACAGTGTACCGTAGTAGTAATCCGCAAAAAATAAGTCACCAATTAATCTGGGATGCAGATCCTTCCTATTAAAACCACAGTTTCAGTAAAAGTGATAAAAACAAAAAAATATATACTAATATTGAACTTTTATGGGAAGAAATCAGTATGAGGTTTAATTTAATCTTAATAGATACTAAATTTACCCTGACACGTGTTTTGTCCTTGAACAAGACATCATCAGGGTGTATAAATGAAAAAGTAAATACACAACTAAAAATAAAACCCCACACACCACCAATCAAGATTTTTTCTGCAAAGTTATGACTGACTCCATTCATTATAATAAAAAAAATAAAGTTGTCAAAATAGATGCAGATATATATAAAGAATTTATTGGATCAAATGTTAGAAATGTGGAAGAATTTACATAAGGAAATCGTGGAACATGAAAACAAAAGATCTCAGAAATATAATAGTGATGAAATATAACAACCTGCAGCAGTAGCCTATGTGTAAACAGTAAGTCATATCTTTGAGTAAAAATTTATCACCTCACTTCATATTCTCCTTAAACTTTTTAGACTAGTTTCAAAACTTTCTTTGGTTCCATCATCAGTATATTCATGACCACTGTTATGTCGTCTTGATGAGCCACGTTTTGCTCCTTCTATTGGTAGACTCAATATCCTCAAAATCAAATCAATTTTCCCAGGAATTTCAAAATTCATTATTTATATAGAACTTGGAATATAGAGAAAGACGATAAATATAGTTAACTATATTAAAGCCTCAGGTCTTAATCATACAGCTCACAAAGAAGCAGTTTTCAAAAGTTTCACAAATACGTTAGTGAACATCCCCATGAACAGAAAAAATTATGAAAAACAAAAGAACACATAATTAACATTGCTACAAACATTGGATTTGAACCAAAAGAATGGTACACAAGAAAAGAAACGAGTTCAAAAGGCAAAAATTATTAATTAAACTAAACTTCTAAAAGAAAAAGAAGATAACACAAAATACAAGAAATTCACTTATCATCCACAGAAGCACCATAAGTTTCAATTTTTTTTTTAATTTCAACATATGACTTTGCACTGAAAATGACTTCAGTATCATTAGACTAATTAGATCCAATGACAATTAGAAAATAGAAACACTCTTACATGGCAAAAATATAAATAAAACAGTATTTCATCAAATAATTTAAAGAATGCAGTAAAATATTCATAGGAAAAAAAAAAGAAATTGGGGTACTTGTGATACAATATTTCAGGAATATTAAAAGTGAGAAATTAAACTATTATTTGTTGAAGATCATAGTTTAATATATGATAACAAGATTTATGAAGAAACATTTGGAAAGACCAATTGAAGTTATAATATAGATGAAAAAATATATATATCGACGGTAGGCAATGAAAACCTCGTAACTCTATCAGTCATTAAAAACCACATAACTCCAGTAGCCAGCACAGAAATTTGTAATGCATAAATTGTTGAGAACACATATTTCAAATTTATTAATAACTTGACTTCTATTCTGTAGTAAAATATGTTGGAACTATTGCTTATCAATTTACATAATTATTTAACGCAATTATTTGTTTCTCCTATAAAATTTACCAAAATGGAGTTACGAGGTTTTCATTGCCCACCATCGATATATATATATATATATTTATTTATTTATTCAAAAGGACATCAACAGAAATATGAGTTTCGCAATTCTCAATGAGCAAGATTTGATCCCACCAATGGCACAAGAATATCTGACACTGTCTTTTTAACGTTAGAATTTAGTTGAGAATGCAGAATCTCTGAAACTTGTCCTGAAGAGAGGATTATATATGAGGAACTCCGAAACAAAACCCGTTAAGAAACCACCAATCGAAATTGAATTTTTAACGGATTCTTACCGTATGAAATGTCCTGCATCAAGCTACATTCTCTGTTTGCATCTAACTCTACTATTTACCTATTAAAATGTGGTAGAAATTGAGCGTTTGTTTCATAATCCATCCGGTTCACTGATCCATTCGTATCAAACACTGTTGAGTCAACAGAGTTCAGATTTATTTTTATTTTGCAACCAAACAATATTAATAATTTGATTAATCCATTGTTGCAGCTTCATCAACATTTGGAGGCTTGTTACTGTAATAGTACCATTGTTGCTATATAAACATCAATTTTGATAGTTTAAGCAGGAATGCAAATTTTTAATCGTAAAATATGTCTAGCATAACAGTGTTTCAGTAGTTGTTGCCATGGATGGAAGTTTGCCTGTCTTAAAAGGAAAAAGAGGAAAAGAATGACAGATATAAAGCAAAAGAAAGAATATGAAGCAAGGTAAAATATATAATAAATATTCATTTTAAACAAAGTAAAAAGTAATGTGGTCTTGATATAAAGTCTTGATAAAGATATATAACACATACGTACACCACTCCTCTATTTTATTCCATAGCCTAATGATAAGGATCCTGATTTCATGGAATTTAAATCTACTTGTACTCAGAAGGAAGACACTTCAAATGCTCTTCAATCCCCATTTGTAGACTTATAAAGTGAAAAGGTTTTCTGCTCATCATAACAAACTGGAACAAGACAAAATTCTTGCTTTGTTTATGCCTATTTCATCTCCAAAGAGGAAATGTCAACATCAGTATCGAAATTGCATTGTATATGTTCTCTATTATTGGCTTCTGGAGAAATCACCACGATCTTTAAAGAGATATGTATGGTTTTCCCCAGTTCGAGACCATTCATATCTTTTGGCAGAAATATGTTTGGCATAATACAAATAAGAATTTTGTAGACTTGAAAACTCTCACAATCTCTATCATAATGTGGACAACGTATCTGTTCTGGGGATAGATTGGCAAGTTCAGTTCAAGACTTCAAGGCAATTACATCAGAACTTCATAAACTGAAAGGGATCAGTAATATGAAAAGAGTACAACTGATGAAGGAAATAAAGACAGGAAAAACGAATATAACTGTAACATTGGAGGTGTCGTATCGATATAATGATCAACCTAGACATTAGAGATTGTTCGAGAAAGGTTGTCAGGTGAATGTTATAATTGAGTCCTTGAATTTGCCATTTTGCCCAAGTATTGTAAAAACTGAAAAGAAGTCTAATCTTGTTGAAACAAAGATTTGACGATGCGTGGAGGAACATCCCACAATTTGAGTTTTATGCAAACATTGTTGATTATCAGAGAAATGATACATAAAATGAAGATGAAAATACAGATATGTAATTGTTTTGATGAGGAAGAAAGTTTTGGAATGATATAGCATTTTTGTGTTTTAATTTGCGTATGAATGTCTACTGGACATAATAATAATAAATTTTAATTAATGTTCATTAATAATCACTATATCATGTAAAAGTTAATTATGATTTTACCCTTGCTACCTGTATTTATTTAGTGTCCAATTCAAAATCACTTTTGTCCATAGTATAGAACAAAACACATTAGGTTTATCAATTTTTTTAAAGTTCCGATAATTCCTAAATTAGGTAAAATTGATTTTCCCTGCTGGTCATTTTAATACATGAAAGAATTATCTTTACAATAGTGTTTCATTTTGAATTTTGAGCCCACAAATTTAAACTGTAAACATTTTTCATATTTTCTTAAAATTTATGATTTGTGACTTAACACTGTTTTAGAGCTTCTCATTTGAAGAAGTGAGATGTAAACTTTCTGATTCCTGTTTGTTTCGTATGTAACATTTTATCTGTTGCGATGGCATAGTGATTATGTTTGTTGCCTCTAGTCCCAAGGATCTAGTCATACCGGAGGGACTTTAAGCTGTGAGTTGAGAGTCTGAAAATTTCAGGTTTGTAAAAGAACCTCAACCCTGAATAATAAGGCATGTGAGCAAAATTTACATGATCGTCATCCATCCAAGCACATAAGTTTCCTAATAGAAGTCTTCTCCAAGCAATGTACTAACCACATGTCATTTGCTGAATTCTATAGGGAAATTAGCATGTCTAAATTACTCTGGATGAGAATCTTCCCATTAAGAGATCAAATGGGGATCACTCATGTAATATTTTACTTGTAAAATTGGTAAGTAGGTTTACTTAATGTTGATGGAAGTTGTGTATGTTTTAACAGTATTCCTGCGCATGACATCTTATAAAACTCTGGAGTATAATTATGAGGCATAGTATGAAATAAAACAAATTCAAAATTAATTTATTTTCTACTTATGTTTCTTCTCTCTTGTGGAGTGAAGGTTGTGTATAATTGTGCTAAAAGTGTTCTTATTTGTTAATTATAACATTATATTTTCAGGATGATCAGAATGAGGAAAATATTTCTGGAATACACAGTAATCAGTGTTTGCAACTAGGAGACAAAGAATTGATCTGTAAATCTTTCATATGTTCTGTGTGTAATAAGATATTCACTCGAAAGTATAGTCTTACTTTACATTTACGTGTGCATAATAATGAAAAACAATTCAAATGTTCTCTTTGTAATAAGTCATTTTCATACAATTCCAATCTTAATAAACATTCACGTTTACATAGAAATGAGAAACCATATAATTGTTCTGTTTGCAATAAATCATTTTCATGCAAATCTAATCTTAAAGCTCACATACTTGTGCATAGTAATGAGAAACCATTCGAATGTTGGTTTTGTAATAAATCATTTACTCAAAAGGTCAATCTTAATACCCATTTACTTTATCATAGTAATGAGAAACCATTTAGTTGTTCATTTTGTAATAAGTCATTTTCATGTAAATCCAACCTCAATGCACATTTACGTTTGCACAGTAATGGCAAACTATTCAAATGTTCAGTTTGTAATAAGGCATTTTCTCAGAAGATCAGTCTTACTACACATTTACGTTTACATAGTAGGGAAAAACCATTCAAATGTACCTTTTGTGATAAGCCTTTTTCTCAGAAGTCTAATCTAAATAGTCATTTAACTGTGCATAATAATGAGAAACCGTTTCAATGTGATATTTGCAATAAACTATTTTCCCGTAAGTCTCACCTAAATAGACATTTATGTGTACATAATAATGAGAAACCATATCAATGTTCTCTTTGTAATAAGTTATTTTCATATAAATACAATTTTAAGAAGCATTTATGTAGACATAACAAGTAGGGAATGACATTAATCCCTTTAGTGTCCGAATTAATTTTTGTTGATTTTTTGTTTGTTCTTGATTTATGTACTATTTGATCTACAAAGTAGCCAAAAAACTAATATTAAATAATGTTGTTTTTATTGGTTGTCTAAAAAATGACCATGACATATATGTAACGCTAGGCACTTATGGGAGCAAAAAACTAATAACATTAGATACACCATATAATTTATCATTCTCATAATTAACATAATGAAATTAATTATTTCAGTCATTTATTGTGTGTCGTACACAGAAAAGTAAACAATACACAATCCCACATCACATTTACCAAAATTCTTCTCTATATCAATGATGTAGGTAACTGATTTACCTTGATGTATGTCAAAGTCAACAAGATATCCTTTAGGGTTGTTCAAAGACCATACTTTATATCCAAAGTGGATAGATTTTCCACTTATAAACTTATTCAACCCATATCTTCCAAATATTTGATTATGCTCTCATCGTACAATTTTTTTTTTCAGGTACAAAGAAAGCACCAAACTTACACTTGAATAGATTTATAAGCGGTCTGATTTTCCACAAGTTGTCTTTGTTTTCGGGGTTGAAGTCATCATTGCTAGAAAAATGTATGAATCTCCAAGATCTGTTCAAACATATTCCTTCTCAGTGCATTGCTCACTAATGTATTATGAGTGTCATAATTATTCTCCCAATACATTCTCTTAGAATGTAATTTATTGCACCCAATAAGAATGTGAATAGCTATAAAAGTCTAATTCCAGCTGCTAATATGATAGTGTGGGGACATTTATTTTGCAATGCATGCATATATATCATTCTTATATTATTAAGTCAGTAAGTTTGTTAGTGAGAAAGATTTCTAAAGCTTCAGTTCGATTTTTTCCTCTTGTGAAGGTAAATTACTAGCATCAAAATTTCTATTGATATTTACAAAATCACCGTCCACCCAATGTACATTTTTTTTCTGTACTGTGTGTACGATACTAGAGGAACTCGTGTTTCTGGTGCACCTGGCAGGGAGGTTGCTTCCTTTTGAGCTGATCCAAGTTGTATTTCTCTTGCATCGGCAGTTCGTAATTCAACCTTAGCAAGGAGTTGTTTTCCACTGAGATTATTAGGAGTCCCATCTGCATCTTCATCTCTTGAATCTTCATCAGTCATGACATTAGAATCAGGAGGGGTAATAAAAATATCTTATGTTATATGTCATCATTTTTTCCCGCCAAATAAACCATTTAGAGTTTCCTTGACTGTAAATCCTGGTACTAGGATCTTAGCAAGTTCCATAAAAATAAACAAACATCCTAAATTATATTGCCGTAAAATTGTTTTGAAAGAGAAAAATAACATTTTATAAATTATACTGTAGAACATAAACTGGCATTTGTTATATAAATCTGCTTACATTACTGCCTAGTTTAACATTTATGTTACAACAAACTTCAACACAATCCTGTGCCAATTCTAAGTATTCATAACAGGTAAATGTACCATAAATTTGAATATTATTCAATTTTCAGTACTTTTGTATATAATAAACTTCATTATTAATATATTTATACTTATTCTTCTTCTATGGTGTAGTATAGGTTATGCAATCCAAAATTTAGTCATAAATGTGCATCCACTGTTTTACACTATGAATTGATACAATGAAAAGCAAACTAATTATGGATAACATTGAAGGTATAGGCAAAGAGAACATAAAACATAGAATTGAATTGAGTAGCAAAATAATATCATAGTTAAATTCCATATGGTGGGATAAGCATATTTGGAAAGACACAAAAAAATATATTGGTAAAACATTGGTGGAATCTGTTGCAATGTATGGAAGTGAGGTATGGACAATCAATAAGTACTACAAGAATAGACTAATAGCTCTAGAAATGGATTATTTACGGAGAAGTGCCAGAAAGTCTAGATTAGAACATGTCACAAATAATGAAATTAGAAACATAATGGAAGCAGAAGAAAGCATAATTGAAAGAATTGAGGAGAAGGAATTAAAGTGGTTAGGACATGTCTTAAGAATGGAAGATGAGCGATGGCTGAAGCAACTATATGAATGGCATCCGAACAGAAAGAAGAAAAGAGGGAGACCAAGGTTAACATGGAAGGAAAACATGAAGACAGTAATGCAAGCTAGAGGGCTAAGCATCGAAGATGCCCAAGACCGTAGGCTTTGGAGGTTTGGCACGGGAAGACGGCAGCAGCTGTAAAAACCCGAAGATAGATAGATAGAAAAGCAAATGCCACATTGAATGGTCACACTTCCTAGATTGCAACAATGTGCAATATGTATAAACATTATACTGTCAACAATGAGTTTGAAGTATTATTGTTTAAAGATGCAGGTGTTACATTTATGTAACACTGGGCACTAATGGGTTAAGTTGTTGCACCTTTGTGAAAATAAAGCAGTTTTCTTTAGGGTTTAAGATGTATTTTGAGAATGAAATGAAGCACAATAAACAATTTGTAACAATGTTTCTAAGATTATACCCATTACCCACCTTTTTTAAGTTGGACAGAAAAATAGATGTGATCACACTTTTTCAACAACATTTGAGATGTCATTTATTTAAAAGCCAACAATAATATAAAATACAAAATAAATACATCAATAAACTTAGAGAAGAATACACCACCAAAACATCCGGAAAGGAATGGGAAAATCTACAAGCTTATGACATTACTACATTACAAAGAAAATCTGCAGTAGCAACATTCAGACTGCTAACGGGACATGACTGCTTGAATAAACACCTACACAGAATTGGCATAACAGATTCACCTAAATGCCCTTTTTGCAATTTAAATGAAGATATGGAAAGAAACCATCTCCTCCGTTGTCCAGCTTTTGTAGAAGAGACCAGCCTTTCTGCTAAATATTGGAGTGCAAGAGAGCGAATGATTTCATTATCAAGTGCTCGACATTAGATACCAACCAACCATAATATAAAATATGTAAACCATCATTTTCAATTTCAAGTAAATGGCAAAGATGACAAAAGGTATCTTGAATGCATTTTCAGAACAATTCAAGTTCCAAAATATGTAAGTTGGTGGTATCATTCTTTGATGTGATAAATAAATATTTCAATTGATGAGTAAGTTGATCACTTGAGCTCAAAGTTCTAGTAACTTACTGCTAAAATCATTGAAATATATTGTGAATAATGCATTATAACAAATTAATTAAAACCCAGTATATGTTTACTTCCAAAATACACCTACCTTTTATATTTACCATAAATATAAAATTGATTTAAACTTTAATCAAGTAATTTCATCACCACCCATTTTGAATATTTTGTATGTATTTCAGAACTTTTCCAACCACAATTTGCATCATCAAATCCATTCACTAGTAATAAGGAATGTTTCAAATGGTCTCTTTGTAATAATTTTATCATCTCAGAAGTAATTTCTAAATAGTCATTTACATAGATATAGTAAAAGGAAACTATTCAAAAGATTCGTCATTATCATTATACTTAGTATAACAGCCCTCTTTTTTTGCTATATGCTTCTTGTGAAATTCTTGCCAAACTTCTCTCCTGAGATCCAGCTTTTGTCAAATTATTTTACCCAGAGTATTTACTTTCTTTGTTATTCCATATTCCCATTTAATTTTCAGTCTTTACTTCAGTCACTTTTCTTTTAGAGTTGCAGTAAGTATTTTCTAAAGAGTTAATTGATCATTCTTGAAAAATGATGAAATGCAGCAAGAATACCAAATCAAAATTGCTAATAGATTTGAAGTCCACAAGCTCCTGCCGAGACACATTGCAGAAAGGAGCAGCAACAGTGGAAAGCTCTATGAACGCCATCTTGCGGGTGATAAATGGAAGTTTATAGTGACTTTAGATGAGGCATATGTATACCTTAATTATACAAATAAGCGACGAGCAATTTTTTACCTTCCAAGGGGTGAAAAAAAATTAAAAAGTGGTATACCGACTGCAGGGAAAGTTTTTTCACGCAGCTTCATGATAATTGCAGGATTTTGCTACAATGGCAAGTTAATCATCCGCAGATTAGAAAAAAACTAAAGTTAACTCTGCCCTTTACCAAAGGAATGTCCTGTCACCAATTTATGCCTCTGAGATATCTTCCCTCTATGGTAGAGAAGTGAACAACGTCTGGATGCATCAGGATAAAGCTTCAAGCCACACCTCTGCTGCTACACGCCGGTTCATGGAGCAGACAACTGGAATACCTGTCAAGTCCCACGATGCTGCGCCCATGGATTTTTGTGCATTTGGTCTCCTAAAAAGAGCGCTTGGAAGTATGAGACCACTCTCTATTGAAGGTCTATGGAAAGCTTGCAAGGAGTAGTAGTCCGAAAACGACATCACTGTTCTTTGTAAAGCACTTCTGCAGTGCAGAGCGATAGCTAGGGTCCAAGGCCATCCAATCCAACACAACCGCTGGTGGAGACACGGGTTAGTGTTGCAATCTTGTCCCCAGGAATCGTGAACAACCCTCCGTATAAATGGATGTTGGGATATCTGAGATTAATATATTTCGACACAGTTTAACCGATCACCATGAAAGTTGGCACACAGGTATATGTATTTTCATGGAGAAGAGTTTTTAGGCTGTCTTGTACCTGTGTTCTCAAAACCATTAGGTGTAGCAGTTCATCTGAAACGAATAATTAAAATAGCTCTAGGGGTCGCAATTGTTGATGGTTCACAATAAAACTCAGCATATCCTATTAAAATTAACATAAGTAGGTATTATAACAAAAATCAGCAAAATCTGACTGTCAGGAATGGGAGTTTACTTCAAAATTAGAAATTTAAAATTGATTATTTTATGTTGTCAGTTCAAAAAAGACCAGCTTCATGAGCTAGTGGTCAGCGTTTCTGACTACAGGTCATGTAGTCCCGGGTTCGATTCTCCGTCAAACCATAGGAATTTTTCCTTAAAGGAAATTATTCCTGTGGTTCTCATGGTCTGGAAATGAAGTTCATTATCATTTATCAGTCCACCGCTGTGGTCTCGAGGTAGCGTGCTGCATTGTCGCGCAGCGGGCCCGTGTTCGATCCCCGGTCGGGGCAGTTTTCTGAGTGAGGTTTTTATTGGGGTTTTTCCTCACTTGTAAGACAAATGTCAGAAAAACTTTAAGGCCCAAACTGTCCCCGAAATCATATGGCCATCATAATCATCATCCTTCACCGGTGTGGAAAGCAACGGGAAGCTACCACACCAACAACTCCCTAGTAAAGCTGCAAGCATAACATGAAAATGCTATGATTGCAGTGAAGGACCTGCCTTCGGGCAGAATTACTATGGATGGATGGATCATTTATCACTCATCATATTGTAACTCCACCTTCCAGGTGCCACAACCTAATAAATGGAATACAATTCCACCAATGCCAGGGGAGAAAACCAGAAATGCCACAAAAGACAACCTGGTAGCATTAGTCCAAAAGAAAAAAGTCATTTCAATTGAGAAGCATAGAGCAAAATGTAATCGCTACCAGCGAAAAGCCACGAGCGTACAGGTCTGTAATGTGGTTTACACCGGTTACCTATGGTTTACACTGCCCAGTTGATCATATATTGTCTGGCGACGGAGGAAACGGTTAATTAAATTATTGTATTCTAGCAGTTGGTAACGTGCTCCCTTTCATAAAATAGTTTTTTGTAATACGGTGTAATGGTAAATAACATACCGGTATCTTTGTTATAAGAGAACGACATGTTTTCAGTGATCGGTTTCCCAAGTCTGTTCTTACAGTAAGTGTGTTTTATAAAACATGTACACTTTTGTAGTGTTTATAATTTGGTTACAGTTTGTAAGAATCCAGAACAACATTTATTTTACTCTTTAGTTTGTGATATTTGGTCTATCTGCTGTTATAGAATGTAATTATCAACCATGTAATTTATATTGTCTTTTGTTTTATATGTAGTTCGTTTATCTTTTATATATTGCAATTTGATGTTTTTGTTTATAACTTTCTCATTTTCCAGTGGAATCGATCTGCTTTTTGTTTCATCGAAATAATGCCTCGTAGAAGATCAAACTTAGGTCGTCGGACTCGCGGAGCAGAAGCAGTGCGACGAATAATTGCAAATCAAACTGAGGAGGAACGGGCATCGGCGAACGAGCGAAACAGACAAAGAATGGCCCAAATACGTGCCGGGGAAGCAGCAGAGCAACGTGCAGTGAGACTTCTGGATGCTCGGTTGCGAGCACGGCGATCGCGTTATGCAGCATCAGAAAGACGTCAACGAGAAACAAAACATCAAGCACAAGTCCAAGCTCAGCTATCACGTAATTATAATCATACATACATGGTTAAAAGTTAACAAAGTTGTAAGTCATTTTATTGTTTGTTTACCAGAAATTAACATGAATAAAAATACTGTAACATGGGAACAAGAATGTATTATTTGGGTTTATCATTTAGAGGTGTCACCTTCCTATAATATTAATATACAGGATTGAATTATACTTTTATAATCCATTATAATTGTTACAATTTTACTGTTGATGGAAATGACTTAAAATACTGTGGCACTGTAACTATAAAGCAGCACACACACACACACGCACACAAATTCATATGTATATACATATAAATAAAATTAGAAGTGATATTAAGAACAACATGAAAGATGAAAGATTAACGGCTGTTGTACAGTTCAGGTCGCAAACATTTTTAAATTTAATATCTTATTCCACTGATGCACTAAACACTTTTAAACACGTTTAAAACATTTTGCAACACTTTTAAACACATTTTAAACATCTTCCAATGTTCCAACGATCTTTTTTTTATATTTATATATTTACGTAAAACATGGTCGTGCTACATTGCTTACTTCCTACTCTCTGCTATTTTCCCTCCTCTTCCTATGTTGTTCCAGCATTGCCACCATCAACAACCCAAAATACTCCAGATGTTGCCAACCATTTCCACATTCCCTGGATTTCACCTACGTTAGAGTAATTGATTTGTGTTACAGTAATTGATTTAGATTTGGTTAGCTTTTAGGTTCCTTGCTTTTTAAATGTGATTCCACGTTCCCTGGATTTCACCTACGTTAGAGTAATTGATTTGTGTTACAGTAATTGATTTAGGTTTGGTTAGCTTTTAGGTTCCTTGCTTTTTAAATGTGATTCCACGTTCCCTGGATTTCACCTACGTTAGAGTAATTGATTTGTGTTACAGTAATTGATTTAGGTTTGGTTAGCTTTTAGGTTCCTTGCTTTTTAAATGTGATTTGATACGTAAAATAAATTATCTCTTCATATCTGTTATTCTATGAAAAATTCAAAATATCGGACGGTTACCACGTAAAATCATATTTTCACTAGTTCATTTCGTGTTAATTATACATTTTTAGACAAGTTCTGGGAATTTTGTGTCAATGTTGGTCATACTGATTTCACATACGTATACCGCCAACTGCTGGAGGTTGCATTTATCTACCTGGGATAATTGGAGCACTAGCGCATGTGCACTGCGATTCTATAGAACTTAGAAGAATTTTCTTGCGATCCGAAGTGTAGCATATCCAGATTAACAATTCTGAATGTATGTTCCTTGCATGTATTAACCCTTAACCAGAGTTGTGGACTCTTTTAAGATACTGAAGAAAGTGGACACCCCTTACATTCTTTTATAATCCATTTATTTTCTAATCCTTTTGTATAGCTTTTTCTTTGTTTAACATTAACCACTAGCCATCATCTGTAACCTGTAAGCACTGTCACTTTCTCTGTATATAAGTAAAATAATGAATGGTATTACCCATTTAAGGAGTAAGCACAGTTGTTGACGGAGGGCACTGCAGTCGTGTTTATGCAGGAATAGAACACGTGACACTGCTATCTACAGTGTAGAGGGTAATGGGACGTGGGACGCTGATAGTGTACACTGCCTTATATGACGTCACATGTAGCAACAAACAGAACTTCGTGATTCTTCCACCTGCAGAGATATTTTGAATGAGTAATATCCTTTATGACCCCACAATTCCAGCTGTGTTCCAGTATTTGTATTGAACGTTAGTTTATTTAACTATGGTATAGTTGGTGATAATATGACGTATCATGCCCGTAAACTATGTCAGTGCTTGATACTGATTTCCTGGCTTTGTACGTAAAGTTTTGGAAGAATATGAGGGCAGTGATGTAAGTGAATATGGGGATGAAAACATCCTGACTATAATAATTATTCTGAACTCGAAACAGATTCAGAACTAGAATGTGACTTTGAATTTTTTTTTAGGATCTCCTTCCAAACAGAAAACCTATAATAGACATCACTGAGTACGGGTTTAGAGATGATCAAACAATTATTTTGCATGTACCTAAAAAAGGAAAAGCTGTCATTATGCTGTCTAACATGCACTATTCGAAATGTACTGAGCCTAAGAGATGCGAACCAGAAATTATATTCATATTTTTATAATAGTACAAAACATTTTTACATATGTCCCTAGCTGTCTGCTATGCTATTCTGAACAAAATTGATGTCAGTTGTTATGTACTGCAATAATCTTTCAAACCTATTTCTCGCTTTGAATTCCTAAAAACTTAAGGCCAACAACTTATAGAGCCGTATCTGAACCAAACACTGTAATGATCGACTACCAATAGAACTCAGAATGATTGTGTCCAGGATTTTGAAGAAACCGTTTCCAAAGAATGAAAAACCAACCGAGGATGTAAAAGAAAACAGTGTGCATTGTGTCCTCGTTCAAACGAAAAGATAACAAACCAATATTGTGTTAGATATGTTGGACCATTGTGCCAGACATACCGATCAGTTATGTGGAGAATAAGTAACATTCTGTTATGAAAGAAAGTGTTTGTGAATTACTTTGGATTTTCATTCAGTGTATTTTGAAATTTCAGTGAAAAAATGTGTGCGAACATCAAATCGGACAAATTCATTGTGTAGATGTTCCTGGTAATTATTGTTTTATTTTTGACTACACTTGTGCTATAACCTGTAATTTAGTGCGTTTTACTCCCCCAAATGATTCATATTATTGCACAATCAGTTAGTTAAATAAACTATTTTATAATTCTATCTTTCACAATAAATACAAATACAACTGTACATACTATCATATTTTCTGTTGGTATTTTTTTTTTACCCCACAACTCCACTTATGGCTTTCAAAATGCACAACTCCATTTAAGGGTTAAGACTAGAACAGAGTTGGAATCTTAAGGGAATGTGACATATTGAATGTGCTGCCTGTGTGCTCTAGGTGGTTACAATGATGCACCTTTAACATGAGTATACTTTTAAAATTTTGAATTTAAATTTTGCACATTGCAATAGATATAAAGAGCTCAAGCAAAAATATCACATTCTATTTTAAATATTTTACATATTGAAATTACTAATCCCATATCAGTATGAGCAAAAAATGTAATTGAAAACAACTGAATAGGAACCTATTCTCAGTTGTAACATGCAGCTTGCAGACACCTGCATTAGAACAAACACGATATCTTGCCATATTGTGGATTGTGTATATTAAAATCTCATCCACTGCACTTCTCATGGTTATGGTTCGACATAAGGCAGGGTAGAAAGTGATAGTGTGTTCCATTTTTTATTGTTTCACAATTTTGTCAGATTGATTTGAATGTGAATGAATGTTCATGTCTTGTACAAATGTTGTTCATGTCTAATAGCATGTGGCCAGGCAATATCCCCATCTGATGTACAAGGGAGTGTGTTATCGCCTATTTTGTTCAACACCATAATGAATGAAATTACAAATAAAGTTGTAGGGGAAGGCAAATAACCAGACATGAAAACCTTCATCTTCGCAGACGATGTAATGATATGGGGAAATTACAAAAATACCATAGACTTGAACATTGGAAAACAGTTTCAGAAGAATATGGTTTAAAAATAAATATTGAGAAAATGGCAGTTGTGAAAGTATGTAGAAACCAGAACCATGATTGGAATATTAAGTTATCAGGTATAAATCTACAAAAAGTGGAAACAAATCACGTATTTAGGAACAGTGATAATGCAAATGGGAAACACAGATTGAAATCAGTAGAAGAATAGAGAAAAGTTTAAAAGTGTATAATCTAACTAAACAGTTAATCTGGAATAAAGATATACCCACCAAGAGTATAATGTCAATGTATAAAACTTATTTTAAACCAGTTCTGACACATGCAGCTGAGACTTGGACATATACAAAGAAGGACTTGAGCAGAATCCAACAGAAATGAAATTATTACATGGAATTGTATATAAAACAAGGAGAGATATAATGAGTGACAAAATCAGGGAGACATTAAGTGTAGAAAAGATAACAACAGACATAGGAAAAAGTAGACTAAAATGGGTTGGACATTTAAAAAGTATGGAAAAGGAAAGTCTACCACAAAGACTGTTATATTTCAAGATACAAGAAAATGGCCACGAGAAAGATGGATTAACCAAGTGAAGAAAAGTCTACAAGAGAGAGGATACGACTGGGAAGAACTAAAAAGAAGCAAAGCATGGGAAGATAGAGATGGTTGGAGGCATATTTGGAATCGACCTTCTGAAAGGAGGACACGATAAGAGGAGAATAATGATGATGATGATGGACGAATTGCTGTCATTAGTACAATATCCATTCTTAACATTGTTTAAAGATGTGGGATTTAATTGTGAGCAATTAATGCACAATCAACTTCTGTCCTAATCTGAGATTAAAAATTGCAATCACGCTACGAAACAAACTGAGACCTTCTAGGGCTCAAGTTTCATATTGATAAGCACTTCTGCCACTTTCACGGGTTCGTCTTTTACAACATTAACTACCACTTAAAACATATATTTAACATTTTCTAATGATTCTTTCAATCACATTTTTATAGAATATTAAGGTGTATACAAACCGGATTGATGTGGCAGCTATATTTATTTCAGCCACTTTCTTTGATCTAATGTAGCCAATATATACTTCCGAATTTCAACTTCTTCCATTGTATTCCTGTAGCATACTGGAAACTAGTTTTATGGGAAAAAAATTCAATTTAAAACTTTTCTTTAATTTTTTAATTATTAATTAATTTTTTTTTTTAGTTTCCTGTTTTTATGTAAATGTGATTGAAAAGCTACCTCAGACAAATCTAATTAGAGTGAATATTTAGATTTTGACTAACTTTTTTATTTTAACTTCAATATTGGCAATGAGCATTGTGTATGTTGGCAATATTGTATGATTATAAATTGTATCCATTTTCAGTTAATATAATAAATTTGGGAATTTTTACATTATGAGGTATGAGGTAAGAAGAATTCAGGATTCATTTGATTCTTATATGTATCCACTTGCATGTAATGTCTGTGTCTCAGCTAAAAGACTTCATCCCCTTTTAGTCACGAGGCAGGCACCTGAACTAGCAACACAGACAAAAATGTGAATATTATATGATTACTTATATTGCAATGTAATACCATATCTACCGTCAGCTGTAAAATAATCCGTTAATGCCATTCTGTCTAATTTTCCATTGGCTGTCAAACACACTCCAAATTCTATAGTCATCCACTGTTCCAGGCCATGAGATTTCCACGTGACTAAACAATCCTGTGGTTGATTGTAAGTTAATACTTGCTTAGTATTTTATATTTACATATTTATCATAATCTTTAGGTTTCTTGATTATGTCCACCTTGCTGGCTTAGGTGATACCATGACAGCTTCTTGACTAGCAGATCCAGGTTCGATACCCAGCAGGGTTGAAAATTTCAATTGTTAAATTAATTTAATTTCAAAAATTTTACCTCAGTGCCAGGAGAGATGGTAGTATACAGTTTTTATTCCTAGATTATGCTCCAGATTCCTACATTATTTTGAAAATCACTCCTCAGTAGTACATATGTTGAGATGACACGTGGCATTATTGATAGCGATGCACCCGTCGGATGGTTAAGCCATTGGTGCTTTTCGATAGGAGCGGGCTATGTGCTGGCACCAAATTTCACCTTCCTTCTCTTCATCATCATGCCTCATACAACGCACTTTACACTACACAAACATAAACATATACTCATCCTAGTCTCCTCACTTTACACAATGAAGAATACATTAATTGCCCTAAAGTGGTCTGCCAAAGTGGTGCATAAATTGAAAAACACTATATAAATGCACGCAACCTGAAGGATCTAAAAGTGCATTGAGTGGCATTAGAACATGCTAAATTTATCATAAGTGTTCTCAAGTTCACCAATGGCTGTCAGAAAATATTATTTTCTTCCCACTTTTTTTTTTTGCAATATCAAATTCAGAATCCATTTGAGGAAACATAATCCAGACAGGAGAATTAATGATAATGGCATCTATAATCTCAACAATGTGTTTTTCTTTTTTTCACTGTTGCTTTGTGTATTACTGAGTCTTCCTTCCGCAATACAAACGTGAAAATTAGGATCACATACAAATCTTGAAACATGCGTAATTAATTTAATGTTTTATTATCACTGCGGCTTAATTCCATTCTACATGTTCCAAAATATTTTGTATAAATTCAACCAATGTACATTTATTTCTGTGATGCGTAATGACTTCTTGAATACTTAAACTTAACTCATTTATCTCTCTATGTAAATTTTTATAATGGTTTGACTTTTTAACATTTCATATGTATAATGTGTCATACTATTGTTCCACTTTACCATTAAACTAAGCGAGGTGTTTAATAAATTATCTATCACATGTCTCTTTGTTTCTCTTTGCTCCTTCCCCTTTTTCCATTAATTTGCTATACTTAATGCTATTATTGGTTTTTTTTAGGTTCTCTGAGTATAATGAATTCTGAGGTTGATATTAAACAGGAAGTTCCTCTGTCAGAAACTGAAACTGAACCACAAGTAAGTTATTGTGCACTTGTATATTTAACTTTTTTTTTCAACATAAGGAGCTTATTCGATGTATTAATTTAAATATTAACATTAACAATGATGGGCAATTACCATTTTGAAAAGAAAAATTAACACCTGAATTGGGATTTGAACCCAAACCTTAAGCTCTGTATTCTAGTATACTAACCATTGCACTACTCAGGCTTCCGATACAGATATTAATTCTTCTTTCTCCTATACAGTTATCTTTATCGTCAGAAGCAGATAGGCATTGCTACCAGCAGCTTCTAATTCAACAAGATATTTTTAATGGGAAATCACATAACTTTTATACTTGTTAAGCATTATTTTTCGATGTATTACATTAAATTTAAACATTAGCAATGATAAGCAATTATTATTTTAAAAAAAATTAGTGCCTGAATCAGGATTTGACATTGAAGTCTCTAGCTCTATATGTTAGTGTTATAACTAGAGCGAGGAATTATATGAAGAAAATTATACTAAAATATGAAATCATAATAGCAAAATATGAAAAATATGAAAATTAGGACACAAAAATATTATGAAGCTACTATTTTTTCAACTTTTTACACATATTTATATACAGAAGCCCTGTATAATATATGGGTGTACATACAAACACACAAATGAGACAAGAAGACCTTTTTGTAGCTCAAGAAATAAAGAGTTTCACTGTATTTCCATTTTAATTAATTTTTCATTACTTCTGACTCAATATAAAATATCATTTAATATAATAAATTTTGGAATTTTTAACATTATGAGGTTTTATTGATTCTTATCAATAAAATATCATGTTCGTGATTTGAAGCAATTTTAATGGCTCACATTGAAGTATATTGTGTGAGGAATCACGCTAACAAGCCGGAAGGTCTTGGGTTTGAGTCACAATGGGGTCAGGTTTTTAGCTGGACCAAACCTTCTGGCTGCATCATAACCCTAGAGTCTACTCAGCTCTTAATTGAAATGAGTACCAGACACATATTCTGGGGCAAAGGGGCCATCACGCAGGTCTGAGAACCCAGTGGACATCCCTTGGAGATTGTCTAGAAATGTGGAAGTCTCAACATCCATCTACCCCAAGCCTGTAGTTTTGACACTTGATTTCAATAAATGAATACTGAGTTTATATAAAACGTGATCAATTAATTTATCTAATGATATTTAATTACGAAATCCAAACATAAATAAAAAAAAACAAAACATAGTAACCATTGTAACTTGCTTCCATCGGATATACCACTGACAAAATTTAGAGTAGGTACAGTTTGGATGACTTCTATTTACCTTGCATAAAGATAATGAATTCCGGTACATATAAATGCCACAATAACATTAAATTGGATGAATCAGAACACACGTAGACCAAGTCCTAACTAACTAACTCACTGGCACAATCGAACCCGTAGGTTCATGAACTCACGGACATAAGATCTCCATACATCCCTATCCTGAGCCAATGTTTTCCAATCATCCCCTCTATAATCTTTCCCTCAAATCATGGTTAATGTTATTCTCCCACTTCATTCTTGGTCTACCAACTGGGTGTTTTCCCTCTGGTTTTCCTTCAAGAAGCTTCCATGCACGTCTTTCATTTCCCATTCGTGCTACATGCCCTGCCCATCGCAGTAGACCAAGTACTATATGTCATATTTGGAGAAAAAATGTGTTAAAATGAATTAATCCACAAATAATTCTAGGGAGTATTTCAAAACTCTCTTTGCAATTACAATTATTTTTAATCCTATACATACATTACACGTATGAACATAGTGAAATGTAGTTAGAATTATTTTAACATTAGTTTTTCCATGAAATTTGCCTGAACACAGTATATATGCATGTGCTTTGAATAATCAAATTAACAATTCTGTTCATAATACACAGTTAGGAGCTTTTTATATATTTTTTAACGCCTGTCAGAATTATTTTGTACGATCAAAAAGTATGCTCCACATTATATGATGTTATGGGAGCAATCATGTACTGCACTACATATATGATGTAAGTGAGAATAATACTGGCTTTACTTACAAGAACTTTACAAATTTCATAAACTGTGGAGCAAGACCTTATTTCACAGCACAGTTTCAAGTTTACCAGCAGCAGTCTTACCTACATTTAAATACTGTAATCCATTCATAAAATAAGAACTGTCCTTAGGTAGCAAAAAGGAATAGGTTTCTACCTGATAAAAAAGAGTGGGTAGTTATTAGTCTAACATTGTTATTCTACTTATTCATGTTCTTGTCACAGATTAGGAAATCCCTGTTATTTTTCTGTAGTTTTGGACAAAAGCCTCCACTTGGTCATTCCATCTCTCCTTTTTTCAATTATTTTCTTTATTTACCTTGTTCCAGATGGGATACTTAGGAATTTTCGCTGTCTACCATATTACATTGTCAAAAAAATTTCAAAACTGCAGTCACTCCAAAAATGTTTTTTAATGAATTAGTAGAAATTTCATTTAAAAAAATTGAAAGTTGAAAAATATGAAGGAATATTAAATTTTTACAGAAATATGAACATTTCGCCAAAATATTATGAAATATGAAAAAATATGAAGGTCTTATTTGATTCTACATATCATAAAATGTAAAGATACTTTGTCTCAGCGCTCTCTGACCAATAGTTTAAAACATGAAATTTCATAAAAATCCTCGCTCTAGTTATAACATTAAACTCTTTCAGATTTCCATTGCAAATGAATTGTATATGAGGAAGAAGAATCAACATTTGCATCAGAAGCCTGAAATAGCTCAATGGTTAACACACTAGCATACAGAACCAGATGCTTTAAGTACAAATCCCAATTCAGCCATTAATTTTTCTTTTCAAAGTAGAATTAGGAGCTTATGGTATGTGATTTACATTTTACAGAGTGTGAAAGTGGAAATACAATTAGGGGTAGAAGATGAAACTGACCATGTTGATAAAAATAGTGAAACATTTCAAGCTTTTGAGGATATAAAACTTGAGGTACGTTTTTGTTGTTAAGTTGTGAATTGTAAGCATGACTGCTATAGACTTAAGATGTAGACATTACATTCAATGTGGAGGCGAGTTATTATCCAGCCATTAGAGTGGTATGTTCTGTTCACAATGTTTGTTTCCCTAGCAGTTTTCTCAATCTGTAGCTACTATTAATTACGTTGTTGTTCTAATGTGCTACAGCAAACACTGAAGTCATTAGCAGTCCTCCTCTCCAATACTTCAGAATCTTCATGTTTGACAGCTATACAGTTGTTCAAATGACCTTCATCCATTTCTTCATCAGGGTGATTGCATAAAATGCATTACGGTGAAAGCAGAACATTGATTTTGTGAAGGTGTTTTGCCAGACAGTCGTGGCCCGTTGTCATTCTAAAATGTGCTACTTGTGTTTTTCTTGTTATGTTCAGTATATCAATATGTTTTATTAGGCATTCCCATTCTTTGTTTCTGGTCACTGTTTGAAGTCTATTGTCATTTATAATTTTTAATTTTATCTTTATGTGGCGTTTCACTGAGGAGTAAGGTATTGGTTTAGATCCAGGCAGTTGTTCAATGTGAGATTCTTTTTTGGCGAGGAAATTAGCTGTTTCATTACCGGAAATCCCACAGTGAGAGGGTAGCCATTGGATAACAACTTCTTTACCACAGTTTTGCAGGTCAGTAACAATGTCATAGCATTTTTTGCAGTCAAAACTTTTTGGCCAGTAGATTGTTTGTATAGCTGTACTAATATATTATAGGTACTTTAATTTTTATATAATGATTATATGCTATATTCCCATACATGAATTTCTGTGATACAATTTTCTCTCTCATGTGGACTTTGCCATCATACATCCAAAACATTTTTTACTAAAGCAGGATCCTTTATGCACTTCTCCACATTGCAAGACACAGTGTGATTATACTAACATATATATACTACGAACAACGGATCTATGCCTGTATAGTGCCGATATTCTTAGAAAAGTACACGTCAATACTCACACCATTTCACCGCACTCCCCTCCCACTGTGTTAAACAACAGCAACGATAATTTATTGAATAAGGATGTTGCGAAACTTGCCCCAGTGTCATGGTTGTTGAATATGGATTAATGCAAGTTTGGAGTTGAGTTGACAACACTGGAGTGCAAGTGCAAGAGAGAGATAGGAATGCAGGGAGAGAAATGATTTGCTGAGGCAGAAAAGGAAGTAGGCTTTAGTTTGCACATCATACAGGGCACAGATCCATTGGACAGACAATACCTTTATTGGAATCATCCATCTGTCATCCATTCAGTCAAGTTCTATGATAGGCCTATTACATGTGTCAACTTTGAACTGTTCTCATACAGAAGTTTTATGAATGATGTGCATTGACATACTGTCGCTTAAGAATTAATACCACTGACGAAATGTAAATTTTACAGGAGAAGCAAAAACTTTGAAATTTAATTTTAGGAAGTTATATTTTGAGGTTATTTTAATTATATTATTTTTAGTCTGGACATCTTACCTCAATATTAATGTTGATTTGTTCTTGAACATGTTTCAAAACAATTCTGTTTTATCGTCAGCTTTCCCAGACTGGTTTTATTTATGTTGCATTATGTTGCACAACCTGGATGTCGATGTCAGCTCCATCCTGTGGTTGGCCAAAGAACCTCCAAACAAGGTCACGCTCCATCAGTATATCAAAATTCATAACTCTGTTTCTGTTCTTCTGAATATAAATTTTTTCCCAAATAGTCAACTCGTGTATTTTCTAACTGTTTTAATAATTCAGTGTCTGAATTTATATTATGTTTTTCAGACCAAACATGAGCAGCAACTGCAGATTTTTCTATTTCCCCATTTTTAATATTCCTTATGTGTTCTTTGCTTCTAATTTTTAGGTTTCTTTTTGTTTTCCCTATATATATCTTTTCACAACCCATGCATTCAATTTGATATATTCCTGACTTTTTATTTTTATCAGTTTTTTTCATTTTTGTCGGTTTTTATTAGTTTATTTAAACTGTAGTTATTTTTTGGTGCTAATTTAATATTAAACTTCTCAAATATCTTTTGAAATATCACATATCACCCTTCGGTACATAATAAATTTCAAAAGATATTTGAGAAGTTTAATATTAAATTAGTACCAAAAAATAACTACACTTTAAATAAACTAATAAAAACCAACAAAAAATGAAAAAACTGATAAAAATAAAAAGTCAGGAATGTATCAAATTGAATGCATGGGTTGTGAAAAGATATATATAGGAAAAACAAAAAGAAACCTAAAAATTAGAACCAAAGAACAGTATATAATTTATTACCCGTTCAAGGAATAAGCACAGTTGTTGTCAGAGGCCACTGCAGTAGTGTTCATGCACGTGACACTGTAAACTCATGAAGCGGAGAGGGGAATGCGACACGGGACGTTGACAGTACAAGCCTAGTAGAAAGTTTGTTAGCGGTTCACATTTCACATTGCAATATGGCATTTTACACAAAGTAGAACAATATTTAAAGGCGTTTCCTCTAATTAGAATATCTGCTATCGCGTCTGCGCGTTCGCCATGCCGTAAATTCCTTTAAATACTTAACATTATGTTAATATGTCGTAATTAAATACACAAGAAAAATGTTAGACGGCGGATTCCCGAGGTAGATGATCCTGATTCCACTTCTTCAGCCGTGTCTGTTGACCAATCACTATCTCCTGTATCCGTCGTGCTATTGGTGTGCATTTCATCAGCTGTTTCAACGTCAGTTTCCTCTTCTTCGCTACTATTAGAGTTCATATGAATTACAATACGTTCTATTTCCTCTTTCATCAATGCATCACGACGCCAGTACTCTTCCTCGATGTGTTTTACATCCCTGCAGGCTTTGATCCAATCATCCTGGGTAATTTCGCTCAAGCACTCTTCAGTTATTTTCTTCAGATTTGCGAGAGACATTGTGGCCACATTTTTAGCGGATATCTTCTGTTTCGCTAAATTCCATATCAATTCGATAGGATTTAGCTCGCAGTGGTATGGCGGGAGTCGAAGCACGGTAAACCCATTATCTTTCAAAATCCTATCGACAGTATAAAGAGGCAACTGTTTATTGTATCTTACAATCTCAAGTAACTCTCGCTTTACCATATCTTGGTCGAAATTGATACCATTGTTGCGTAGCCATCCCATAATTTCATCCTTTTTACAAGAAAGAGTGGGCGCTTTGTTTTCTTATACTGTATGGTGGGATGCATTGTCAAGAACTTCAATGCAGCCAGGCGGCAGGTTTGGTATAAGCTTTTCCTGTAACCATTTGGTGTATAGTGTACCATTCATTTCATTGTGCGTGCCTTTGATTTTGAAGAGAATACTAACCCTGCCCCTTCAATAAACCCCATTTCCCCGCCCGCATGAACTACTATTGCTCTCTGGCCTGCACTTGTGTTTTCTTGCACACCTGTAATATCTGGATGTTGCCAACACTTCCTAATGGTATAATGTGTGTGGATCCAAGTCTCATCTGTGTAGACGACTGGTTTATTGGGCCCCATTGCATTCCTTCTCAATGTACAGAGATATGACGCTCGGCGAGCAACGATGTCATTTCGCTCTATTAGAGTCAATCTTGAATTTCTACATCTAGCGAATTTGAATCCCATGCTCTTAATTAGATGCCACAATGTAATTCGTTTTCCTTTAAAGTTAATTTTTTCTTTGAGAGACGACAGCAGTTTATTTAATGTGGGAATTTCTTTATGCACTTCGTAATATTCTAAAAATGTCCGTCTAACAACACACATTTCAAACTCATCAAACTGAATTTTTTTCTTATGTAGTCGCCGCTTACCCAGAGTTGAAATTTTCTGTCCAGACTGTTCTGCTTTCTGGCACTCGCTAGCAATTTGATGAACAGTTCTTACACTTTTACCAATGGCACGGGCAGTTCTTTCTGTGGCTTTCTTCAGTGGTAAAATAAGTCCACGCTTCTTTTCTTCTTTACAAAATGTCAAAACTTTGTAAATTAACTTTCTGCCTTGTGAATTAATCACTTTTCTTGGAGACGTTTTAGGAGTCTCCATACTTATACAATATAGGCCTAAACGCAACTCTATAATACAAATTGTTGTACCGACACGAAATCACTGTTCAAGAGTGAACGATATGGTTACAACTGATTTTAAAAGGCAACTCTGATTCTTTTCCCATTGTACACTGCCGTATGTGACATCACGTGTATCAACAAACAGTACTTCGCCATGTGTCCGCATGCAGAGAAAATTTGAACGACTAATAGCAATAATTTTGAAAATCATTCTTCTGGCATTCTATCAACATCTTCTTTCCAGGTGTTCCTATTATTTAATTATTCGGTCTGTAAGTTTGAAAATATTTAGTTCCTTTGTTATGTCTTCATTTCTTTTCTTATCCAGCAGAGTATATCCTGCTATATTTCTTAAAAATCTTATCTCAGTTGCTTCCAATCTTAGTTTTTGTCTTTTAGTGATCGTCCAACATTCTGATCCATACATCAATACAGGAACAGCCATTACTTTATAATATTACATTTTTGTTTCTTTTCTTGTGTTTTTAAGGGTCTTTTAATAGTGCCACACATTGGATTAAATTTATTTATTTTGTCATTAATATCTTCAATTTTAACATATGATAAATTGATGCCTAGATATTTAAAACTATTCACTTGCTCTAAAATTTATCATCAATTACTATTTTTGCTCTTAAGGTGTCCTTTAAATGCTAGAATTTTAGTTTTATTCTTTGAAATTTTTTAATTTATAATTAGCACTTATTTTTTCCAAATTAAAAATAGCTTTTTGTAGATCATCTTCTGAACTGGAAATCACTACTTTATCATCGGCAAATAATATTGTATCCAACAGTTATTTTTTTTTGATTGCGGATGAGCCCATGTAGGACTATGCAAAGTACTTAGATGTGTTTCCTTTGACCCCAAATTTCTTTCATTCTTTTGTTATGAACTTGTTTTCTCTCATCTATCCAAGTTGTTCCAGTTTTTTTTCTTCGGTTTGTCCTCTTGGTCAACTTGCTACTTATTCACCTTAATTCTAAATATATCTCTGTTTGGGATATCTTCTTTAGTAATTCCTGCCAATTTTAAGTCCTTTTTGACTTCATCAATCCACTTCATAGTATCCACTGGAGCTTTACTTCTGTTTTCGTAGAATTCCATTATCTGTTTTGTAAGCCTATTTGAGTTCATTCGTTTAATATGGCCATAAAATTTTAACCTTCGTTTTCTAATATCACTATGAATGTCTGTATATATTTTTATCTCCTTTTTACTTCTGAGTCTAAATGCTTCACCTATAACTTGTGGACCTAAAACTTTTCTTATAATTTTGCATTCTTTTTTCACTATATTTTCGATATCTTTTTTTCTGTTCAAAATTAATGTTTCTGCACATTAGAGGCACTCTGGTTTAATTACAGTGTTATAGTGTCGTAATTTTGTATGTAAAGATATGCATTTTTTACTATAAGTGTTGTGAGTAAGCCGAAATGCTGTTTCCATTTTTTGGCATCTACTTTTATTGACTTTGGTTTCAATTCTATTTTCCTGAATTATTTCACCAAGATATTTAAATTGTGAAACTCGTTTAATATTTCCATATTTGGTTTCCAGGTATTTTGGTGCTTGTTTATTGCATGAAATGTATTCTGTTTTTCCAAAAGAAATCTGCGGACCAACTTTCTCTGCAATGTCGTTTAATAATTCAATCTGTTTTTGTGCTGTTAAAACGTCATGGGTTAAGATTGCTAGATCATCAGCATATGCTAGGCAATCAATCTTCAATTTACCCAACATTATATTATTTATTTTAAAATGTTTAATTAAATTAATCTGCCACTTTAATATAACTGTGTGTATATATAAATTAAAAAGAGAAAGTGATAAAGGACACCCTTGTCTGACACCATGATTTGTTATTACCATTTATTGTTGTTTTGATTTAAAACCCATGACTATTATAATTTTATTATTTACATATAAACTTTGTATAGCCATAATCAAATGTTGTGGAGTACCTTTATTTCTCATATCCCATAATTTACTTGTGTTTACCATATCAAAAGCTTTTTCTATCTATCTATCTTCGGGTTTTTACAGCTGCTGTCTTCCCGTGCCAAACCTCCAAAGCCTACGGTCTTGGGCATCTTCGATACTTAGCCCTCTAGCTTGCATTACTGTCTTCATGTTTTCCTTCCATGTTAACCTTGGTCTTCCTCTTTTCTTCTTTCTGTTCGGATGCCATTCATATAGTTGCTTCGGCCATCGCTCATCTTCCATTCTTAAAACATGTCCTAACCACTTTAATTCCTTTTCCTCAATTCTTTCAATTATGCTTTC
This sequence comes from Diploptera punctata, assembly GCA_030220185.1. Lineage (NCBI taxonomy): Eukaryota > Metazoa > Arthropoda > Insecta > Blattodea > Blaberidae > Diploptera > Diploptera punctata. The sequence continues at coordinate 224,425 of JASPKZ010008071.1, forward strand.
TTCTGCTTCCATTTTGTTTCTAATTTCCTTATTTGTGACACGTTCTAATTTAGACTTTCTGACACTTCTTCGTAAATAATCCATTTCTAGAGCTATTAGTCTATTCTTGTAGTACTTATTGATTGTCCATACCTCATTTCCGTACATTGCAACAGATTCCACCAATGTTTTACCAATATATTTTTTTGTCTTTCCAAATATGCTTATCCCACCATATGGAATTTAATGATGATATTATTTTACTACTCAATTCAATTCTATGTTTTATGTTCTCTTTGCCTATACCTTCGAAGCTTTTTCATAGTCTATGAATCCTATATGTGTTGCTATGTTTAATTCTATATATTTTTTTCAAATAATTGAGTCATTGTGAATATAGAGTCAAACAGGATCTTCCCTTCCTGATTCTATTTTGAACATCCAATATAATATTTTCTATAATTATGTTTAAGCATTTTTTTTTAAATATTGGCAAACATTTTATAGCACGTATTCAATATACTTATTCATCTATAGTTAGAACAATATTGTCTGTTTCCTTTTTAATGTATCTAATATATATAAATTAATGTTTGTTTGCATGTTTGTTTGTTTGTTTGCTTGTACTTTATGCATGGCCATACCGTTGATCCAATTGTGATGGGTTTTTTGCAAATGTTCAAGGGATTCCTGGGATGAACATAGGCTATAAGAGAGTTTAAATACTCAACTCCTACACCCTTAAAAAACACCATTTGTGGTGAAAAACGTGAAAAAGTCCCTTTTTTACCGTTAAATGGCTTATGCTGCCTAAATCATAACAAATACACAACATTACTGTACATATAATTGAAAAAAAAAACTCTACAAAAAAGTATGCGACAGCTTATGTTTATCTTTTACAGATGGCACACAATAGCCATTTTGTCTTTCATTGATGCCAAGGAGATCAGGATAAGTAGATTCCTTGGCAAGCATCCAATTGTCATGGGACTTTTTGCAAAATGTTCAGGATTTTCCCGGGAATATTTTTGAAACAATAAATTTATTAATATATTAGCTTCAAATTCTTCGAGAATATTTTAATCAAATATACATGTATTTTAATTATAGATTATAAGAGAGTTTTCATGCTCAAGCCCTTCACCCTTAAAAGTCACACTCTGTATTAAAAAACATAAAAAAGTCGCTTTTTGTAAGCTTAAATGCTTATGCTGTCTAAACCATAACAAATACACAAAATTATTGTACACAGAATTGAATATCGCAAAAAAAAAACTCTACAAAAAAGTGTGCAACAGCATATGTTTATCTTTTAAGGATAACTCATAATAACCATTTTTACTTCCATTGATGCCAAGAAGTAGATTCCTGGGCAAGCATAGCAGTGCACGGCAGGTATTCTTTTGTGGATAACTCAAAATAACGAATTTTGTCTTTCAGCTCATTTATGTCAAGTACATCGGGATACATAGATTCCCGGGCAACGTCGGGTAATCAGCACAGGGTATCTAAAAATACTGATGTAAATTTATATTTATTTTTCCTTTCACTTATTCAACTAAATGCAAAAGCACATAATTTATTTAGGTGTAGCAGCACACACCGGGTATTAGCTAGTAGGGTATAAATTAAAAGTTTTAATTTAACATGCAGTAATTAAAAAAATCAACAATCAAACATCAAATTATTAGCGAAAAATGATTTTAGCCTGGTAAACTAATGAAAATGAACAAAAATTAGGAAATCAGCAATGTCAGAATATCAGGAATTTATCGGATAAAATGTGCAGACTAGGAAAGAATCTACATAGGAAAAACAGAAAGAAACTTTATCTTAAGGATGAAGGGAACGCCTGAAGAGTGTAAAAGTTGGAGAAGTGAAACAATCTGCAGTAGTTGTTCACACTTGATCAGATAAGCACAGAATAAAGTAAAGCAAAGTTAATGAAACAATTAGAGAAATTTAACAATTTCAAAGAATATCTATATCCATAAGTAAAAGATGAAAAATTGATTTTGAAATTTCCATGGAAAAAGATTTAATTTGTAGATTGACAATTAAATCAACAGTCAGGTGCAAGATGACAATTAGGAAAAATTTTCTTGAAACTTATCCCTGATAGGTTACAAAATGTGATGTGAGATGTAAAATCTGATCAATTAAATGATTGTTAATTAATATATGTTCAACTGTATATTTAAATGTTTTTACGTTGGTATGTTTTAATATCGTCAGGTAGTCTGTTGAATGGTTTAGTCCGAGTGTGGAATACACTGTTAAGCATTCTGGCAAATCTATGATAATTGATCTGTAATTTAGTGGCTCTTCTTGTACTACGAACATAATTAAATTTAAACAAAGACCCAAGTATTAAAATTCATCGGAGAACATATTGTTTAAACAACTCACCTCATAGGATTCATGCTTCCATGATATCGCGATTTCAAACATAGTCATGTTCATCATCAGCCATAACTCCGACTGACGAAATTCTTCGGCCATCAACTATTCTATTGTCGCCATCTTCAGTGCTGCCATCTATGGTTGAATTTATGAACTTCGAAATCAATGTAATTTCGTTAGGGATGTCAAAATTCATTGATCTATTTTTGTTTTTCTGAATGTATATTTTTTCCCAAACTGTCAATTCCAAAGGTTTCTCTACTTGTTTTAAAAGTTTAGCTTCTCTTCCAATTTTATGATGTTCTAATAAACTATTGAGTAACAAACAGGGGTCCTCATCTAGGGGATATGTGGATGGCGACCACAAGGTGCCCAAGCTGAGCAAAACATTTCTTCCACTTACTTGTGTTTTGCACTCTTTTAACTTTACTATCTAACCTCTCTTGGTTAACTCTTGTTTTTTCGACCCCGACGCTATTAGGGCATCCAAGGGCTAGGGAGTCTTTCCTTTCTTCCATTTCTTCTTTCCTTTATTTTCTTTTCTTCTCCAGAAAAGCCTGACCAGAGGCTATAAGATGGCAGCCCCATCACTGGTCTTGCCTTCCTTTGGCCGGCAACCAATCGAAGGGACTATTATTATGCTTTCAAGTCTTATACTAATAAACTATGTGCAGCAATTGCAGATTTTTCAATTTCACAATTTTTAATATTTCTGAAATGTTCTTTTGTCCGAATTTCCAAATTCCTTTTTGTTTTTCCTATATAAACTTTATTGCAATCTTCACAATTTATTTGATAAATTCCCGATTTCTTAATGTCTGGAACATTGACTTTTTTATTGGTACTTTGAAGATTACCCAGACTAAATTTATTTATTGGTGCCAAAGAAATGTTGTATTTGTCAAAAATTTTTTGAAATTTCCTATGCATTTCAGGATGGTAAGTATTGTTTAGTTGTTTCTTGACTCACGTCATACTTCTTAACTCCCAAGCAGACTCGACTTTCTTCACTTCATTTGTGACATTCACTCTGCTTGGGAGTTAACAAGTATGAGGTGAGTCAAGAAACAACTAAACAATATTAAAATAAACCTCATAGTGCTATTTCCTACCTACATAACTTAATTAAAGACCCAAGTACTTTATCGCTTGGAATAATTTTTACTGTGCATTTGAATTTTAACTTGATTCATAATTTTAATTATTGTTTTCCTTATTTCAAAATGTTACACTATTTTAGTTGATAGTCCCCAAATTATTATCTTATTGACACAGTTTAATCTCTTGCCACACCATCCTGGCAAAACAGTGACATGACCTGTCGGACTATGTATCACACAATACTTTTTTCACTACACAAGTATATGAAAGGCCTCCCCAAATGCGTCATCAGCTCAATGTGAGGGCCACCTCCGAGACAACACACCATTCACACACACATCCATACCAAACATGGCAAATATGATGATGATGATGTTCAGGGACAGTTTGGGTTCTAAAGTGGCCTGTCATTTGTCTTACTGGTGAGGAAAAAATCTCAAAAAAACATCAGCTTGGAAATTTGTCCCAACTGTACATCGAACCCTGGCCCGTTGCATTTCGAGGCAGTGATGCTACCCTGAGACCATAACAGTAGACTCCAATTATTATGCCATACAATAACACCGAATGAGCATAACCGAAATAATTGATTTCAGCACTTCTGTCAAGAAAATTTGCCTGATATATGGAATGTTAACATAAACGGCTCAAATTTTGAGATATGCTATATGACTTTTCCATATCAACCCATATATGTCAAGTAATGTAGTTGTCTGCTTCTTGTATTGTGGAATTATTTAACATTAGTTGAATGGAACAATCAGGTTTGGTTTTAGCTTAATAATTGTATGTACAAAGTTGTATCTACATATTTCAACATATTACACAGGATGTTTACACTGAAGTGTCCTATTTTCAGTGCACTCCCTATACCAAACAAATAAAGATAAAGAAAGTTTATTTGCAGAAATAAGTTGTATGATTTGTTTTAAATTCTCAACAAAATTAACAACTTATTACATTTTCAAATGAGCCGTTGCAGTGACACAAAAATGTCAAGTCTATGTTCAGTTTACATATAGGTCCTGGGCAACATGTGATGGTACAATCGCTTCCAAAATCCAGATGTGGAGGTCTGATTGTCCCGCACTGGAGGAAGCTTCACAAACTCCAATGATGCGATGTTAGTGAAAACTGGGGAGACGAGTTCAAGGGTCCTTTTGTCCTATAAATCATCTTGGAAATGTTTCAGACATGTAATGACCAATGAAGTGGAGCTGAAAGCACAGGTTTGGCTGCAGATCTGGGTAAATGCGAAGTTCTGGGGGATATAAGTACCTCACTACTGTGACCTTCTTCGCTGTAAACAAAAATAATGTGGATGATCTTGTTGGACATGAAGCAGTACCGAACATTCACTTTCACGGTATCTTGCACTGTTTTCCTGATTAATTGTGGATTCTCTAACCCTCATTGCAAACATTGTGTTTATTCATTGTCCCCAGGAATGTACCCGAATTATCGAGGTTGTTGGTATCATCACTCCTGACACGTTAAAGCAGACATGTATGGAAGTTTAAAACAGTGTGGACATTCTTTGTTTCATCACAGTGGCTCACATGGAAGTGTATTTTTTTTAGAACTTAATAACTCATAAAACTTATTTCTGCAAAGAAATTTCTTTAAATTTACTGTTTGGTATATGGAATATGTTAATAATAGAATATTTCAGTGTAGACACTGTTACTAACCATTTTTCTACTTTTGTTAATCATTTACCAAATTTAATATAAAAATCGTTATTATTGTTGCAATTAATGCATTTTTCTTTTGTGATAATTGCATATATTTATTTGTATACATTTTCTGTTAATTTTATGGTTTTTATATTTTTTTGTTATTGTGCAGTCATTATAGTGAGTAGTGAATTGTATTTCTGCTAAATCAACCTGCTTTTGGTGATGCTGGAATCACTGTATCCACTATTTAAAAGGTGGCTAAGGTGTGTTTTCGAGTTGGCCAGATTTCCGCATCTTTCTTGTGTGTGGCTTGGAGCATGGATTGAATATTCACCCGTAGCATAACATGTGCTTCTGCGGGCTAGAAACTTTTAATGTTTGCCATTATGTCATAGTGGAGAAGAGATATCTCAATCATTAAGAGCCCACTGAATCATAGTGCACTGTATCATTAGTATTGTCATAAATATTACGGTTTCAATAAACCAATGGTTATTCTCTAGTTGAGTGTTAGTTATTTTTAGTAATAAATCTGATTATAGTGTCTGTGGCAATAAAAACTCCGTAATTCTGTAATTGAAAAAAATTCAGGAGAAAGAAGAAACTTTGTCACATGTTGATTTTTAAGTCAAAATCTGTTATATTTTAAGATTAGTTTCTGAAAAGTCTTATGCCAGAGATGCGAGTTGATGGGTCTGAAACGTCGCTATTCCTCCCTGTAGAAGATGCGAATTTTTGGGCCTGATGTTAATAGCTGAAGAAATGCATGATTTTTACAATACTAAGGTGAAGTGCATAAGAACTGTCTATATTTTATGTTCCTTTGTTATAAGCGACAATTGATTTAAATCTTTTTACACTTTAGAATATTTCACATTTTTCTGAACCCAAATCACATATACACTTGTAATGTAATGTCTTATTGGAGTACAGTTTCTGGTGGAAGCCATGGACTGTCAATCTTATAGTGCCATGATAGATTTCAGATTGGCTCCGTGCATCGTCTGTCTTGCATCGCACAGGTTGCATGGTATGTCCTTCATCTTTTGTAGGTCTTGTAAGAGTACATTGTAGGCCTCACTAGATGGCAGGAGTAGTGTTGTCTGCAGATCTTCTATTAGGAAGATTTCCCTGATGAGTTCATAAACCAGCCTCGATCTCATACTCTGTGATACTCGTAAGAGTCTCTTGAGATATCTGGACTTTACTTTCTCCATGTCTTTCAATTGCTTATATGTGAGATGTTACCACACCAGGTTGATTCCATTCACAAGTACAGGTAGTACTTTCAGCCTGAACAGGTTGTAGTGGCACTAATTGATAGTAACCAGATCCTCCTGATTTCATTCATGGTCATTTATATTTGTAATTATTAGTAGATGGCAGAAAAATCATCTTGGAGTTACAGGACTTACAAAAACAGATGATGCATTTGCTTATCAAATAATGCAAAATTGCACATTTCACTCTTGAATGGACTTACAAAAACAGATGATGCATTTGCTTATCAAATAATGCAAAATTGCACATTTCACTCTTGAATGGATTCTGATCATCAGCCGAAGTTATGAATCTGAATAGTTTGATTTGGACACTTAATATTAGGAATCCTAGCGCTAAATATTTGTCACGAAAAAACTTATTGAGGCAAAGAAATATGATTTTGACAGTAATCTCAGACACTTTTTTTATTAAGGTAGAATATGTTTGTCACTCACCTCATATTGTTCTTCTTATTTGATTATAGACTAGTTTCGGAACATAGTTTCTGTTCCATCCTCAGTAACATCACGACCGTTGTTCTGTCGTCTTGAAGAGTTGTCCTTCTCTCCTTCCATTGGCTGACTGAAAAACCTCGAAACCAGGTCATTCTCACCGGGAATTTCAAAGTTCATTAATTTCTTCTTTTCGCTCTTTTGAATGTAGATCTTTTCCCAAACAGTAAGTTCTTTTGGTTTTTCTATTTGTTTTAATAATTTTGCTTCTTTCTCGATAAGATGTTTTTCAGACCATGCATGGGCAGCCACTGCAGATTTTTCTACTTCCCCTTTCTTGACATTCCTGAGATGTTCTTTAACTCTAGTTTTCAAATTTCTTTTAGTTTTTCCTATGTAGAATTTCTCACATTCTTCACATTTAATTTGATAAATCCCTGATTTGTTTTCTTCTTTAATTTTCTCATTCTTATTAGGTCTAATCAGTCTGCTGATGCTGTAGTCATTTTTGGGTGCTAACCTTATGTTGAAATCTTTAAAAATTTTTTGAAACTTGTGGTGTTTTAATGGATGATATGTGAATTTTCTAAATTTTACATTATCTTCTTTTACTTTTAGAAGAGTGCTTTGATTAATAAATTTTTGTCTTTTGAACTTGTTTATTTTTTTGAGTATCATTTTTATAGCAAAACCATTTTTCGTGGCTACGTTGATTATGTGTTCTTTTTCTTTTTCATAATTTTCTTTGTTCATTGGTATGTTCACTAATCTATGTGTCAAACTATTGAAAACTGCTTCTTTGTGAGCTATGTGATTGAAACCTAAAGCTTTTATGTAGTTATCTATATGTGTCTTTTTCTGTAAATTCCAAATTCTATCTTATTTTCTTCATTCCTTTTTAAGTTGAGATCTAAAAATGGTATTTCTCCATTGATTTCCTTTTCCATAGTGAACTTTATAGTTTGACTTTGAATGTTCAATAATTTTAATGCGTCATCTATCTGTTTATGATTAACTATTGCAATTATGTCATCCACATATCTGCACCAGAACTTGAAAATTAAACGATGTCCGTTAATTATCTTTTTTTATCTTCAACCATACTCACTCCACAAATACCTTGAGTGTTTTAGATGTCAAATTTGGGAAAAAAATATCAGAGACATCACCAAACATATTAGCAAAGCCTTAAAACAATGCACAGTGATCCAGAATGCGAAAAATCTGCAAAAAAACTGGAAGTCACTATTTGGGCTCCAAATCATTCCACATGTGTAAGATTAACAATTTTAAGAGTAAAAATTAACTGGATTGCATACTTGATGCGAGGACCTTTAATTAGTTGTTATATGCAAAGTATTCGTTATGACTGATTTAACAAACAGTTTATTTGTGGAGATACTTCGAAAAATAGATTAATCTAGTCACAAATAGGCTGATGCATTTAGAAAATAATGGTAATAAATAAATAAATATAAATATCCTCAACTCGTGTCTAACTCAGGGTCGGGTCGAGACATGAGATGAGCCCCTATATGTAGAGGGCTAGAGGGCTATGAATAACAAGGGTGCAGGCAACCACACCTGATGCAGCATTACAGGGACAAATGAATGAAATAGTAATAATAATGATAATTTATGAACTGGATACTTTAAAGCAATTATATGCCAGGTTATATGATCCAACAAATTCTGTAACTGCACAGCTGCAAAAGATTCACTAAAAGTCCTTCCTAGGATAACAACGTTCTTTATTTAAGGATTAAATGACTGATCAATATTAGCATGTCTTTCTTTTGTTTGTGCTCTTATAATCTCATATTGACTTTGGCTTAAATTAGCTTCAATAATTAACGTAATAACTTCACTTTCATTTTAAGGTTTTACTTGGAGTTGTGATTTTGATGATTTCGAATCTCGAAGGGTTTTTTCCTGCTGTTGTTGGTGTTGTTTAAGACTGCTTTATTTACTAGTTCCGATGCCTTTTCCTCTCCATGCTCCTTTAAATGTACCTTAGTTGCAAAAGGGAATTCTTTGAATGGGTTTTCACGTCGAAGTTCTACAGTCTTTCGCTTTTGGCTAATGTCTTCAAAACTGACACTCGGTCGTCCAATTTGCTTTTTAGAGCTGTACAGGTAGATGAATTAGGTACTAAAACGCCTCATGCTTTTAACTTTTAAGTATTTTGTTGCAGATTAGCATCACCTATACACAATTTTTTTTTCACATAATATTCAGGGATACTGTCAATGTTTATAGATTTTAATACAAATTGAAACAAACGTTTGATTTGAATGTTCCGACCTTCACCTAATTTTTCACGGAGAACTTTGTACAGTTCCCTTCTAGATTTGTAGAATTCCATAAGATATCACCGCAAATCAAAACAACTGGATAATATGTGTGAAAGTTGAGATATTAGCAAGCTTTAAGAACTGCCTTATTTCATGAATATTGAATTACTGCAATCAGCTGTCAGTTATTGTAGCGATAGAATTTCCTCCTGAATGCAAAACACACACAAGCTCACGGATGGCAAGGGCACGCATTATCTGCACAATATGAGTTCTTTAATGTGCTGTATATATTTAAAGTAGCAAACGTTTTTACTTGTGCCAGTTTAGCAACACTTTAAATTATACTTCGCTTTAGAAATCGTTGTGGGAAATGATGGCGAAAGCGTTATAGCTAGAGCGAGGAATTATATGAAGAAAACTATATGAAAATATGAAATCATAAAGACAAAATATGAAAATATGACACAAAAATATTATGAAGCTACTATTTTCTAAACTTTTTTACATATATTTATATGCGCAGGCTCACTATAACTTATAAGTGTACATACCAGCACATAAATGAGACAAACAGGACTTGTTTATAGCTCAAGAAATCAAGATATTCACTGTATTTCGATTTTAATTAGCTTTTTCATTAATTCTGACCCAATATAAAATATCATATTTAATTAATGTTGGGAAGTAAACATTATGAGGTATAATCATTAAAATTCATCGGAGAACATATTGTTTAAACAACTCACCTCATAGGATATCATGGGGAAGTATGAATCCTATGAGGTGAGTTGTTTAAACAATATGTTCTCCGATGAATTTTAATAAAATATCATATTCATAATCTGAAACAATTTTAATGGATCACGCCATAGGGTAGTTGTATAAGGAAACGGTGCAAACAGGAAATTCGTGGATTCGAATCTCGATTTGTCAAGATTTTTTAGCTGGACCAGACCTTCTGGTGGCATAGTGGACCTGGGGTCGACTCAGATCCTAATGGGAGTGAGTACTAGATGCATGTTCTGGGCACAAATGCGGCCATAAGGCAGATCCGACAACCCGGTGGACATCTCGTGCCTATTGTCTAGAAATATGGGAGTTTCAACATACCACTACCCGAAAGGCCTCCCAAGACTGTAGTGGAATCACTTTACCTTCATAAATAAAAACTGAGAGGTTCTATATAATACAATTAATTAATGTACTGAATTATATTTAATTATGAAACCCAAATATATACAAGAAACAAAACATTGTAACCGAAACAAACAGGTTTCCATTAATTCTAGCACTAACAAAGTTTAGAACAGGTATAGTTTGGATTATTGCTATTTTTACATTGCATAAATATATTAAATTCCTGGAGATGCTAGTGTAACAATAACATTAAATTGGATGATTTAAAATACAAGTAAACCTTGGTCTAATTGTATTTGAACAATCCAATTGTCAATTCTGTTTGTAATACACAGAAGTTTTTTTTTTCTATTTTTTCTGATAGTAAACTATAAGGCCTGTCGGTCAGAATTGTTTTGCACGATTAAAAATTATGCTCAACATCACACGATGTTATGGCAGCATACTTGTATCATGCTATATTCGATAGTTTGATGCCCTTACCTATGTGAACTTTACTAATTTCACAAAGCACTTAAACGGAAATGAGTACCAGACGCTTGTTCTGGGGGTAAAGGCGGCCGTCATGCAGGGTTGACATCAAGTGCCGATTGTCCAGAAAAAGTGGTAGCCTTATCCTCCTACTACCCCAAGGACCTCTTGAGGCCTGTAGTGGGATTACTTTACTTTACTTTACTGCTTCAAGTTACCAGCAGTCTCTCCTATATTTAAATGCTGTAATCTGTTCACAAAGTAAGGACTGCTCTCAGGTAGCAATAACGAGTTGACAGCTATTATACCTGACTATAGAATATTCCAACATTGTTTTTCTACTTATTGATCTAGGCTCATGTTCTTGTCTGAGGATCGAGTTAAGGACAAAAACCTCCATCTAACACTGTCACTCTGTGACTCCTCATCCAATTTATTGCTTTTATAAAAGCTATCTATCTTGTTCAGAAGGGATACTGAAGAATTTTCACTTGTCTACCACATTACACTTTAAAAAATTACATAAATACATTTATTTCAAGAGATATTTTAATGAATTCCTAGAACTTTCATTGAAAAAAAAAAATGGGAATTTCAAAGTTGAAAAGTATGCAGGGAGTATGACATTTTCACTAAAATATGAACATTTTGCTAAAATATTATGAAATATGAAGTTTTTTGTTGGTCTTGTTTGATTCTAGATATCATGAAATGTAAAGATACTTAGTCTCAGCTCCCTCTGACAAATAGTTTAAGGGTCGTATGTTAGAACATTACTCTCTACTCAAATTACTTCCAATCACTAGTGAGCTGATTCACCGTGAGCAATTGCTGAGAACGAATTAACGGCCGACTTAACGGTCATGCACGAGAGTCGACGTTTTCGTAATATTGGCAACGAATTACCCAGAATTCTCAGCGATAAAACCACTTCCGTTATTTTCGTCTGCTATAGAGGAATGCATTTATGCTTGCATCCCGCAAATAATACCGTGTACAAACACGTCTGCGACATGCAATATTACGCCGATTCTCCTGTTCTTCCAGTTGAATTCTTTGGTAGACTCTATCAAATTCCTCTTCTCCGTGTATACCGAAAACATGATCAAAGTCTTCAAGGTCCGACATCTTGGATAAATGTTGGATAAAGCAGCAAAGTACATCGATTACCATCGGTTCCCGTTCGGTTCCCTTCGGGATTTTAATTTGAGTTGCTCATTTAAGCTACCTCCGCAGGTAGCTTACTTAAATTTAACCAATTATTATCGCATGAACAGATTTCTGAGTAAGCAAAATCGTATTAGCATACAACTTGCTCAGCAGAGAAGGCATTTTACTGTCTAATGCGTCCAAACATGCGACCCTAAAACATGAAATTTCATAAAATTCCTCGCTCTAGTTTTAACTCAAGAAAACTTTCGTTTTTTCAAGTCCAAAATAAAAGTTATTATTATTAATGTTATTATAATTCAGATGTGGGCTCTTTATCTGTGCATTAGTAAGAAGGTATAAGTCTATGTAACACAATTATAGCGAGAGGCATTAAAATAATTGCCACAAAAAGTGTTGATAGTCAAAAATGTGGCATAACAATTATTCCATTTTTATGATGCATAACTTCGCGGTCCTAAAATTAGGTCTAATAATTATTAGTTTATAGTTAGTGTAGAGAATAATTTATTTGACACATTGATACCCCATTTATTTGTTTAGATGACTGTTCAGGTTTTTCCCTTCTAATGAAAAGTAAAAATTTCTGTTTTTGGCAATTTTTTTTACATTCTGGATCACTGTGCAGTGGGGTGAACATTAATGTCAATTCTTTCAATACTTTTACAAAAAAAAACTTGTAGCAGTCTTATGGGTATGTACCACACAATTTATATTTATTTTTTCAGTTTGCAATTCATGTTTGTACCGAGTTGGGTTATTTGAATGTATCTACTTGGCACAAAGAGTAGAGTATGGATAGGCAAACAGATTTCAGATTCTTTTGAAACTTACTATGGGTTAAAGCGAGGTGTCTGCTATTCAGTTGTACAGAGCTTGATATGAAATCTTCAGAGGATGAAGAAGGTGTACTACTAATGGCATAAATAAGTTGTTAGTATATATTGATGATGTATTAATATTAGGTGATAACGAAGAGATACTAAGGTACATCACTGATATTATATTTGGTAAGACTAAGGAATTGTGACTGGTTGTAACAATAAAACTTAATACAAAGAAATGCATTATAGTGGAAATGGACACTTAATGACAAATAAAGGACTTTTTTAAGAAGGGGCTGAATTCAAATACCTAGGAATAATAAATGAGTAGCAGAAAGAAATTAAACAAAGGCTGAATTCTGGAAATGGATGCTATTACCCATTACTGGACTTTTATCATCCCAACTTCTCTCAAAAGATGTTAAATTGATAATGTATGTAACTATTTTATGTTACATTGACATAAAAAATATGTTTTTATTTTATGGGGGGAGAAAATAACACAAATATTTGAGAAAAAAATTTTGGACCAAAGAGAGACAACAGGCAGATAAAGAATTAAACTAGATAAACTACTACATAACTAGAAGCTTCTTGATCTTTATGGGAAACCAGACGTAAAGAACAGTTAAGTCTCGTAGACTGTCATGGGCAGGACATGTGGCATGAATGGGAAATCAAAGAGAGCCAAGGAAACTCCTTATAGGAAAACTAAATGGAAAGTGTCCAGTAGGTAGGCCAAGAATGAGGTGAGAGAATAAGATTAATCATGATTTGAGGGAGGTAAATTATACAGGGGATGAATGGAAAATGTTGGCTCTGGTTAGGGATGTATGGAGAGCTTATGTCTGCATTGTTATGAAATTACGAGTTCAATAGTGTCATTGAGTTACTTATCAAGTTTGCTCCAGAGCAATGCTTTAAAACATATTGGTTGTCTTAAATGTATTATTACATCTGACTGTGATGTACAGCTCCTTTACCACATTATTTATATTTATTTCAAGTTTGCTTAAAATTGTTCCAAGCATTTTTAAAAATTCAGGTAATTTCTTGAAATAATTTATTTATACACAATATTGATAGTTATTTTACCATTTATGTAGTTTCTACTAAACAAAGTTTTAAATTTATAATTTTAAGAAGACCAGCAGCATTCCTTCATTAAATTATGGGATGATAATTTCTTAAGAATTTTCCAAAATCAGATATCTATAGCACCTATTAAATATGTGTAGATATTGCATACTCAAAAATAAAAAATATAATAAAACACCCCACATTTGTCTTCAGGCTTTCTAACAGTAGTCTAGTATATATATTCACATACATAACACACAAAAACTTGGATACATACATACATATATATAGTTATATCGCATAGTGATGTAAGTAATTTTTCTTCATTTTGAGAAAAACAATGTTTTGTCAGTCAGTGTACAAAGAATCAAGTTAGCTTGCTTACTTACTTACTCACTGGCACTACCGAACCCGTAGGTTCATGGCCGCGCGGACATAAGCTCTCCATATAACCCTATAAACTAATGCTTTTCAATCATTCCCTATATAATCTACTTCCCTCAAATCATAGTTAATGTTATTCTCCCACCTCATTCTTGGTCTAAGAACTGGGCGTTTTCCCTCTCTTTTTCCAACAAGAAGCTTCCATGTGCATCTTCCATTCCCCACGTGTGTCACATGTCCCAGTCTATGAGACTTAACTGTTCTCATTATATCTGGCTTCCTATAAAATCCATGTAGTTCATTGTTATGTAGTCTTCTCCATTCACCTTCTGTTCATCTCTCTTTGGTCCAAAAATTTTCCTAAGAACTTTATTCTCAAAAAAACGTAATCTCCTTTCCTTCCTTAAAGTAAGAGTCCATGTTTTGCATCCATATAATATAACTAGTAGAATAATAGTTTTATATATTTTCAGTTTAACGTTTTTTGAAAGGAGTTGGGACATCGAGAGTCTCTGCAATGCATAATAGCACGCATTTCCAGAATTGAGCCGATGTTTAATTTCTTTGTGCATCTCATTCCTATTTGTGATTATTGTTCCTAGGTATTTGAATTCAGCCACTTCCTCAAAATTTGAATCAAGTTAGCTTAGTATTCATAATCATGGAGATATTTATTATCTTAAGTGATTGTAACAATAGTTGATGTATCTGAAATACAGTATACAACCGTGTATTTACTCGTTTGTGTAAAAAACTTACTTTCACCACTATGCCATATACCCCTTTATAAATGTAGAAAAATGTGCTCAAACTTTGTCATTCTGTTTGCAGATTACATCAGATGCTGTGAAGAATGAAATTGAAAACATTGATATTAAAGATTTAAGAGAAAATTTGGTAAGTTTTACTTTTCTGGAAAGTATTAACAGTTAAAAGTTTGTTTGAATTTACTAAATATCTGTAGGTTTATTTTAATTATTAATCAGTTGTATATTTGACTCACCTCATATTTCTTGATTTTTATGCAGACCGGTTTTGTCGTTTCTGTGTAACATTCTCGATGCATTACAACTGTTGAATTTTCTCTTGCAATATCAAGCAATATTTGGTTTTATTGCCATGTTATTATACTTAATTATACTTTGAAAAATTAATTAATAATAAATGGGAAGAAACACTATTATCAAGAGACCAAACTCATCTGGAAAGTTTAGTTCACATCTCACTTAGATTCTGACATTTGTCTTCAATACATTTTTGGTTCAGTTCCTTGTTAAGTTTCGGTATCCTTCTTCTTCCACTTTTCCATCTGTCATTACAAGATGGGAGCTGCCTGAATCCACATGATCCAGAGTTCCCTGTCTAATGACATCCTCCACATTGTGTCTTGCTAATAGTATGTCAGCTCGTACCATACTTGTGAATTGTCTGTGAAGGTATACTTTTACAAATTTTCATACTGACATTATTGTTATTTACTTAGTGTCACCCTTTAATAACTAATGTCATTACTATCTAAGTCACTGGCTCTTTTGAACCCATAAGTTTCTGGCTGCGTGGACTTAAGTTCTCCATACATCCATATCGTGAGCTAATGTTTTCCAATCATCCCCTATACAATCTACTTCCCTGAAATCGTAGTTAGTGTTATTCTCCCACCTCATTCTTGGTATATCAACTAGGCATTTTCTCTCTTGATTTCCTGCATGAAATTTGTATTCCCTTCTTTCATTCCTCATTTGTGCCACATATCCTCCGCATCGTAGTCTACAAGACTTAACTATTTGGTTTCCTATATAGATCATGTAGCTCACTGTAATATAGTCTTCTCCATTCACCTGTCTGTTCATCTGTCTTTGGAACAAAAATTTTCCTAAGAACTTTATTCTTTTGTTATCCATTAAAATAAGAGTCCATGTTTCTCATCTTTTTAATATAATTAGAGGAATTACAGTTTTATATATTGCCAGTTCTATGAAGGGAGAGATGGTTAGCACTCACTTAGACAAGGATGGAATTGATTCAATGCTAATCTGGATAATATGAAACAATTTATTTTTCAACCTTTCTCACTCACAGTGTTAATTGAGAATGAAATTGATCATAAAAATAACATCCAAATCACCTAAGAATCAAACAAATTGTGAATGGGAATGATGTTTCCCGATGCTGCAGTTCTGTGATAAAAGACATAGATGTATGAGGTAAGAAGAATTCACAATTCATTTGATTTTTGTTAAGAAAACCTCACAATGTAAAAATTCCCAACTTTATTATATGAATCCAAATCACTGTTCATCACAGAGACCCCAAAAGCTATGGATTTCATACTAATATTGATCAAAGTAATTCATTGTCACAGCCTAAAGGTGCTCTGGGTCAAATTTGAACTGTTAAGTTCTTGAGAACTTTGATTGGATATGTAATCTTTAGAATCCTAGGAGTCAATATTTGGCTTAAATACAAAAATTGAATTATAAGTAATGGCCAATTATTATTTTTTCTGAAATGTGTTTATTGACAGAGGTACTTATATTTACAGACCTGCAATATAATCAGCCCCATTATATATCACCTTTTGCCAAATGTTCAGAAGACGTTGTACACATCTGCACATCTGTTTCTGTTGATGTGCAGTATTGACCACCCTACAGCATGAATAATTGCATCTCTGGTGTTTACCGGTTCCCTCACAGTGGTTCTTTCACTTTGCTGAAGAGATTGTAATCGCATAAACTCATATCGGGCGAGTTAGACAGATGTTAAGGAATCTCCCATTTCCAGCGGCACAAGAGGACCTGGACAGCAGAAGCGGTGTGCCTCCATGCATTGTCATGGAGGATGATAGGGTGCTGTAATATGAAATGTTGTCACTTTCTCCTGAGCGCTGGACGAAGGTGTGCTGCAGGAACTTGCAGTAGTAGGCAGCATTTACCTGCACCCATGGTGCAGTATTACCCCTTCAATGTCATACGCCACAATGAACACAGTACTTTGTGTAGCGTGCACTGTATTTGGATGAGGAGAACCATGTGCTTCCATTCATTGGGTTGGCATTTCAAGTTTGGTTCATACGAGCAAGCCCAGGTTAAGTCTATGGTGATGATTCGTCAAAGAAAGTCATTACCTTCCCTTTGGTACCGGCCAAACAAATCCTGTGCAATTGTGAAGTGGTGCCATTGTAGCATCTTAGAAATTACATGTGGTATCCAATGTGCTGCAATTTTGTGGTAACCCAGAATATCATGCAGAATGTGGAGTACAGTTTTGTGGCATATTCCAACTTCTGCTGCTAACTCACATGCAGTCCATTCAACAAGGAAGTAATGAGTTGAACTGTTATTGTCCTCCACATGGGGTCGTACTGTATGGGTTATCCTTCACAGCATCTCTGCCTATTCAGAATGCTGTAACCCATCATGCAACTGTACGATACTGCAGTGCTGCATTATCATATGCTTCAAGCAATCCTGAAAACATTCTTGCGTACTCCAACCTCGTACCACTTCAATTTTTATCTAAGAGCATTGCTCTAGCTTTGTAGACATGATGTTAGGGCACTTGCAATATTGCTATGAAGTTCAACATTCTACACACATTGACAAAGTACTGTCCCCGCTCGCTGCACAAACTCGTCTAACAGTCCCTTTTGTCAACTCTCTATGTCACCATGTTTGCATTACAGCACTGCTGCTATTACTTTTTATCCAACCCTTGTATCATCGGGATTGTCATCTAGGAAGTAATGAGATGCAAAAAACTGTGGATTTGATACTAATCTCTGATACTTTTGTTTTTTTCAACTATTCTCACTCCCTCAGATCCCTTGGGGGGGCTAGATGTCAAATGTAAGCTTGAATATCTTTGAGACAGTTGCAGAACAACTACTGTCTTTCACAGGGAGGAGACACTTTAATTTCATCCATCGAAGGTTTGAAGAAACCGTCATGGACATGAGCTTAGTGTCCAATCCCTCACCTTCTCATGGTGCAGCTGTTAGTAATCATGTTTATGGATGGTGAGTGAATGGGAAAGGCCACTCACCAATAAGCACTGGTAATCTTGGTGAGCTTTTGACCAAATTAGTATTTCTTCTTTTTTCCTCTACCAATTCACCTTTTCAACTTTCCTTTCCAGTCTTCCTTGATTGACTTCTTGTTTTCTTGGACCCTGATGGTACTATGGTATTCAATCCTAGGGATTCACTTCTCCTCCTTTCCTATACCTACATTCTGTCTACCGGTGATGTAACTGCCACATGTAGTGTCTACTGCTAAATTGTTACAACTAGTTTATTGTACTCCAATATGAATATGAATCTTTGGAAAAAGAAATATAAATCTGGAGGTAAAATAGTTTCCCATTTGGGTCTACAGAGGGGGACCTTTTTCCAACAATGTAGATATACAAAACTAAACTCAATCAAAATCCCCCAGTGGAATACTGGAGGACTGCCTGAAGCTAAAAAGGGGGATCTTACCAAAATTCTATGTGACTACCTAATTGATGTATTCATAATTCAAATCTTATACAGGAGCAATTGAAGTATTACCACTTGAAGATTTTTACTGTTTACATGCTTCCTAGAGGACGACATCACAGGCCTGCATTTTTTTTTTCTGCAGCACAGTGTTTAACCTAATTTTAGTGTGCCTGAATTCAAATATGTAAACATTTTTATTCATATCACATAAGGTTTTTTTGCCATGTTGAAATTAAATATCTATTACTTTTGCATTATATGTAATAGCCATAATCCTTTAAATTGTTGTATAACTGTACATTTTCTCTGTACTTAAAAAGTTTTATTTAAAAAGGGGGCTAGAATTTGAATTGGAGGCTTGATACAATGTCAGTTATGAAGTTAAAACAGTTTAAAATAAATTAAAAACTACTAATATACCTTAAGATCTCTATTTTCTCCTCCACTTAGCAAGAAATTAACATTGAGTTGACTGGCATTTATGCTCCAGCCAAAGATTTTCTCTTACCAAACACGAATGATAGCAGGCAATCTTAAGATGCATCTAATCAACCCTGTTATCTCGTTTCCTTCTCTTTTATGTCTTTATGGTGGAATCTCTCACCATGTTCTTCACTTAGTTCTCCTAATTTCTCTCTTGAAATGTTAAAGATGAAAGTAACTTGAAGCTCATATTACACCCGAGAGTGTCCTGAACTTTTCAAGCATGGTTTTTACAATTTTCTCATGTTGATCAACTTTAACATTACCGAGAAAATTCTTGATGACGTCCATGTATGTTTCCCAAGCTTTTAGTCCCATTCATAGTTAAATATTGGAAATAACATTATGAGGTTCTTAATTCAATGAATGAATGAGTCAGTTCTTATCTTTCCCCATAGTTGTTTTTTTAAACACAGGAATTGAAGTTTTCAAGAGGCGCTTCAGCCAACATTATGACTACCGGATTTCTGTTGGAATATTAATCTAAAACATTGCCATCTGATGTTGATCTGAAGAACCTCGAGATCAAGTCACATTCATCAGGAAAAAGGTAGAAGGATATGAACATAAATTATATATGGACAATTTCTTCTACTCACCTGCCTTATTTGACAATTTGACTAAAACAAAATAAATTGTTGTGGGACCTAAGAGGAAAGGGATGCCTAATAATCTGGTAACTGAAAAAAAAAAACTCAAGAGAGGAGATGTTTGATGTATGACAAGGAAGGACCTGACAGCTGTGACATGGAAGGACAAATGTGATGTATAAGTACTGACAAATATGCATAATCCACCAGCTGAAGGTAACTTTTGTGACAACCATAGAAACGCAATAAAGCCACTTCACATAACAGACTAGAACAGACATATGGGATATGTTGATAAAAGTGACAAAATGGTTAACAGTTATATAATAGGACGTCGGACATGAAAATGGACCAAGAAATTATTTTTTCATTTGTTAGACTTGACCATTCTAAACAGTTTTCTTCTTCTGACTAGATGTGGTGCCAAAACAACACATGGAGACTTCCGACCATGACTTTATGGAACAGGCTGGTAGACAACTCCCTGGCAGACCTAGTGTATTGAGTACAGACATTTTGCGACTTAAAGTTAACTTTAGTCAACATTGGCCAGTAACTTCACAAAGACTAATTTCTCATGTGTGTTCAGTGCGGGGAATCAGAAAATGTGTGCAAGAGAAGTGTAAAAAGTGTGATGTCAGTTTGTGTTTTGGTGTTTGTTTTGAGACATATCACACAAAAACAAACTCACATCATGTTGGCAAGCATCTGATAACCCTGCAAAAACGTATGTAACAAAAGTAGTATTATCCAGTATAATTTCAAGCAACCAAACAGCACCGCCTATTCAGAACTCATATGATGGGTCAGGGGACAGCCTGGACATCCAACTTAAAACCCAGCATATGGACTTTTTTTGCGTTTAAAGGTTAATATTCTTTTCATAAATGTAAAACTTACCAAATATCCTATTATAAGATTATCATCTTCAGTATCAATGAATGTTTTCAATTTGTTTCTTCAGAGGATGTGATTTATCCTGCAAACAGAAGGACAGAGTTTCAATATGGTACATCAATGTATATATTATTTTTTCTATTTAACATAAATTTTACCATGGTATGTCATGGGGTATTTACTCTTCTAGGATATTGTTGTAGTTAGCAGAAGATGTGGATGTACACCCTTAGACAAAAAAAAAAGAGTCATCTCTTCATTTTATCAACCGATCGGGGAACTTCGTGAGCACTCGCAGAAGCCTTATTCACATTAACACGTTTTCAGTAATTGTACTGTGTTGTTTGCTATTTAACGCAGTGCACACTCAAGTAACATAAAAGAGAGAGCTTGCCTTTGTGTGTTTCCGTGGTCGAGCGGTTTAATACACAACATCTGCGTTCGTAACCTCACGGGTTCGATTCCCGTTCTACATTTTTTTTTTACTGAATGTTAGGATAGCATTTTGCCTGTAATATAGTTTCATATTTAATTTTATATTGAGTTTTGTGGCTTTAATGCACACACAAAACACATAAATGAAAACCTTCTAATAATTAAATGAAGAAAGAAAATAATATCTTCTAAAATGAAAACTTTAACCAAAAACAAAATCAATATCAGGTGTATGAATCCTCATCATCTATTGAAGCCCTCAATCTGCGGGGCATTGATGCAAAAAATTTCTACAGGCACGTGGACGATCGGCTAGAGCATCCCAGGCGTCTTGAATTTGTGCCCATAAGCCATCTTTCGTTTTTCGTGCATCTGCAGGCCAATTAGAGTTCATCTCTATTTTCATCTTAGCCCACACATTTTCGATTGGATTCAACCTGGTGAACAGCGAAATTTGATTTGCCTTCTCCTTTAACAATGAAATCAAATTTTGCTAAACATATTTCAGAAAGCGGCCACAGTTTCAACAATATCGATAATACAATGTAAATTATACACAGAGAAAACAACAGACACCAACTTAACATTTTACAAGAAATCAAAATTATCAAGAAGGCCAAGAATACAAACATTCTCAACGAAAATGTGCCTAATAAGCAAAACCCTCTATTAGACATACAGTTAATTCAATACTACTACAACAACTCCAGAAGATGAAGCATGCATCGAAAGGCCTAGAGTGAAATCAACAAAAATTTTAGATAGTTGAGGAAGACGCTTTATTACAAAACTGAACTAAAAAATGAAAAATAATTTTATTTTCCAAAACGCTTGGGATAAAATTAAAGTGGTCAACAAAAAAATAACCTCCAACACATCTAGAATAAAACTAGAGTTATCTACAAAAAACAATAATTTTAATATCAAAAGCATGGGGTGCTCTATATCAATTAATACTTATATTTGATAATAAACAGATATTGGTAAAAGTAAAGTCTCTAAGAAGAAAACGTAAAAACCATAAATCACCCAACGCTTTTGATGGTAAAATTATTTTTTTTTGTAGATAACTCTAGTTTTATTCTAGTTGTGTTAGAGATGATTTTTTTGTTGACCACTTTAATTTTTTCCCCAAGCGTGTTGGAAATTAAAATTATTTTTTTATTTTTTAGTTCGGTTTTCTAATAAAGCGTGTTGTTTCAGTTTTTTAAACTATTATTTTTTTATTTTTAGTTTAATTGATTGTCATAAATTGGAATCCCATGAAAATGTAATTGCTTAATACTTTTCAAAAAAAACTCCGGCCAGGATTTGAACCAGCGACCTATTGATTGTTGAAATTATATACCACTACAGTCCACCGCTCTACTAACTGAGCTCTTACAACAATTGACTAAAAGTCGATAAGTCCCCTACCTATTACACAGGTTTTTATTTTTTTGATTTTCCCATGATTCTGGCCAGGATTTTAGAAAAAAATTAAATTATTGTATTGTCATGGGTCCTTTACAAGTATACAAAGTTTCATGTCGATCCAATGTTTTTAAGTGGACGAAAATCGTGTTCAAATATTCCGATACATAGATACAGGTTCGTTACATAGAAAGATACAGGTCAAGCTAATATAAAGCGTGTAAAAATATATAATTTAACATTGTTATAAACTCAACAGTATAAAAAATCATGAACTTAAAAAGTATAGATTAATTCAAATGTCGAAATAAAATGTATTTAATTCATAAAACGTTTTAATACAAATATCACGAAAAAAACTGCGTAATTGTTTCCTAGTTTGAACCCAGCGCTGGGCCGAGTATGACTTAGAAGAAATGTGCATTCAAGACATGACTCATTTTTTTTTGTCGAAGGGTGTACATGAGGAATTCTGCAGCAATGACTGTGTTGAAATGAAACTTCAGAATATTTGACGGAATAGTAGATTGTAATATAGCTAGTTGATCTCTGAAGAACATGTTACATTCAGTCAGATGGTGGGTCATCTGCAGTGATTTTTGTCAGCAGTTGCAATAGGGCGAAACAGTTTTGATCATTTTATGTAGATTATTTAACTCATGCCCCAAATGGGAGTCAATGACAAATCACAAATCAATGAATTTTGTTTTACAACTAATCACAGTCATTTTTCATCTGGATTTTATCAGTTTAATTTTATCACATTAAAATCAAGCTCCTCCTTTTTAACATTCTGAATAGGTCAGAGCATTATTTTGCAGTGGCTCTTTAAGAAATATGTTGAATATATTAAGATATAAGAATCCTAGAATGCAAATGGCTCCCAGATTATATATATATATATATATATATATATATGTATATATAGTGCACTAATGTAAGCAGATACTGCTTGCAGGTTATAATAGAAAAACATTTATAGCAGTTTATTAAATCACGATAAAAGGAAATCACCGTTTGCACTATCTTAAACATATTATTTCCCAGGAATTAACATTCCAGAAAAATATAATTGACATATTTACATCATAGGACATCAGAAATTAATTAATAAACATTTTGATGTGTTTCATTTTTTCTCCACTAGGGTGCATTCTTACAATATTGCGATCGTTTGCAATAAATAATATGATCTGGTTGCAGTAATGAACAATTGAACCAACAAACGTTTCTCATTTGTTTTCAGACATCGCCGTTTACATTAAATATATAAATATTTTAAAATAACTATAGTTAAATAATGATTTGTGAATAAACAGCTTAATTTTATTCGTTAAATAGTCCTAACAAATGCCACTCTTGATTTCCAAATTCTCTAGATAAATTCGAAATCACTCGGGGCATTACTTATGATAAAATTTAAATCGGCTATAGTTGGTGAGAAATTGTGTGCTTATGTAGTAAGGCCATCGAGATACAGAGAGTCTGTGAGGTATGTTGCAGATGAAAATTTTGGTATGAGAAATTTCATTGGAATTGGTGTAAATGTAATTCCAGATTGTTCTGTAGGACTCTTTTAATAACTGCTTGATTCACGTTAGAGGATTAAAAATGTGTGTAACAATGCACATGTCCAGGTATATGTGTATCCAATGCTTCAACAAATTTTGATTTTTTTTTACCAGAATTCTTTATCTACACAGAATGAATGTGTGTTATTGATATCTGATTATGCAAAAGACGTCATTAAATTGACATCTTACACATATGTGATGGCTGCATGATTTTTTAAATACAAAATATTTAAAATTTAAACCCAAATTTGAATTTAGCACCCTTAAAATTGTGAGGGGTGACATAGGGTGAAAACAAAAATAGAGATAAGTGCTGAACCAATAATTCTTGGGGTTGCAAAGCTGATTGGTGACCTGGGGTCGCAAAGCTGATTGGTGACAGTTTCGATGATGTTTAAGCCCATGTTTGACCTCCAGCACCCATGAGGATTAGAGGGTGAACAGGAGTAAAAACAACATTTAAAAATTGACCGAGAATAGTATTGGATCCATAGTTTTTGGGTCACTAAGCAAACCGATGTCAAGACGATTAGTTAATTATACAAGCAACGCCTTACAATCAGCTTTTGTGTGTGTGTGCGTGCGTGCATGCGTGTGCACGTTTGCATGTTGGCGCGTTCGCGTGCGTGTGTGTGGGTGTGTTTGTGTGAGTGTTTGTTTGTGTGTGTGCATGTGCGTGCGTGCCGACATATAGGGGAGGATGGGGCAAGTGAGACATGTTAAGATTATTTTTCTCTTAGACCAGACATGGGGAGCAACCGAATGAAGGGTAGTATGACATATTCCTCATTCCATCTTTCATTGAACTCAAGACTGTTGTTATTGTCATCTCGGCATAACATGCAGTATCAGTGGCGGTACAACCTTACAACCTGAAACATATGCACTAATCCCTTCCATTCGTACGTACTTAACGTATATCTGTGCAAACGTTTGAAGGGTGCGTGAGTAGACCGCTGTCACTAATTTCTCTATGTCAGGCTGATAGTACTCGTAGAGAGACGTAATATTAAGACAAGGGTGTCATCGTTTAATCTGGAAAGTGTTTTGATATGATTTCTCAGCAATCAGTTTTGAAATCCGGTAACTAGCACGTACTGAATTCTCTGAAAGTGGTTGTCTGCTATCGTTCTGAAGTGTTTCCTGCTTTAGATTATTTAAAAATCCCATCCTGTCATCCCCTGTGTAAACAGAACATACAATGTCCCCTGTGTCTATTATATTTAATTTATGCATTTGAACTCCATGCAGGTTACCCAATGTATTGAAAAAGTATATATCATTAATGTATCCCTGTGAAAATATAGTTAAATATTTCCGATTGTGCCTGTCCGTATTGATTTGCATGTGATGGTCTGAAATGTCGTGGGATATTATAGTGTTTCACATGACAGAACCGCGTAGAACACAATAAACAAACAACTGTCATGCCATTCTGAATGCAAAAATAATCATTTACCCAGTCCGTATTAAAATGATATCGGTGTTTAGAATTTGCCCGGCTCACGCTGGATTGAACGCCACTGACTCTCACTGTGGTACTGTCAATCACTGTGTACCTGCATCTCCAGTGCAGGTACAAATAAGTGGAATGCGTATTGGCAGGGAGGATTTGTTATGAGCTCTTGGAGCCCAAGCTCCCCATGCCTGTCTTAGACGGTAAATATAATATTTCAAAATATTGGAGTAAGTCGCAAATTACACGTTGAAAGTAGATAAAATGAACAAAAGTGTGTGTGTATTTTACATTATATGATGATTAGTGGCCCTGCCTATTGTTGAGCCATAGCCTCTCCTTTGTCAGGACTTAATTCATTTTAGTTACCTTATTTGTCCAGAGGTGTCATAAGTGGCATACAGTTAACACACCAACTCAATGAGACATCTGACAGACAACTAAGGTAATGTTAAAACATTCTGTGCTATGTGGCTGTGGTCTATAACTGGTGTTTCTTTCAGATGTTTCTCCCTCAATTGTGGAGGGACACATAGCCCGGAATCTTTTAACATTATGATTACCGGCCGTGAAAGCCTGCATTCCACAGACAACTAAGGTATTACTAGGATTATATTATTTTTAGTCTGATCATCTTACATCAATATTAGTGTTGATTTGTTCTTGGACATGTTTCAAAATAATTCTGTTTTATCGTAAGCTTGTCTGGAGGTAAGATGATCAGACTATAAATAATATAATTAAAAAAACTCAAAATACCACTTCCTAAAATTAAATATTTATTACTTGGATGTTTGAGATAGGTAAATTTTGCTTAGAGGTATCTTTGTTCAGGCTAAACATTCTTTTACGTGCATGAATTCTTCAGAGTCGGGACCCATGGCTTTAAAGTCCCTCCCAGAGGACTTATTCCTTGGATTTTTCCATTCTAAAAAATCCATCGACCCCGGCTGGGTTTGAACCAGTGACCCTTGGAACCAGAGGCAAGGAGCATAGCCACTTGTCCACTGCGGCCGACATTTTACATTATATATTTAAACTGCAAGTGGGACAAGCGAGTCCATTGAAACTTAATTCAATATGAAAACTATAAAACTTTAATTTGCTGCAGAAAATATTAACATGAATTAAAGTTCAAGGATAACTTCTAAATTACAATAATACCACCCATTTAAACAAAGAAACAAACATGAAAATCAATTAAAAGGAACAGATAACAAAATAAAATAATAAAGTGGCCAAAATAAATATAATCTTACAAAATGTTTATTGTTGTTCGTTTAACAATGTAAATTCTAATGATGGAGGATGAAGTACTAGGGGGGGGGGTTACTCGCACTACACTCTAAAATTCTTTCGGACTAGCGTGTCATTACTTTGTTACAACAAACACTTTTACACCAAACTGGAAGAAGATTAATTAAATCGAGAATTTTTGTAAGCGCCGTGTTTATGGAAGTGAAGTGAACAAATGTAAGGAAACCACCATTTCTTTCCCTCTTACGTCACTGTGAGGTTTCAAGCATATTTCTGTTTGTCATATGTGTGTGTTTATTTGTAAAATTATATATGAACATTGGACAGATATAAATATAAGTTTATTTATCAAACCAAAATGATGATGATAACAATAACTCACTGGTACTACCGAACCCGTAGGTTCATGGCTGCCGGGACATAAGCTCTCCATACTCCCCTATTTTAAGCTAATGTTCAATCATCCCGTATGTAATCTACTTCCTTCAAATATTGGTTAATGCTATTCTCGCACCTCATTCTGTCTACTAACTGGGCATTTACCCTTGGGTCCCTCTTATATTCCCCATTCATGCCACATGTCCTGCCCATCGCAGTCTACGAGACTTAACTGTTCTTATTATATCTGACTTCCTAGAAAGATCACGTAGCTCACTGTTGTTGGTCTTCTCCATTCACCTGTCTGTTCATCTCTCTTTGGTACAAAAATGTTCCTAAGAACTTTATTCTCAAATACTTCTCCTCTCTTAAAGTAAGAGTTCATGTTTCACATCCATATAACTGGGAGAAAAAGTTTTATGTAATTTCAGTTTAACTTTTTTGAGAGAAGATAAGAGTCCCTTTAATACATAATAATACATTTGCAGAATTTAACCTATGTTTAGTTTAATTGTGCATCTTATTCCTGTTTTTAATTATTGTTTGTAAGTATTTGAATTTAGACACTTCTTCAATTTTTTTCTTATTTGTCATTTACTGTCCATTTCCATTATATATTGTATTTCTATATTTAGTTTTATTGATGTTTGCTACCAGTCCCAGTTTCTTAGTGTTACTCAATGGAATGTGCGTGATGGCCCTTAGTATCTCCTCGCTATTCTGCATCAGAATATATTAATTATATTAATACCTTCTTCTTCATCTAATGATTTGATAAGATGCATTGTTGTAATTATTATTATTATTTTACACTTACTTTATCAACTGTATGTTGTGTTGTTAACATAATTATCCTGTCCTATAGTGTTCTTCCCTAGGGCAGGTCCTTCACTGCAATCATAGCATTTTCATGCTATGCTTTACAGTTTTACTAAGAAATTATAGGTGTGATAGCTTCCCATTGTTTTCCACACCGTAGTATGGTAATGATCGCCAAATGATGTTGGGGACCGTTTTGGCCTCAAAGATTCCTGATATTTGTCTTACGGATGAGG
The DNA here is from genome assembly GCA_030220185.1 of Diploptera punctata. NCBI lineage: Eukaryota > Metazoa > Arthropoda > Insecta > Blattodea > Blaberidae > Diploptera > Diploptera punctata. The sequence goes on from JASPKZ010008071.1 coordinate 252,689, forward strand.
GAAAAAAACCTCACCCAGGAAGCTTGTCCTGACTGGGAATCGAACCTGGGCCTGCTGCGTGAGAAGGCAGCATGCTACCTCGAGATCACAGCATTGGACAACATAACTTTAGGTATTTTATAATTGTTTAATTGTTGATTTATAAACTATAAAATTACGACTCTCCACCAAAAGGTTTATTTTGCTCCTTAATATTTGTCAACCTTCGCAGTGCTTGTAGCGGCTAATCAGAGGATCACGACAGCAGCTAGTGGATCACTTGTGGTCACAATATCTACCATTCCTTTGGTTTTTATAATTTGTAAGTTTATTGTCCTTATTTTTCCTCTCGTTTTGTTTTTACTGTTACGAGACCCGCATCCTGCAGTTAGAGTATTATGTACTTACTTTCATAAGAACATGGAATGAGTGATCATATCATTGTCATTGCCCCATCTGAGACAACAAGAACAAGATATTCATGTTTTTATTATTGATTTCGTACATCTCAATGATGGATAAATCATATTTGAAGAGAAAAATTATACGCTCAGACCGGGACTTGAACCCGGGACCCTTGGTTCTCTAGACCAAGTGCTCTACCAACTGAGCTACCTGAGCAAGTACCGATCTAAACGCAAATCTTTCTCTATATACATTGTATACATAGCATTTGGTGGACGGGAATTACAATGTATGTAGAGAAAGATTTGCGTTTAGATCAGTACTTGCTCAGGTAGCTCAGTTGGTAGAGCACTTGGTCTAGAGAACCAAGGGTCCCGGGTTCAAGTCCCGGCCTGAGCGTATAATTTTTCTCTTCAAATATGATTTATTCATCATTCAGATGTACGAAATCAATAATAAAAACATGGAAAAAGCTGTATTGGCTGTAATGTATAATTCCCAAATATGTCTTCTTAATAAAGGAGTCGTCATTTGCAAGATAGAAGCATGGCTTCATAGCATTTGGTGGACGGGAATTACAATGTATATAGAGGAAGATTTGCGTTTAGATCGGCACTTGCTCAGGTAGCTCAGTTGGTAGAGCACTTGGTCTAGAGAACCAAGGGTCTCGGGTTCAAGTCTCGGTCTGAGAGTATAATTTTTCTCTTCAAATAAGATATTCATACTAAACAAAAAGTTTCACCCACGATACTCGTCTGCCTTCTAGTTGCCTCCTTAACACCTCATTGGTTAATTTTATAGAATTGATGAAAACAAAAGCCACATTTAATTTGAATAGCCACCTGGAAGGAGGTTGTAACTCTAGTTTTTTAAAAGTTCATTTCTACATGAAGAAAGTGCCACGTGTCATTAACATATTTTTATGTAAAACTCAACTTGCATATATTAGGAAGACCAGAACTAAGATGGAAGGATGTCACCATATGAACACGCAACAAGCTGCCAGCTGTCATGCGTAGAGGAAGAAGAAGAAGAAGATATATATATCATGTCCACTGCTGTGGTCTCGAGGTAGCATTCTGCCTTGTCGCACAGCAAGCCTGGGTTCAATCCCCGGTCGGTACAAGCTTCCTGGGTGAGGTTTCTTCGGGGTTTTTCCTCACCTGTAAGGCTAATATCAGGAAGCTTTAAGGCCCAATGGGTCCTCTGAACATTATCTGGCCATCATCATCATCATTATCATATTCGCCGTGTGTGGAAAGCAACGGGAAGCTACCACACCTATAATTCCCTAGTAAAGCTGCAAAGCATAGCATGAAAATGCTATGACAGTAGTTAAAAACCTGCCCTTGGGCAGAACACTTTCTTTCATTCATTCATTAATGTATATATATGGTTACAATGTTGTACTGTACGACTATTCAGTTAAAAGTCCTGATGTAATTTCCTTGGCAATGTAATTATTGTGTTGCTAAGTTGGGGAGAAATAGTACAAGTGTATGTCGTGAAGACACAATAAATTAATTAGTGCTCAGTTTGAAAGAGACATGATGACGTAATTAAATAATTATGACTGTTTGTAAATAATTACCAGACAGGATGTAACAATTCAGTTTGACTTTAAATAAGACAGCAATACAAGTGTACATATATTTACCATATTAATTGCATAAAACAATTAACATCATCATCATCATCCGTGCAAATATTAGGCCATGTGGCCTGTTACGGTCTCAAAGAGGAATTTTCCATCCAGCGCTTTTTTGGACGTCCCAGCGATCTTTTGCCTTGGGGGCAGTAGCGAAGTATGGTTTTTGGAATTCTATGAGATGGCATTCGTTGAAGATGGGCTTTCCAGTTGTTCTGGTAGATTTGTATATGGTGAAGAATGAGTTCTACATCCAACTCTTCCATAATTTCCTCATTTCTTTTATGGTCCCACTTTGTGTAGGCTGCCTGCTGTTTGGCGCAAGGGATAGTGACGTGCATTTCATCACCTCTCCTATCCTCAACCTGCTCGTGGTGCAACCTGAGGCTCTGAGGACCGAGTACTGGCGGTATAACCACATCACCTTAATGTAGAGGAAATGCTACATTAGTGGGAACCCCACAATAATACCCCTCTGGGCCAGCAACCCATTGGGCAAAAAACATTTGCTTTCAAGTCTCAAACCAAGCCTCGGATAAAAACAATTAACAACATTCGACCTACACCCCTGAGTGTGAGGCATGAATTATTAGGGAGTAAGCAAAGTAAAAATTAAATATACCTAATGTTCAGTGATTCTGGGCTGAGTGGCCGTGGTTCATTACTGGTGTTTCTACCTGGGCATGTGCCTACCAGTAGGAACATCAGTATTGGACCACGGCCACACAGTCCAGAATGACTTAACATTATGATTACCGGCCGTGAAAGCCTGCTTTCAGCTATCAAATATACATATTTTATTAGTGTTCAGAAATAGTGGAAATAATTTTTCTCGGAGACACTTCATATTGACTTGTATTTCCACCAATTCTTATCACTTTGTAGGGGCACGCCGTAGCGTAGTGGTTAAGGTACTACGCTACAAGTCGGAAGGTCTAGGGTTCAAGTCCCGGTGGGATCAGGATTTTTAAACTGACCAAAACCTTCTGGCGGCACTATGACCCTGGGATCGACTCAGCCTCTAACGGAAATGAGTACCAGACGCTTGTTCTGGGGTAAAGGCGGCCGTCACGCAGGGCTGACAACCCGGCTGACATCAAGTGCCGATTGTCTAGAAAAGTGGGAGCCTTAACTTCCTACTACCCCAAGGGCCTCCCGAGGCCTGTTGTGGGATTACTTTACTTTACTTTACTTATCACTTTGTTTTACTTTTGTCGTAAAACTGGGCTATTTAATTCACTTGTGTAATTTAGTTTTTATGTATTAACAAAGGCACATAAGTAAACAAATAGAGGCTGCTGAAATGAAGAAGTTGAGAGCAAAGCAGGATACCAAAGACCGATAAAAAGAAAAACGAAGAACTTAATATGTTTAATCTCTGTGAAAGAATAAAATACTATCAAAATGCTTATCTTCAGCACGTATTACGAATGAATGAACAGCGCATACCAAGAAGAATGTATAATTATAAACCAAAAGGGAGAAGACTGTTGGGAAGACCATTGAAGAGATGGAAGGACCAATTCGACCTATAATGAGATCAGAACAGGCCATTGGGCTTAATCCTTGTTGTTGATGATGATGTATTTCCATGTCGTCTAGTGGTGCAGCGTAGAGCAAATTTGTCTTTAGGAGTCCGCTGAGAAAAAAAAATTAATATCAATCTTTAAAACAATGCTAGTGCTAACAAAGATTGTGCCACACTGTTTCCATTACAATAGTGATGCTAGTGCTAACAAAGATTGTGCCACACTGTTTCCATTACAATAGTGATGCTAGTGCTAACAAAGATTGTGCCACACTGTTTCCATTACAATAGTGATGCTAGTGCTAACAAAGATTGTGCCACACTGTTTCCATTACAATAGTGATGCTAGTGCTAACAAAGATTGTGCCACACTGTTTCCATTACAATAGTGATGCTTGTGCTAACAAAGATTGTGCCACACTGTTTCCATTACAATAGTGATGCTATGCTAACAAAGATTGTGCCACACTGTTTCCATTACAATAGTGATGCTAGTGCTAACAAGATGTGCCACACTGTTTCCATTACATAGTGATGCTTGTGCTAACAAAGATTGTGCCACACTGTTTCCATTACAATAGTGATGCTAGTGCTAACAAAGATTGTGCCACACTGTTTCCATTACAATAGTGATGCTAGTGCTAACAAAGATTGTGCCACACTGTTTCCATTACAATAGTGATGCTAGTGCTAACAAAGATTGTGCCACACTGTTTCCATTACAATAGTGATGCTAGTGCTAACAAAGATTGTGCCACACTGTTTCCATTACAATAGTGATGCTTGTGCTAACAAAGATTGTGCCACACTGTTTCCATTACAATAGTGATTTTATTCTACGATTCTGTTTTAAATGTATTTTTTTCATAAAACATGTGAATGTCTGGTTGAAGGATTTTCAGCGACACAAGAATTAATCAACTGTGACTAGAGATCCCTCACAAGTAAACACATTACAAATAATATTGATAACCACAGAAAAGTACAGTACAAGTCCCTATCTAATACACACAAAAATTTTTATAAAATAAAATAAGTTAAAGTATACCTTCTTAGGTAAAATCCGTCGTCCTCAACTTATAAAATATGTAATCTTTATGCCTGTAGGCCTTTCAGGACATCCGTTCCATCTTCAGCAGTTCACTCTTCGACACGACAAAGCCACATTAGGGCCAGCAGCATCAAACATCATACTGGATGCTGTAGCAAAGAGTGAACTGCTGAAGATGGAACGGATGTTCTGAAAGGCCTACATGCATAAAGATTACATATTTTATTAGTTGAGGACGACGGATCTTACCTAAGAAGGTATATTTTAACTTATTTTATTTTATGACTCTCCACCTCAACGGTTTTAGCAATGAATTTTATTAATATTGACACACAAATTTAAAGAACATTTGTAAGTAGTTTGCAGAATATCATTGACATAAGAGAGAATATTTTTGTTCATTAGTTATACCGAAATTAAAGTATGAAAATTATGAAATATTCACCTGAAAGGTCCGTCTCCTCAACTGTATTAGTTATTTATCTGTAGCGCTTTCGGGACTAGTCCCATCATCAGCAGGATTCAAAACTGGTGTTTCACTGAAGATCTGGTAGAGGGGGTTGCACGTACTGGGTTCGTTTTCATTTATCAGATGGTCGTTGTTGTTAACTGCCTTCAAAATTTCCATCTCCTCGAGTACCTTTATCTTCACTGGATTATTTTCTCTGTGCATTACTGTCAGTAATAATCCAGCTAAGATAAAAATATTCGAGGAGATGGAAATTTTTGAAGGCAATTAACAACAACGACCATCTGATAAATTAAAATGAACCCAGTACGTGTAACCCCCTCTACCAGATCTTCAGTGAAACACCAGTTTTGAATCCTGCTGATGATGGGACTAGTCCCGAAAGCGCTACCGTTAAATAACTAATAAAGTTGAGGAGACGGACCTTTTAGGTAAATATTCCATAATTTTATACATTAATTTTGATTAATACCTCAACGGAACATGTCATGAATCTTATAAAAGTTGGTTAGTTATACCAAGCACATGTTTCCTTGAACATTAAAACACGACACCTGGCTCCGCCACTCAATTTCTTATTTAAATGAGTTGCGACACCACGAGGTTTTCGATTTTTGTTAAATGAATCTATTAGTTTGTTGGGGATTTAGTTTATGTAACTTTTGATCTGGGGATTCAGTTCAGAAAACAGATTGGTACCCCTGGGAGGAGGAACGTTTTCCATGTAATTTCGACCGCTGGCATTGTGAGGAATTTAGATAGCTACAATAAGAAGCGGCTTAAGTAAACCCGTTATAATGCTCGCGTAGGTGTGTAGAGAGAGATATCTCCATCCTGAATTTATCATTTACACACTAAGAATGCATAATTATCTTTCTTTGAACTTCACTGATTATTGAATGTCTTTCAGTGTGCAGATAGTGTGACATCTGAAGCAGAGTAGTACAACGTATTGCTCTCTCCTACAATATTTTCTTTTTAAGACAAAAAAAGTGAGCTTTTTCTAGCTGTATAAGTGTCTTTCTCTCTAGGTATATACATACAGCCGCTGGATATCCGGCTCTGAAATTTAGGTTATACGAGGGGTAAAGGGAGAAACTCGCCCTCTACTGCCAATAAGGAAATCGTTGAGTGGGAGTAGATGTCTGCCACAATCAATCACAGCTCTTGACGCTGCTATAGCACACTAGTAAGATTTGAAATTGCTGAGATGTTGTCAGCTTATGTCTGCTAACCGCATACATAAAGCGGCCCCTCCCAATGAATACCGATATTGGCAACACTGTGTGCGGGAGAATCAGTGGCTGGAGTATAATTTATTTCTCACACTTTTGGAGATATCTCTCCTTACACCCCACCCCACCTCTATACTGGATGGTCGTCCATCTTTGTAATTAACACACGTGAATTTGAGACTTGCAGCCGGGTGTAGACAAAGTATGCGCCATCTTGTATTTAACTAACAATAATAATAACTGTCCACCGCTGTGTTCTCACGCAGCGGGCCCGGGTTCGATCCCTGGTCGGGGCAGTTTTTCTGGGTGAGGATTTTATCGGGGTTTTTCCTCACCTGTAAGATAAATGTCAGGAAAACTTTAAGCCCCAAACGGTCCCCGAAATCATATGGCCATCATCATCATCCTTATCATTATCACCATCATCATCCTTCACCGGTGTGGAAAGCAACAGGAAGCTACCATGCCTACATTTCCCTAGAAAAGCTGCAAGCATAGCATGAAAATGATGTGATTGCAGTGAAGGACCTGCCTTCGGGCAGAATTACTATGGATGGAATAATTAACTACAATGAAAACAAGAATAATGAAGCCAGTTATCACAATACAGGCTAACACAAAGCCAGTTATCACAATACAGGCTAACACAAAAATGACAATAACAAGTTCCCTGTAGGTTTAATATCCTCGTCCAGATCCTAAAAACTATCCGCACTTTTTCCTCATATTTACGATATTTCTATTTGTTTTACGACCCACTTGGAGACATGGCTCCTGTCTAACAGACCATACTTATTCAGTTACTCTTATTTTACTAAAAATATCAGTGAGTGATACGTGGTCAGCACATCGCCAACGATAAGACTATTTTTGTTGTATTTTCCTCAAGAGTCTGTTGATGTAAATTCTAAAACATATATAGCCCACGTTTCAGACACGTAATCTATCGGCTGAATTTATTGAAACTTAGATTTAGGAAGTTCCGTGCCGTAGCCAAGTGGTTAAGGCAGGAAGCCTTGGCGCAGAGCTACGGGACTTGCGCTGGTTCGAGTCCCCATGGGGGAAGACATTTTCTCATGGTATTTCGGCCAGTATGGGACCGGTGCCCACCCAGCATCGTGAGTCATTTGGGTAGCTACAATAAGTAGCGGTTCCAGGTTGAGAAAACCTGCTATAATGGCTGGGGGACTCGATATGCTGACCAAATGTCGCCCCTACACCCTGGCTAGATGATCGTCTAGGGCTCAGTTATTGACACATGTGGACGTAAGGCCAGCAACCGGTTGGTAGGCTAAGGGACTTCTAGGCCTATCGCGCCATGGAATTATTCAATTTAGGAGCTGCTTCATTGTGAAGTTGCACCAACTATTATAGCACCGTGCAATGGCATCAGCATTATATTTCCGAGTATCTCAGCTTCTAGTAAATTGTGAATCTATTGAGGTTGTTCTCATGAAGTTATGTTTTAAATATTTTATTGATGCTACCTAGCAGACACTGGAAATGTCCATCACAAGAATTGATATATGTAATCGCTCTGGCGGCCGCAGTTTCTGTTTTCCTAATCAAACTCGGCACATAGCAGTCAATTTAAATCAGTAATGTTCGCAAAGCAGCAAAGTGGGGGGGGCTTGAAACGAACATTTAAAAATAACTCTAGCATCTGCAGTTTTCGATTCTTCGCTACGAATCTCTGTATATCTTCTTTCTTCCTTCCAAGTATTAGGCCAAGGCCTGTTACGATCCTATAGAAAATATCTCCTCCATCGTTTCATATGACGGCCCAGACATCTTCGTCCTCTTGGTATATAATTATAAACAGCTTTGGGGATCCGATTTGAACTCATTCTTTCAAGATGGTGTTTCCAATTTAGTTGGTACTGTTTAATATATTCCAAAATTGGCGTAGTCTTCAATTCTTTTAAGCTAATCGTTGTTCCTTTTTTTTTTTCCGATTCCATCTGGTGTAACCTAACCCCCCGGCTGTTCTGTGCGCATTGATACTTCTCATTTCACAAGCCGTGATTCTGCGTTCATGTTGTCTTTTTAGTGTCCATGCTTCACTACCATAGGTCAACACTGTTCTATCCACAGTGTTATATAAAACGTAATCTGGTGTTTTTTTGTACAAGAGAATGGTTTCATAACTTGATTAATAATTCCCAAACTTTTTATTATAACTAGGTAATTTTTTTTCAAAGGGATATCCTTTTCATCCCAAATAGCGAGATAATATCCAAGTTCTTTAAATTGATTAGATCTCTGTATATAACAACTGAAATAAAACGAGCAAAGTATAATCCAAAAAAACCATCGAATTTCCGAGCATTTAAGTTATATTTGGATATTTTTTATACTGAAACCCGAAATTTAAAAATCGCTCTAGCAGCCACCATGTTTGTGTTCTCATTATGTAATCTTATCATAAAACATAATTAACAAATGAAAAATATGTTCCGTAAACCAACAAAATGGACGATAATTTGGATTTGGTGAAGAATTCTCTTCATTGGCATAGTTTTTGTTCCCGTAATGTAAGATAACCGTCCCGCGTCGTAGCCGAGTGGTTAAGGCAGGAAGCCTTGGCGCAGAGCTACGGGACTTGCGCTGGTTCGAGTCTCCATGGGGGAAGAAATTTTCTCATGATATTTCGACCCGCATGGGACCGGTGCCCACCCAGCATCGTGATGCATTTGGGTAGCTACAATAAGTAGGGGCTCCAGGTTGAGAAAATCAGCTATAACTGCTGGGGGACTCGACATGCTGACCACATGTCACCCCTACACTGGTTGATTATTATCTACCTCTGTGATTGACACATGTGGATGTGAAGCCAGCAGCCGGCTGGTAGGCTAAGGGCCTTGTAGGCCTGTCGCGCCAGGAGTTTTTAATGTAAGATAACCACACCTGTAGAATACTACAGACGAGATTGTGGTTTCATAATTTGTAACCAAATTTTATATTTTTATAGAACACAGCATTGCAGAGACTCTTGATGTCCCAACTCCTTTCAAAAAACGTTAAACTGAAAATATATAAAACTATTATTCTACCAGTTATATTATATGGGTGCGAAACATGGACTCTTACTTTAAGGGAGGAAAGGAGATTACGAGTAATCGAGAATAAAGTACTTAGGAAAATGTTTGGACCAAAGAAAGATGAACGTGAATGGAGAAGACTACATAACAATGAACTACATGGTCTTTATAGAAAGCCAGATATAAGAACAGTTAAGTCTCGGAGACTGCTACTGGGCAGCAAGAACCTTTTGTACGTATGGGGAATGCAAGAAGGGCATGGAAGCTTCTTGTAGGAAAGCCAGAGGGAGAACGCCCAGTTGGTAGACCAGAATCGAGGTGGGAGAATACCATTAACTATGATGTGAGGGAAGTCGATTATACAGGGAATCCGATTGGAAAGCATTAGCTCAGGATAGGAATGCTATGGAGATCTTCTGTCGCCAGCGGGGCCATGACCCTACGGTTCGCGATAGTGGCAGTGATTAAGTAAGTAGTAGAAGCACAGCACACCTTGTATCTTTAAACGTTGCTAAATATAAAGAAAATAAACTGTATCATATCCATCCATAGTAATTCTGGTCTTTCTGCCCGAGGCAGGTCTCTTTCACTGCAATTAAACCATCTTTAGGCTATGCTTTGCAGCTTTATTAGGAATTATTGGTGTTGTAAACTTCCCGCTGGAAATTTACCACATGTGACAAGCATAATGATAATGATGATGACCGTAGCGTACGATGATTTTTACGGACCGTTGGACGCTAAGCTTCCTGCTATTATCTTACAGGTCGGCGGAAAAAACCCAACCCCGAACAACCTCACCCCGACCGCGGTCTCTGTCCCGACCGGAAATCGAAACCGGGCCCGCTGCGTGACATGGCAGCACGCCACCTCGAGACCACAGCGGTGGACCTTCATCATATAAATGTATAAAATAAAAATATCAAGATTTGAAAAAAAAAAAAAATAGACTTGAGAAAAGTTTTTAAATTATTTAAATATCAAGGATTTGCACAACTTCCTTCCTGCTTGCGTCAGTTTTGTTTTTTCCTCCGGATGTAAAATTGTTACAAGTGAGGCGATTAGACGCAAAGGAGTCCAAGTGCAAGTTTTGCAATTTTGAGAAAAACGGGTTTAAAATTGAAGTTGTATAAGAGATTGAAAATTATTACAATAATACTTTATCTACTCCTACCACATTCACATATCCCATACTTTATCTACTCCTACCACATTCACATATCCCATACTTTATCTACTCCTACCACATTCACATATCCCATACTTTATCTACTCCTACCACATTCACATATCTTTTTTGCCACAAAATAGATTTTTTAAGAATGTAATTATGCACCAATCTCATTTTTGTAAGAATAACACTTGCTAGTAACGTCCTCAAATATTATCAGTTACAACTGACAGTTGACTGTAGAACTAAACAATGTATTCTCACGTGTTTTAAAATAAACATTGCAGTACTTACTCACAGCACTCAGCCATAATTGTGAGCTTAAAAGTGTGAGACACTCTGTATAGTTAGTTGTTTTACCTGCCCAAGACATTAGCGTCGTAATTCAAATTTGGGCTCGAAAGATGCAACACATGTTTTGTTCAGGGGCCCCAATTTCAGTCTTGTTTCATGTGGCGCATCTACCTTCACAGCGAAGCCAAGTTCGCGATTTTTACGTCCTTAAAAATCCATCGTCCCCGCCGCATTTGAACCCGCGATCTTCGTAACTGGAGATGAGTCTGGGAACAACTAGTCCATCAAGAGCGTAGATCTCCACTTGGGGCAAGGGTAATCCCTTGCGGGAGTTACTTTATTAAGTTAGTTTACTTGCCCTTATTTTCCAAATCAATAAAATTAACGAAAACCAAAATAAAGTATTTAATGAATTGTATTGGTGGTCGTGCTCCAGGTTCACTGAGCTCAGAAACCAGTCGACAGTCTGGATGATTATTTTTCTTGATGTTTCCAGAAGAAAAGAAAGCAAGGAGATTCTGTATTTACAAAAAATATTCCATTTCGCATTGATATAGCATTTTGGTATTTTTGAGCCATTTCGAATTTTGTCGTGGTTTACACGTCATGAAAAATAAAATACATTTGTACAAGCCGTTATGTGCACCGTGCTGTATGGTCACATACCAGGCGCGGGTTCGATCCCCGGTCGATACAAACTTCCTGAGTGAAGGTTTTATTTGGTGTTTTTCCTCACCTATAAGACATATTTCAGGAAACTTTATGACCCAAACGTTCCTTGATCATCACATTCATCATTATCATACTCGACTTGTTTAGTTTGAATGTGTGTGAATTTGCCTTTTGTCTTATTGTTCTGTTGTCTCGGAGGAGGCCCTGATATTGTACTCATCCCATGTTGTGTGCAGTCAAAAAACATATGAGCGATCCATAGTTAATCCCTCTACTGACAGACCGTGACACTGTAAGGCCTGGGTGACGTGTGCCATGTAAAAATACCTAAATTTTAGAAGACTATTTAACTCATGCCCCAAATGGGACTCAATGGCCAATCACGTTTCAATGATTTCTGTTTTACAACCAATCAGAGTCGTGTTTCACGAAATATTTATCAGTGTTATAATTACCATATTAAAGAAAGCTCCTCCTTTTTAATATTCTGAACAGGTCTGACCATTATTTTGCAGTGACTGAGCCTGCCAGAAATACGGCTACCAGATTGTATATATAGTGCATGAATGTCAACACATGCCGCATGCGGGAGTTAATATAAAAACATTTGTAGCAATTGATTATACCACCAAAAAAAGAAACCACTGTTTGCACTTTCTTAAATGTATTTTTTCCTTTCCCAGGTAACAATCCAGAAAAATATAATTGTCATACGACATCAGAAATGAATTAATATACAGTTTGACGTGTTTCATTTTTTCTCCCACTAGAGAGCATTCTTACAATATTGCGTTCCTTTGGCAATAAATAGTATGATCTGGTAGCAGTGATAAACAAAAGAAGCAGATGAAGCATACCTATCGCTTCTCATTTGTTTTCAAACATCGCCGTTTACATTAAATATATAAATATTTTAAAAAAACTATAGTTAAATAATGATTTGTGAGTAAACAGCTTAATTTTATTCGTTAAATATTCCTAACAAATGCCACTCTTGATTTCCAAATTCTCTAGATAAATTCACTCCTCACTTCGTGAGTCGTGAATTTATCGATAATTTGGAAATCACTCGTGGCATTACTTATGATAAACTAAGTAGATGGCACAAGCCTATAAGTGCTTCCTTCACTATATCAATCTGCAAAATGTTATCACCCCTAATTATAACACTGGGTAACAAATTTTGGGCAACTTTTTTGTTCCTCTCGGGTTTTTCGTGGTTTTTATATAATTCAGACAACCCTTAGTTCAAAAATGTCAGTTTCACATGCATAGCATCAATAGTTCTGTGGAAAATTAATATATTTGAAAATGAATCCACAAATATATATGGAATAAATGCCAGCTGATGTTGGTATTGTACTGATGATATGAAATGGGATTTTGTGTCAGCATCACTCACTTGGCCATCAAATTTACTAAAAATGAAGTTGTGACCGCCATTTTCTTTGTGTTGCCGTGGACTGTCCCTCACCAAACTCCAAACGTCCCCCATCATATTTATATCCCACTTGTCCTGGTATCTTGATTCCATGTTTTTGAGATCCTGATGGAATCGTTCTCCATGTTCTTCACTCATATCGCCCAAATTTGGTCTCAAAAAAATCCAAATGTGAGTGCAGTTAAATGTAATTTAGTTGACATTCTGCAACCTAATGTACGATATGTACTCAGCAAGTTCTCAATCAACTGTCGGTAATTGGGACTCTTCTTGTTTCCAAGGAAGCCATGCACAACATTATGAAATGCTTGCCATGCACTTTTTTCAACTGGTGTCATCTTTTGTTCTAATTCTGCGGATTCCAGCATCTGTCTTGTTTGAGACCCTGTAAAATAAATCCAGCAAATACTTTTGCATCAGTCAAACATAGGAACATAGAGCGAATATGTTGCAAAGCATCTGATGATTTAACCAAAGCTTTAACATTCTGTTTTTTTTTAAATCCTAATTTAATGTGGAGAGGTGGTAGTAAGATCTTCTTCCTTTCAATGAGAGGTTCATGTAAACATTATTTTCTCCTGGAACAAGTTCGTTTCTTGAAGGCCACACTTGTTGGATGTAGTATTGGCAGTTGCTCGGCGGTCCCATAAACAAAGGATACATGGGTGTGGTCGAACCGTTAACATTTTGGAGAAAAATATTGTTAACCAATCACATACTTGAAATTGAAAAAGTAACGAAACCAAAAATCGTCTTTCTATCAAACCGTCGACATTTGGAGAAAAATAATATTTGAAATCAGCGCAAAAACCGGAGTCAGAAACACTTAAAATATGGAGAGGAACATTTTCATTGTTCATCATCATCTGACTTTCAAGTATTAGGCCCAGTGGCCCGTTATGGTCTCTCGCCATCTCCGAAAAGGTCGACCCACAGATCTTCTGCCTCGAGGAATGTAGTGAAGAATTTGTTTTGGTATTCTGTGACGATCCATGCTCTGAATATGGGCTAGCCAATTGTTTCTATATTCATTGTTATCGAGTGTAATTTTTAAAACATGTTAAGTTGTGTTATTTCTTGTGCAAGGACTACAGGATGTAGATGCATTGGATAGGGAACAATGGGAAGAGACGGTTACTGTTAATTTTGTTTGGTTGAGAGAAACTACTGTTTTATAGGAAGTTGTGATGAAACCGTATTTAAGTAAGAATCACATGCTGCAGACCTTATAGGGGCACGGCCTGTTGGGAGGAGATTGTATACACCTTGACCTCATAAAGTCATGGAGTTGTTCGCCGGATGTGTGAAGCCGGGGCCACATCATGCACCTAGTATATTAATAGTACCATAATCACAAACAAATTTGTGTTTCATTCATTAGTTCTCCTAAAGATTATCTTAAGCTTTAAAATCGTGGAGTAGTCTTCCCAAGTTTCTTCTGTCTGTTATGAAGCTTCTCTAGAATCTTCCACCAGATTTATCTTGCAACCAACCACCAGTTCCAACACATTTTGAAATAATTCTTCCATCTTAAGTTTGGTCTTCCTTCTGGTTTACTTTACACAATTCTTTTAATTACCTCACTTTCATTCATCGTGACCATCTCTACCTGCTGATCCTAATGCATGTATCCAGACCATCTCTACCTGCTGATCCTAATGCATGTATCCAGACCATCTCTACCTGCTGATCCTAATGCATGTATCCAGACCATCTCTACCTGCTGATCCTAATGCATGTATCCAGACCATCTCTACCTGCTGATCCTAATGCATGTATCCAGACCATCTCTACCTGCTGATCCTAATGCATGTATCCAGACCATCTCTACCTGCTGATCCTAATGCATGTATCCAGACCATCTCTACCTGCTGATCCTAATGCATGTATCCAGACCATCTCTACCTGCTGATCCTAATGCATGTATCCAGACCATCTCTACCTGCTGATCCTAATGCATGTAATAATATTTGGTGAGTTATGCAATTATATCTTAGTCTCCATTCTCATCTTCCTTTATAGACCCAGATACATCAGTGTGGAAGTTTATTTTTAAAAAACAGTTGTGTTGTTGTGTCAGGATTAGTTCAATATCTTGGTACTGAGTTGATTAGTATTTTACATGATCTAATTTTTGTTTCACATTTCAAATATTAAATTTAAAATACATTCGTTGGCATGTTGTATCCTTTTATTTATTTTGACTATAATTTTTTTCTCCTAAATAAATAAAGTTATTTCTTTTCTGAAACATGTAATTCTATATCTTAGCATAGTGTTCATTTTCACTAAACTTGTCATTTTAGTTAGTAATCATTTTCATAATTTATACTTGATCTCATATATTAGCTGAGTTTTATAACGCCAAAATTGTTTTCATGAAATCGTGTTCTGTTCCGCTGGTGGCATCAGTATTTTCTTTATACTTATATAATTCTTGTGTATTTGCGTTTGTCAGTCTACACATCTTAAACGACTAGACATTTTGATGATTTTTTTTTGTGTGAGTCTGATTGGATCCTTCGATAGTTTGTATTCACAATTTTGCCCTCTAAAACCATCAAGTGTAGGAGCTCACGTGAAGTAAAAATTTAAAAATCGCTCTAGCGGTCATATTGTTCAATGTTTCGCAACGAAACTTTATATATAGTATTAAAATAAACCCAGGTAGGTGTAATCCAAAAATGAGCGAAATGCGACAATTTGAAGTGGAGTTTACCATAAATCCGAAATTAAAAACTGCCTAAACAACTGGACCGATTTTGATGTGTAGTCATCTGCAATATCGACAAAATTCCCACGGCAACAATGCATCACTATCATGCGCGCTTCTTGAGCCACAACAGAATGCAGTGAGGAATTGTATAGCGAACCTATTTAATAATATGTAATTACGTCTTGATTAGTGGATTTTATGGAAAAAGCAGTCTATCACACAATAATGAAACGAAAGATTGAAATTTCAAACTCACTGTTAAATGTCACTTAGTATATGATTTATCGATAATTCGAATATCAAGAAAACGTTTTCTGAACCCGCTAAGCATGCAAGCAAACGTTCAGGCATGACGTATTCTTTTACAGATAACTCATAATAACCATTTTTGTCTTTCAGTTCATTTACTCCATGAAGATCGAGATAGATGGAAATATTCCGCGCGACAACAATGTGACGTCATCATGCACGCTTCTTGAGCCACAACAGATGGCTTTAAGAGGTTTCCTTGCGAACGTGTTTAATAATATCTAATTACATCTTAATTAGTGGATTTTGTTTTTAAGAAAGTGACTTATATTTTTATCATTCGACCACGACACGAGAATTTAACGTTTAGCTGAGTTTTATAACGCAACAAATGTTTTCGTCAAATTGTTTTCTGTTCTTCTGGTGGCAACAGTATTCAAGTATAACATTGTGTTGTAAAAAAATTGTAGCCGTAGCCGAGCGGTTAAGGTAGGAAGTCTTGGCGCAGAGCTACGGGACTTGCGCTGGTTCGAGTCTCCATGGGGGAAGAAATTTTCTCATGGTATTTCGGCCAGTATGGGACCGGTGCCCACCCAGCATCGTGAGGCAATTGGGGTAGCTACAATAAGTAGCGGCTCCAGGTTGAGGAACCAGCTATAACGGCTGGGGGACTCGACATGCTAACCACATGTCACCCCTACACTGGCTGTTGATCATCTACCTCTGTGATTGACACATGTGGATGTGAAGGGCCAGCAGCCGGCTGGTAAAAGGGCAACCGCTGAAAAGTGGAAAGACCCTCAATCGGAATCGGAAAAAAAATTGTTGCTCATGTTTGGATGCCTGATTTCCTAATAAGTTTTTACAGGGCTAAATTAAATAATGGAGGTATATAGAGTCTCGTCCATTTGATGTTTTTAAAGATTCTGACAAATCTGCTTGGATTAGTGTTTGACAATAACATTACTGCTCTAAACTCTATTTAGAATTGTTTCATTACTGTAAACAGTTGAGTCGGGTTAATACTGACGTAAACAGAACTACTTACTTTTTTTACTTTTGAGGGTCTCTCCACTTTTCAGCGGTTACCCTGTATTCCCATTCGCCATTCTTGCCGATTACCCATTCATCCTCCTCCAGACCTCGGTCGTTCATCAATCTATGGATCTCTCCTCTCCAAGTTGTTCTTGGCCTGCCCCGTTTCCTTCTACCAGACGGTGAACATTCCAAAAGAGTTTTGGGTCACCAATCATCCTCCATTCTCCTGAAGAGCTCGTCTTTCGATCCTTTCCACCACTGTCTCCTCCATATCCATCATCTGCCTCACATCTTCATTTCTTTCTCTTCTTTCCAACCTGGACCCACTGGCACTGCGTCTTATTCCATCCATCCCCACTGCCAAGATCTTAGTTTTTTGTCCCTCTACCAAAGTCCATCCTTCAGCACCATAGGTCGTTATGCTTTCCACAACAGACTTCAAAATCCTCTTCTTCATGTGGTTTGACATGGTCCTACTCCACAGTACTCCATTCAACATTTTTATGGCTCTTCGTGCTTGTACTAACCTGCTATCTACTTCAGCTTTACAACTCCCTAATTCATCAATAAGTGATTCCAAATATTTAAATTTTTTAACAGCTCTAATAATTCCTTGGGATAGGGATATATCTTGACCACTTCCTCCTACTACAAGATATTCAGTTTTTTCCATGTTTACTCTTAATCCTCCTATTTCAAAAGCATTTAGAAGTTTTCTCATCATGTTTTTCACATCCTCACGACTCTGAGCTATCAACAGAACTTACTTACTTACTCACTGGCACTATCGAACCCGTAGGTTCATGGCCGCACAGACATAAGCTCTCCATACATCCCTATCCTGAGCTAATGCTTTCCAATCATTCCCTGTATAATCTACTTCCCTCAAATCGTAGTTAATGTTTCTCCCACCTCATTCTTGGTCTACCAACTGGGCGTTTTCCTTCTGGCTTTCCTACAAGAAGTTTCCATGCACGTCTTTCATTCCCCATACGTGCAACATGTCCTGCCCATCGCAGTCTACGGGACTTAACTGTTCTTATTATATCTGGCTTCCTATAAAGACCATGTAGTTCATTGTTATGTAGTCTTCTCCATTCACCTGTCTGTTCATCTCTCTTTGGTCCAAAAATTTTCCTAAGAACTTTATTCTCAAATACTCGTAATCTCCTTTCCTCCCTTAAAGTAAGAGTCCATGTTTCGCACCCATATAATATAACTGGTAGAATAATAGTTTTATATATTTTCAGTTTAACGTTTTTTGAAAGGAGTTGGGACATCAAGAGTCTCTGCAATGCATAATAGCACGCATTTCCAGAATTGAGCCTATGTTTAATTTCTTTGTGCATCTCATTCCTATTTGTGATTATTGTTCCTAGGTATTTGAATTCAGCCAATTCCTCAAAATTTCCCTCATTTGTCATTAGCTGTCCATTTCCATTATATAATGTATTTCTACGTGTGATCAACAGAACTAAAATCATTAAACAAGTGATGTAATTCAGTGATGCTCTTTTGACATTTCTATGATCTGTCTCAATGCAAAGGCCTGTAATTCATACTTAATTTCATTTTAACTGAGTTTTTAATACCGAAAGTGTGATTACACTTTTTGTCTGTTGAAATATTTGTTGCTAAAATGTAAACTCCACGTGGGTATCTACTTCATCTAATCAACACGTCACAAGACATTTATCAGCTTCCACGCTGATAATTTCCTTCAGTTAACTTTGGTTACTCTCTTTCAAAGAGAGCCAATATTTTTACGAGCCAGGTGGTCTCTTGTTCGATTCCCTAATGTTATTTAAATTGCCCTAACAATTCTAGCGTCACCATGGATCTGGGTTGGATTGAGCATCTAATGGAAATGAGTACAAGATGCATTTTCTATGGGTGTATGTGGTCGACAGGCAGCATTCATTTCTATAAATGTGTAAGCATTAAAATTCTGCTATATAAACGGTCCCTAAGGCAGGGCGCCTACTGGAACGACAAGCGAGAGCAACGAGACACGGATTTGTTGCTTTGCTTGTTGCTAGCGTGTATGTTTCTTTATAACCCGTAATATCAAATTGCAAGAAGCCCATTCGTCTGATACGACAGCAACTTGACACCAACTGTTTGTGTTGTGTCGCTCAAAGTGCTGCATGCTCCACTTTTTGTTGTGTGAGTTGTGAGTTGCTCGTATACAAGTGTCAAGATAAGATAACATTTGTTGAACTTATTAAAGAATATCCTTGTTGTTATGATACTATATTGAACCAATACAGTAACAGAAATGTTCAAGATCAGGCATGGCATAGGATTGCCAAGGAATTGTCGGAATATGGTAAATAATGAATATTGTATTATTAAAAATAAAAGCTCATTAAAATTAACAATTGAATTTCCGAACATTTTATAATGGCCATGGATAATTATATTTTCTGTCAAGCCCACAATTCACAAAATAGATTACAATAACAGCTGAATTATGAAAATATAAAGTATTTTTAACTTACGTCAAAAAAAAAATATATTAAAGTATTTTTAACTTACGTCAAACTCTTTACACCATTTGCCCGCAATAAATAAATAAATGTAAAAGTAACAAGTGAATTTCCGAACAAATGATCGTAGGAACAAATGACGTTGCGTACGAATCTATGTAATTGAGATATTTACAAATATGCAAACAGTAATTATAGACTCCTTCATTTATCTATTTTCTTTATTTATTTGTTTTTTTTTGTCTAATGCCACCAGGTTGTCTCTTATGACATTTGTGGCTTTCTTCCCTGGCTTTGGCAGAATTATAATCCATTTCTTAGGTTGGGGCACCTGGAAGGCGGAGTTACGTTACCCCGATGATATGATGGGTGATAAATGATAAATAAGCACCAGGAGAGTTCTTAACCTGAATTCTAGACCATGGGCAACCACAATAATTCCCTTTAAGAAAAATTCCTAAGGCTTGACCGGGAATCGAACCCGGGACCTCATGAACTGTAGTCAGAAACGCTGACCACTAGCCCATGAAGCTGGTCTTTTTCTTTATTTATCATTTTTTTTAAATTTAAATAACTTCATAAATAAATTACTTTCTTTTTTTTCTGGCATCTTATATTTCTTCCAATTGTTAATACATATTTAATTCTTTGAACACATTAAAAGCATCACTTTCTTCTACATTAGCAAGCCAAAAAGGATGTACCCAGAATCGCCTTTTACGTCTTCTGTTGTAATAACTGATATTAGCTAAATAAACTAGATCGAGAACATCCTCGTCCTCCGACGACATGTTGTACTATGAATCAGTCCAGTGAGCGTCAGGTCACTTTGCTGTCATAGTCCGTGTTGGATCAGTGTATTTGTTGTATCACTATCATATCACGATCATCTTAGTGGGCGCCCGGCCTAAGAGCTCTAATGATATCAGTTTACCTTTACCCATGCAGTTGCTGTCTTACGCCACTTGTTGGGATATTGATGATCCAGCTGCCAGATCTTCCCGAAGGTTTTCTTTCTATTTTGTATGTAGGGCGCTACTTAAATGTTGCGACACACAGATGTTCAGTGTGTTAACAATGACAATAGCCAAAAGAAAAAAGTGGTTGTACATGTTGACAGATTTTGAAGCAACACAGATAATTATAATCTGCACGAGCCACATGTTTACAACTAGCGTACCACTAACAAATATGTTTACACGAAACCCTGTGTCCGCTGTAATACAAGGTTGAGGGATGAGTTCAGGTGAAGTCATTATTGAAGATCTGAGATACATGAAGATGCCGACTGACGAGACCTTTCGCTTCATAACAAGGGCAGATGAAAATTAAATGTAACGAAATGCGATATGAGTACGAATAAGTCGTGGAATAGTTTTTTTAACACGTCCGCGTGCCTCGAATCCTAATGGCCGAAGGTTCAAACACGACCGGGGTCATTGCAAATGTATTATGGAAACGTCCTAGGGACAAATGTTCCTTCAGGAACTTTAAGTCCTGGTTCCTTAGCCTGAATGTTTTTTCAAGCTTGTAAAAGAACCTAAAGCCCAAAAAGTGAAGTCAATGAGGGAAATTTAACCGACTTTAATCGATGATAGTAATACATTAGTTTCCTGCTAGATGTCGCATGAGGCGGTAGGCTGACGATTTAACACACACTACACCGTAATCTGACACAAAATCAGTTTGGTTAAGATATAAAAAAAACATGGGTGACAAGAGCTTAATTTAGACTGTATGAGCCAGAAGAAAGAAGTACAAACAGACAAAACATCCGGACTATTTAATATGTGCGAAGTTCATGAAAGAGAAGCTATGATTTTTTTTATGTCGACAGATTTGTCAGGAAACCGCCATTTCCTTCCCTCTTACGTCACTTTGTGATTTACTTCTCTCTGCTCGAGACAAGTTTTCAAAATTATTTGCGAATAATATTTAACAATATTACTAACTCACTGACTCTATTAAATAATAATAATTTTATTAAGTTATGTAGATAGGAAATAACACTATGAGGTTCTTTAATATTGTTTATTTTTTATTATTTCACTCACCTCATACTTCAAATAATTTTATTTATTTATATACAGATTTTTAATATTTACACATCTTTCTGTGCCGAAAGTTTTATTTTCCTTCTCCACTCGTCTCTATCCATCCACTCCATGTCCTCCAGTCCTCTTGTTCTCATTCCAGTTTTTATTTCTTGCATCCACGAGTTTTGAGGACTTCCTTTCCTTCTTCTTCCAGGTGGACATCATTCCAACATTCTTCTGGGTATCATTTCATTCGTCGTACGTGCCCATACCAATTGAATTGCTTGTATCTTATATAATCTACTATTGAATATATAATATTAATTTGTCTCGTATGACAGTATTTCTTATTTTTATCTAATTTTGAACATCTTGTTGTTCTCCTCAAGAAATCCATTTCCATCGATGTACGTTTTTGTTCAATTTCCACAACTTCACCTCCATATGTGACAGTACTTCTATATTTACACACACACACATTCACGTAGACTTTCACGGCCGGAGTTCGGTTGTCTTGAGGATGCCAGACGCAGTCTCTGGCGAAACGTCGGGGAACTACAAGCCTCAGGACCACGGCCTACAGCCCGAAAATCCTCTTCAAGATCATCATACACACACACGTTCGTTTGTTACTGAAAACCTCCTAAACGACTGGATCGATTTTGATTAAATTTCTTGTGTATGTTTGATTGAGACCCTCGTTGGTTTATATTAACAATTGGACCCTCTAAGTCCATTTGATGTAGGAGTTCACCTGAAGTGAAAATTTAAAAATTGTTCTAACAGTCACTTTTATTTTATTTTATTTTATTTTTGTGTTTCACAACAAAGTTAGTATATCGTATTAAATAAACCGAGATAGGTAGTGTCCAAAAATGAACGAAATCCACAAAATAGAAGTGGAGGTTTACTTTAAACCCGAAATTAAAAACTGCCTAAACGACTGGACCCGATTTTGATGAAAATTTGTGTGTGCGTTTGAGTGGGCCCTGGATTCACAGTTGGACTCGGTAGGTGGCGCTGCGATTAGGTTAGAGAATATTTTTTTATGTCAGATGTGGCCATCGCGTAATCGACATAGTCCGAGCGAAAACAGTGTGACGTCAACATGCTCACTTCTAGAACCACAACAGATGGTCATGAGTAGTTTTCTTGCGAACATATTTAATAACATATAATTACGTCTTAATTAATTAATTTTATGGTAAAAAAGTAACTTTTTTATCGTCCGGCCATAACACGAGAATTGAACGTTCGGGCAGGATAGCGTCTGCCGGGTCCTCTAGCTAGTTGAATTATATATTTGTAATTTTTTTTCCAGTTATATATCTGTTTCATAGGACTCCTTTTATCATTGCTGTTATTTATTGGGTTTTTAATATCACTTTCCTGTTTATCCTCTTTATCTGCTTTTACCTTCAGATAATCAAATTCTACACATCTTCTAACATACCCCTTCTGATCTTCTAATATTAAATCTTCGGTTCTGCTCCACATCCCATATATATATTTTAATTTATTTTCGAACTCCAGTTATTGTATTCGTCCAATAATTTTCTGAACATAAACTCAATGTCTCGATATTCTTGCGCAATTATTATCTGGTCATCCGCAAATAATAGTCTACATATTGTATCTGTTGATCCATCTCCAATTGGTACTCCTATTCCTGAACATTTATTTGCTCCAGTTTGACAGTGCTTTAGGTATAAATATCTTATAATTATAATGTAGGTGATATAATGACAATAGTAAAGATAATAACATTATTATTTATTATTATTATTATTAAGACTCACTCATGTTCCTATCGTATCTCTAGTTTCATGGCTGCACCACATGAGCACTCCATACATCCCTTTCCTGAGGTAAAGTTTTCCAAACATACCCTGTGTAATATATCTCTATCAAATGATGGTTAATATTATTCTCCCACCTCATTATTGGCCTCTCTATTTGGACTATTTCCCCCTGATCTTCCTACAAGAATTTATCACTTCCCCTTTCATTCCCCCATTCGTGCCACATGTCCTGCCAATCGAATTTTTACGAGACCTAACTATTCTTCATGCATCTGGTTTCCCATAAAGATCATTTAGCTTAGTGTTAAGTAGTTTTCTCCATTCACATGGCTGTTGATCTCTCTTAGGTCTACAAATGTTACTAAGAATTTTATTTCGAAGTTCCCCTAATCTCTTTTTCTCCCTTAAATAATTAAGAGTCCATATTTCGCATCCATATAATTAATATAACATAGGGAGTAAATTTTAAATATATTTTTGTTTTAAAGTTCTCTTTTTAGAGGAGTTGGAACGGCAAGATTCCCTGTAATACATAACAGAATGCTTTTCTAGAATTGAGCCTATGTTTAATTTTTTTCTGCACCTCATTCCTTTTTGTAATTATTTTTCCAGGTATTTTAATTTATCCACTTTTTAAAATTTTGCTCATTTGCCATATTGTTCATTTCCATTATATAATGTATTTCTTTGTATAACCGTATATTTAGTTTTACAATAGTAATAATGATAATCATAATACAAATAATAATAATAATAATAAGTATTTTATGACAACAATAAAAAATTTATTTTCACTTTATGTATTTTGTTACCAATTTAGTTCAATAGCGTTGCGATTGTTTTTAAGACGTAAAGTAGTCTAAAAGTTGTGTAAAAGATTTCAGGCTTGAATTTTATTTTACACGTTGTAATTTAAGACTCTGGACCCAAAAGTTTATTTTATTGTTGAAGATATTAAAATGTATCTTTATCCTCTTGCTTTGTTGCTGCTCTTTCCTGCCTCACACCTTCCTGGGACATGTGATGTTAGAGGATTAATGTGCTTACATAAACACACCTATACATAGATGAGTAGTCAGTATAATGCCACATCCGAGACAACCTGAACAAGACACACTTAACTCATACTAAACAAAGCTGAATGTGATATGTATGATCGTGAGTGCCAGATGGTGTTCTGGTATTATTTGTGCCGTGATGTGTAACATGTAAGGTGAGGAAAATCTCACCCTAGATATTTTTCTCAACTGGGAATATAATCCCGTCCAGTTGCCTCCTCGAGACCACAGTGTTGCACAAAACTAAAAATATTTAGTAGTTACACTTTTTTTGTTTGAATTTTCCAGAATTGGTGTAAGTAAAAGTCATCCACAAGTTGAATACCCACCATGAACAAGGTTGTAACCTCCCTTTTTTTAAAGATTTATTTTTACATAGTAAAATGCCATATATCCATAACATATGTACGTATAAAACTCAAATTGGGAAGAAAATTAGGGTTACAATCTTATTCTGGGTAGCTATTAATTTTTAAAAAAATGATGTGATCTGACTGGTTATTCAATTTAGGTATAATATTGCTAATTTGAGGAAAAATAATATAGGGACTTCAGGAAACACATTAACATGACATCAAGAAGAAGCATTTAATTGGTGGAAAATTTGAAACATATGTAAACAAGAATGAGATAACATTTAGTTCCATATGATTGTTTGTAAATAATTACCAGACAGGAGACAACAATGCAGTTTGACTTGAAATAAGACAACAATATAAATTAATAAATTTCTAGATTTATTTACCACATTAATTACACAAAAATAATGAAATTGTTAACACTGTAAACTGAGTGATGTTTACCAGCGGATTTTCAACCTGAAGTACCCGTACCCCCGAGGACACGTGATTAATTGTTAAGAACTACGTAACATTTATAGTAAGCATACGTATTTTGTGAATGATCAGATATAATAAAAATAATTTGTCACACACATGTTCATATTGAAATTTATTTCCAAGAATTCATATCGGTTTATACATTGATATTAATTTTTGTAATATAAAACTAGGTGATTTAATGAATGATCAATTGTATATTTTAATTTTTATGCATTTATATAACGTCTTAGGGTTCACCATTTCGTTTAATGTTATCCCTAGAGCACGCAGAGAATAAAATGTTGAATACAAATGTTCAAAAGTGTAAAAGTGCCAACATAATGTGTAGGAACGTTGCCCAACTTATCCATTATATGCACTCTTCCATCGTTCAACATTTTCTCAATACTTTTCTCTAAACAAATGAGTGTTAGAAATAAATGTTTTCAGCGACACAAGTATCAATCAGATTCAACTAGCGATACGTTACAATACATATTACAATTATTATTAATAATGACAATAATGTAAAAAAGCAAAATACAATAGTCCGTCCCTATCTATTAGATATAAAAATGTGACAAGAAAATAAAATAGATACAAATAAATACAGAGATTATGAAAACTGGTGTTAGTTATAAATAATTTGCAGAATCTCACTGATATAATATACAGCATGTTTGTTAGTTAGTTAACTGAGCACATGTGTTACAGACTGACATACACACGTTACACAACATTAAAACATTTCGTCACGACACTTGGTTCCACCATTGAATTTCTTGTTTAAATGAGTTGTGACACCACCAGTTTCCTGACTTTGGTGAAATGAAACTACTAGGTTTCTTGATAATTTCAAGTTATGCAATTTTTGATGTGTGGATTCACTTCATTATAAGTGAAGATACTGTTACGTATTTATGAAGTTGCAGTAAATAATTTGATACATACTTAATAATAAATTACAAAAGTAAACATTGTTAAAACAGCTGTTTTATGATTTACGTTTAATTAAAACATTTATATTTTATACAGTGATGTGAGCAGAAGCAGTTATAATGCCTTTGTTACTTTACTTGTTTCTGGAAGAAGTTGAATCAGATTGTATGACATTTTCTGCGGAACCAAGAAACGTCGTGTGGAATAACTTAAATTCATGTTGTTATAAATATTTTACAATTTAAAATTCGAATAACAAATCTTATTTCCGTTCAAAAAAACATTTTGTTGAGAAAATATTCCATGGTAACTGGAATCAGTTTGTTTGTAACTTAATTTCCTTGAGTTTGTGATTTGCAATTTTATAATATATCTGAACACAAGATACAGTGGAAGCGATGTTCAGTTTACAGGTTGTTTACCTATTTAACTCCAACATGTGGTGCAGCTGGAAATTGTCATTACAAAAAAAACTTTTTTTTTTTTCAATGCCACCTGTTTGTCATTCGACATTTCAGGTATTCTCTCCTGGCATTGGCGTATTGTAACCCACTTCTGAGGTTGGGGCGCCTGGAAGGCGGGGTTACGCTGCCCCAATGATATGATGGGTGATGACGATGGGTAAGGAGAGGCCTTAAACCTAAACTCAATTTAATGAGGTGAATATGATATTGATGGTAATGATGACCAGATGATGTTCGGAGACCGTTTGGGCCTTAAAGTATCCTGACATTTGTCTTACAGGTGAGAAAAACCCCGAAAAAACCTCACCCAGGAAACTTGTCCCAAGCGGGGATCGAACCCGGGCCCGCTGCGTGACAAGGCAGCATGCTACCTCGAGGCCACAGCGGTGGACTAAAACAAAATTAACATTACATTTTAATATCGATCTGCACTAGAATTTAAACTTGTTTCCATAATTGATATAAAAAATAATGGAATAGTCACCTGAAAGGTCCGTCTCCTCAACTTAATTAATTATTTAAGTTGAGGAGACTGACCTTTCAGGTGAATATTCCATAATTTTTATACTAATTTTGAATAATACCTCAACGGAACACACAATGAATCTTGTAAAAGTTGTTTCCATAATTGTTATTACGTTGGAGCTTTTGTTTCAACCTTGAAGAGGGTCTTGTTGTCTGCTTGTAAGAAATGTACATATTATATAGAAAATTATGTGCATGTTTTTTATATATGTTCATATTTATGTCAGTTAATTAAGTTAATATCAATAAATTGTATCACAGACCATTATTTTACGCACATTATAAATCAAGCAGTTCACATCCCACGATTAAAAACTGATCTCATTATGGAATTAGATATATTAAGTTTAGTAATCTGTAAACCGGGAGAAACAAGTTATTGACATTATGTTGTTCATGTTATTAGATTAAAATGTATGTCATGCAAATTATATTGTTAAAAATATTTTTGTTTTCGTTGTAATTTCGGTACGAAGTCATTGTATACTGGATTGAGTATATGTGGGTTTGCTATTCTCTGAGCAATAGTAAAAACATGTTTACATCCTGTATTTAAGTACGAAATTGTTATAATACCAGAATTATGACATTTATAAAATAGTTTAGTGTAAATTCTATGATTTTAGGTTATAAAATTATAATTTAGTTCGTGTATTATGCATCATTCTTCAATAGTCAATGAGCGACATTTTCCAACATTTTATTGAAAAGAATAGGACATGTCAACAGATTGGCTTCTTTTCTAAAGCAATGCTAATTGTTTGATTTCATCTGCATATACCTGTTCTGTTTCATTTTCATCTCCGCTTATTTCAACTCTAGGACATAAACAGAGATGGGCGAGCATCCCATTCTCCATTCCCAAGGCGTTAGTGATTAGTCAAAGAAGAGGACGTCTGCTTTCCCAAGGCTTCAACGACCTACTCTCCTCATTACCAACCCTGGCTGGATTATTGCCCGGAGCTAGCTAACTTCCCGATTCTTCTGTTCTTCCGAACAGGCGTGCACAACGGAGGCTCCAGGGTCCTAAGGCATATCCGAAATCAACCTAGTTTGTGTATATTCTAATTAGTTTTCTTGGCTACGGGACTAGTTTTTGCATTTGTGTTACTTCGTAGAAAGGGTAAATATTTGAAGAAGTAATGTTTATATTTAGAACTCATAATGAAAATAGAAGCTGGGTTAGACAAGGTGTTGCAGTAAACGAAACAGAAGCTGACGAACGAGTACACTAAGACATCGTGTATGTCGATAACAGACCAGGCTACAAGTATCCTGAGGATGAAATTAGGCAGATAGCTGACAAATACGGCAGACAGAACGGTCACTATGTTTGCTAGAGTTTTCCTATTTTTGATTCTTTTGTTGTCATTAAGTACTCAGGGCAAGTTTTTAATGCTTTGTCTAAGGCATCGTGCAGTCATCGTGTTTAAGGCACATATCACAACAGCTGGTAAGAAATAATGAATATGTATAACTGTAGGCTTTCACGGCCGGCGTCTTGATCCCTATTAGGTTCGTCTTCCGGGCATATAGGCCGTGGTCCAGTCGTTCTTCTACTCGACGTTTCGTCTACTGCTGCGGTAGACATCTTCAGGAGATACTGCGTGCTCTCTGTGAACTCCTCAACAGTCGGCTGCAGACTGGCTGGTCGTTGGAAACTCCCTCCCTATTTATAGGCACGCCCCTGGTGGAGAGGCGGTTTTCTGCGCGGTCCGTGTTGCGTGCTGTTTTGTCCAGGCTGTCGCTAGCAGAAGTCATAGGCTTCGTTGTCGTATTGTGCAGTGCCGGGATCCAGATTTTGTTTATCTTCATGTCTGGATCCCGGCACTGCACAATACGACAACGAAGCCTATGACTTCTGCTAGCGACAGCCTGGACAAAACAGCACGCAACACGGACCGCGCAGAAAACCGCCTCTCCACCAGGGGCGTGCCTATAAATAGGGAGGGAGTTTCCAACGACCAGCCAGTCTGCAGCCGACTGTTGAGGAGTTCACAGAGAGCACGCAGTTCTCCTGAAGATGTCTACCGCAGCAGTAGACGAAACGTCGAGTAGAAGAACGACTGGACCGCGGCCTATATGCCCGGAAGACGAACCTAATAGGGATAAATAATGAATAATTAATTGGTAGATCCAAACTTTTTTTATGTATTCTTCGTTATTGGGTGGACAGTAGAGACATCTGGTGTGTACGGAAGCGTTATAGTAAGCAGAGAAAGATACCAGAGACCCACGTCATCATAAATAACCACCATATTGGATAGTCAGTCTTGCAAGCATTTCTCAGATCTTTGTAAATTCTAGCAATTAGAAATCTTTCAACACTCAACGCAGCAATTGAAAATATATTTGCCACTAAAATTACATCTTTGAGGAACATAAACATTTTACATGTAACCACCCCCAGTTCCCAGTTGACGTGTAAAGTGTTGCAGTAACTTAGGGGTAGATTTAATATAAGTGATAAAGTGTCTGTTATAGATAAATGTATTATACACGAATTATGTTTTGTGCGCATGTCGGTGTTCCTGAGGGATACGAAAAAAAGAAAACCATTGAAGAGTATTCCTGACGTTGTTATAACAACTAGAATAATAGGTTCAATATATTGTTTCAAATACAACGAATCGTTTTTGTTTACTCCGGTGTTGATAGGTTGTTGGGTCTGTTGATACGAGTATGTTCTGTTACACTTAAGATTGTAAAGAGCAACACCAGGATCTGGATGGTTATCGAGGTACAGAATTTCGTGTTTGTGCTTTAATCTAAATCCTATTCTATGTCGTATATGGGGGTACCGAATTTCATGTTTGTCCTGTAACCAAAGCCATGTTTCATAAAAATCACACGTTAATGTGTATTTATAAATATAAATAAAAGCGTGTTTCAGCTGTTTCAGTGGAAGAAATGCATTGACATGCAGTGTTGAATTGACTATTGTTAATAGAAGTTCAGAAATATTTGGAGTACATTCAAATGTATTGTTGGGGATGTTGGTTACATTGCACCCTCGCATGTTGAGTGTTGTGAGGGCTGGTGTGAATAGAAATGTGTTGTCTAGTGTCAACATTTCATTCCATTCAAGATTTAATGTTTTTAAGTTTAAGCAGTACATGAAAGCGTGCTGATGGATGTATTGTATGTTGTTATAAGATAAATCTAAATGTTTTAACGTCTTCAGAGCAAGAGTATCATTGCAGTATATTGATGGTTTAGATATATTTTTATATGATGATTTAAAATGTTCTACACACTCAGCGCCGAATACTCCGGGAGGTATTTCCGTTATCCCATTGCGGCTAAGATGTATTTCTCTTATATTGTACAAGCCTTGAAAAGCACCTCTGTCGAGAGACAATCGTGTATTTTTATTATGAACCGGAAATGCTCTTGTATCAACGTCAAGTATTTCCAAATTATCGAGTCCCTGAAACATGCCTGTTTGAAATTGTGTTGAGTCAGGTTCATTTTCATTAAAATTTGTCCTGTTGCTTTGATTACTAATAGTCCACATGTGCTTAACTGAAATGTCACGGTTATTATGTAATATAAGTTCCTTTAAATGCACAGGGAGCTATGTTGGTTTTTATATACAGTGAGAGATGTCAGTGATTGTAATTGCGTAAGTGAATTCGCATGTATTTCCAACTTTGTAATGTTTTTAAGGCCAGAGATTTTATATTTGGAAATCCGAAGAATCTACCTTCATTAAAGATAACTGAATTGTAGTTACTTATATCCAGATGTGTAGAAATATGGTTGAGCTGTGTGAAATTGACTGTATTTTCTATTAAGCCTTGAACTTGTTTCTTGAGGTTAGGGTTTTTTCCATTTACAAACTCTTGCAACGTGTGATGACCTTGTACTAACTTCACAGTTGCTCTGATTCCTATATCATCAAACGTTGCCTCCATTACAAAAGTTACTCTCTGCAAAGTGATTTCATATTTAATATCACTATATGATGCATTTTCTAACCTATGTGATATGTTTTTTGAAAATATTTGAATGGCCCGAACCTCTGTGAATGTTCCCGTCTCTATGCTAAATTTAGCTTCATATAAATTCACAAATCGGAGATTTTTTAACATAGACAAAGTGTTATTCTTGAGTGAAATCAAGATTGTACTATATTTGTTAAATGTAGAAAGATCTATTATTATTATTAAACCATTAAAAGCATCGGTATCTATTTGTTTCAAAATAAGAGATTTAATAAATAATTCTCTTAAACTCTTCAGTCCTGTGAAAGTGTCATTGGTTATAATACGTATTTTACAAAAATGTAAACTTAATATTTCCAAAGATTGAAGACCTTCAAAACAATTCTTCCTTAATGTTGATATTTGTGTATGAATTAATTTTAGAACTTTCAAGGATCGAAGGCCTCTGAACAAACCAGATCTTATTTCACTAAGTTCATTATGTGAAAGGTGAAGGTACTTTAAACCTGTCAAGGCATCAAATGCTCCGATTTTTATATCCTGTAGTTCATTAGAAATAATTTGTAATTTTATTAAATTCTCTAAACCATTGAAAATATTAGTTGATATTCTAATTTTTGGAAAATCCAATTTCATGTCTGTAACTTTACTTGCATCCTCAGTAATGGCTAATGATTGTGTTCTCAGTAGGCCTATCGAAATTTTAGTGAAGGAACAGAGAAGATGCGTGAATGCTCTAAAATCAATAGTATTTAGAAACGAATATATATTAATCAATTCATAATTTGTTAACATGTCTGAAGAAGGTACAGTGTACCGAAACAGCTGTCACTGAATTATATAATAAATATGAAATTCAAATAAAACTACGTTTTATTTTTATTTAATTAATGAATATATATTATATAACTCTAGTACCCCTCGTGTTTTCATCGCTCCACATTTGGAAATGCTTTTCGTGCTGTTCGATACTTTTGTCGGAATAACTGTTGGCCAATAATGTAGATACAGATACCTTACATTAGCAAGATGTGAAAATGCTCTGTCTTGCAAATGTATTATATCGTAATTTCGCAACTCTAAATAATACAGATTGTTAAGGTATTTAAACGTGTCAGCGTATAAGTGAAATATATTGTTGTTTGTGATGATCAGCTTCTCTAAGAGATTCATGTGCTTAAATGAATCAGGTTCAATTTGTTGTAACTAAACCTTGTCTAGCTCAAGGTGTGTTAAATTCCACAACCCACTGCTAGTTACCACGGATGAGTTGAGTATTTTAATGTCGTCGTAGTGGATGCGGAGGAACTGTGTGGTGTCGGGTAGTTGTGACAGCAGTTTGTAGAGTCTGGAGGATTTGCACCACGTTTTGTAATTACTACAGCGGCATTGTGCCTGGACACTCCAGTGGTCTACTCGGTGTGAAGACCATGATTAGAACTAGTATTACCAACATAACCTACAACACACAATCACGTCCATTTTTAAACACTGCTATTGTAAACATACATTTTTAATAAACTAGATATGGTTGAACATATAATATTGGAATGGGCTAGACATTTAGTGAGAATGATTGATATGAGAACTGTAAGGAGATGTTTAAGACCAAGATCAGAAGGAAGAAGTAAAATTGGTCGTCCAAGATTAAGATGAGAGGATTCTGTATTAAAACACATCAGGATATTGGAAGTTAAAATGTCTCAGTGAAGATGATTCTATAACATATATATATATATATATATATAGTCCACCGCTGTGGTCTCGAGGTAGCGTGCTGCCTTATCACGCAGCGGTCCCGGGTTCGATCCCCGGTAGGGGCAGTTTTTCTGGCTCAGGTTTTCATCGGGGTTTTTCCTCACCTGTAAGACAAATGTAAGAAAAACTTTAAGGCCCAAACAGTCCCCGAAATCATATGGCCATCATCATCGGTGGAAAGCAACGGGAAGCTACCGCACCTACAATTCCCTGGTAAAGCTGCAGGCATAGCATGATTCCAGTGATGGACCTGCCTTCGGGCAGGATTACTATGGATGTAATATATATATATATATATATATATATATTTGATGTACTTTACATTTTTAAGAAATCCTATCTTAATAACAACAATTACTTTATTTTATTCCCTGTTTTGTTTTGTGCTCCTGTGACGTCAGATATATTGCTAAAATTTTTGTTTATATCACTGGCTATTTTGTATTTTGTTTCGAAGTTGTCTGATTTTATTATACAAAAAATTACCTTAGCAATTATTCTTCTAAAAAATTGAGCAATGAATGTGGG
Organism: Diploptera punctata; assembly: GCA_030220185.1. Lineage (NCBI taxonomy): Eukaryota > Metazoa > Arthropoda > Insecta > Blattodea > Blaberidae > Diploptera > Diploptera punctata. The sequence goes on from JASPKZ010008071.1 coordinate 285,993, forward strand.
ATGCTGACCTCTCCAAGTAATTTCATTGATACAGTAAAAGTGATAAAAACAAGACAAGAGAGAAACAAATTGATCTGGACAATTCGTTCGCCCTTGAACAGGCCATCATCAGTGCGCTTTTTTACTTTGATGTGAACACCCTTATGATGTCCTGTTTTAGGCCAACACGTGTAGGGAAAAAATTGAGTATGTCTCTTGTGTTGTTTTTTATCACTTTTACTTTTGGTTTTAATTGGACGGATCTGCATCCCAGATCGTTTGCTGTTTCTTTTAGCGGAATTACTACTGAGAGGATGTCCCGACCTATGGGCGGGCTAGCGGGAAACGCGCACTGAGAGGATGTCCCGACCTATGGGCGGGCTAGCGGGAAACGCGCACGCGGCCGCTGTTGAGAGGATGTCCCGACCTATGGGCGGGCTAGCGGGAAACGCGCACGCGGCCGCTGTTGAGAGGATGTCCCGACCTATGGGCGGGCTAGCGGGAAACGCGCACTGAGAGGATGTCCCGACCTATGGGCGGGCTAGCGGGAAACGCGCACTGAGAGGATGTCCCGACCTATGGGCGGGCTAGCGGGAAACGCGCACTGAGAGGATGTCCCGACCTATGGGCGGGCGCACGCGGGAAACGCGCACGCGGCCGCTGAGTCCTCACTCCGCTTCACGCGGCAGAGCAACTGCATGGCTTGAAAATGTTCTCTTCCTACTTCCATGCATGGCGTTTGTTCTAATTTTTCTCCTATTGCGTCTATTTTTTCCTCAGTAACCAGGCGTTTTGATACATTAGGTTTTTTATCGAGCTCAGAACCTGTGTCTCTAAATTTGTTTACAAATCGTCAAACGGTATGTCCATTTGGAGGATTTACATGTGTAATTGCGTTCGGAATCGACTGACGACTTCTCTGCAAGACTCTGTTTCCACTTAATTATCGTACATAAATACCCTATGCTGTAATTTAAACACAGATCGAGACATAATAACCATGAACTAAGACCACTAATACGGGAGTAAACAACGCGTGTTTCAAATTACAGGGAGGTGGTTAAGTTTCAATATCTCGCCCGCGCGAGTTTATGCCGTGCGCGGAGTGAGGAGTCAGCGGCCGCATCCACTTTTCCCGCTAGCCCGGCCGTACGTCGGAAAATCCTCTTTGTACTAAAGTAAATTGATTTGTTTTGAATATCATTAATTTCCCCAAAGATATGCTTGATGCATTATTATTATTATTATTATTATTATTATTATTATTATTATTATTATTATTATTATTATTATGTAATAGTATCTCTTTTTTGTCTTTACTATCCACTCTTTATGGACTGAACACTTGTTGTTTTCCGACCCCGATGGTATTAGAGTATTCGAGGCCGAAGGGATCATTTCATCTTATCTTTTCTGTCAAATTCTTCCTAAAGGACAGATCAGGCTCTTAGCTGTAGTGAAAGCAACTAATCTAAGGATGGACACCTGAAAAAAAAATCCCTGGTCCTCCAGGTTGGGGATTGATGCGGTAGGCCAGCTCCCTCCCAGCAGAACAAAATTTGCAATGCTAAAAAAACCTAATAGAGATAAACCAGTCAGATTAAAAGGAAGACGGATCAAGCTACGGAAACGAACTCTGCTAATTGGAACATGGAACGTACAAGGCATAAGGAATAACATGGAGGAGGTCCTTAAACAGATGGAGGATTTGAAGCAGGACATAATCATACTGACAGAAACAAAGAAGAAAGGAGAAATAATAGAAACTTTAGGATCGTATGTTCAATTTACAGTGATGTTAAAAAAATGGAAGTGCTGAAAGGGGGGTTTCAGTACTTATCAAGAAGAAATATAAGATATATGTCACAAACTGGGAAGCAATAAATGAAAACATAATTAAAATTAATATATCTCTTTTTGGTGTAAAATGCTCTATATTAGGAATATATGGAATTAGTGAGGACGAAAATTATTTAATAGAAGATAAATTTTATAGTACATTAAATTATATTATGGATGAGATCGGGACCTCAAGAGATATTATATTAGCTGGCGATTTTAACAGCAGAATCGGCAAAGAGTTAGATAATGATGTATCGAACCATATGGAGAAGTGGAGAAAAATGACAATTGTAGAAGATTGATAGGATTTTGTGAACAATATTCACTTAAAATCCTTAAATGGATTTTACCAACATAGAGATGTTCTTAAGTATATGGCACATAGATACTCTTAATCTATAATCGATAATAGATTTTGTAATAATTAAGAAACATTCAATTTTAAAGACCCAGGATGTAAGGGCATACAGAGGATTATCATGCGGAAGTGAACACTATTTATTGAATGCAAAAATAATATTTCCATTCCAAAGTAAAAATGACAGGCTAAATAAAACTAAAAATGAAGAGGACAGTTTCCATGACTTGTCAACAACTCTATACAACTTGGATAGTTCGGAGAATGAGAGCACATCATATCTGTATAAGAAAAGGTTAGATGACCAGTTACTAATCTCTACATTTGACAATGCTCAGGAAGAATACAACTAAATAGTAGAAAGTATTCATCAGGCGGCAAAAGAAACTTTAGGAGAAGCAAATAGAGAAATAAATAAATTCAAATATTTTTGGAATGAGGACTTAGCAAAAGAAATAGCAAACAAAAAAGAAAAATATTTAATGTGGTTGAATACCAAAGATCTGAAAGACAAAATACAATATAAAGAAGCTCAAGCAAGAGTTATAAAGAAAATTACGGAAGCTAAAAATCAGAGCTGGGAACAAAATGGTTAAAAAATTCAAACGTGTATTGGAGGAAAACGAAGTTCTGAATCTTGGAAAATTAAAAAAAATTGAGAAATAAAAGAAGTGGACAAACAAATATACAAACAATACCTATGACTGAATGGGAAAATTATTTTAAAACGTTACTATCAGAAAACAGGGTATTTAATTTAGATACCGTTCAAAACATTCCAGAAATAAATGAAGATGAACATATACAATTGGACATAGAGGATATTAAAATGAATGTTGAATCATTAAAAAATAAAAGATCTAGTGGTCCAGGAGGAATTCCAGCAGAACTATTAAAACTTGGATCCGACCATTTATTTGAACGACTGAGAAAATTATTTACAAAATTTATGAATGATGAAAAAGTTCCTGAAGAATGGAAACTAGGATACATTTTGACAATTCAAAAAAAAAAAAAGGAAAAAAAGACCAATGTGGAAATTATAGAGGTATAACAGTGACAAGTACTATGAGTATACTCTATGGACGTATACTAAAATATTATTTGGAAAAAAACTATAGTGATATGGAATTAGAGGAACAGTCAGGATTTAGAGCAGGTCGTTCCACAACCAACAATTTATTTTGCATTACTCAGGTAATAGAAAAGAAAATGCAATATGGACAACCTTTGCACCTACTATTTGTAGATCTAGAGAAAACATACGACAATATCCCTATAGAGAAACTATGGATTGCTTTAAGACGTATGGGAATTAAGACTATAATAATAATTAAAGCTATACAAGATTTATATGACAATTGCATGTCTAAAGTTAAAATTGGCAGTAAATTGTCACATGGTTTCACGATAAATAAAGGTCTTCGTCAAGGTTGTTGTCTATCACCGACTCTGTTTAAAATATATGTATATGAAATATTAAAGAATTGGAGGAGAAAATGTTCAAGCATGGGAATTCCTATTTCAAACATCAAAACTTTATACAACTTACATTTTGCAGATAATCAATTGTTAATTGCACAAGATTATGAAGATTTAGAATATATGACTAGAAAAGTAATAGAAGAATATGAAAAATGGGGATTAAATTTGAACATGAAAAAAAAAAAAAATATTTATCAATTGGTGAACCAGAACAAAATTTAATTTTGGAGACTGGAGAAACAATAAAGTCTTGTAGTGAGATCACATATTTGGGAATTAAAATAAATAAAAATGGGAGTTATGAAGAGGAAATAAGAAATATAAATAATAAAGGAAAATTCGCAATTTCTTGCCTCAATGGAATATTGTGGGGAAAAAATATAAGTAATAAAAATAAAATGAATATATATCATACAATTGTTAAAAGCATCATTACTTATGGAGCAGAACTTTGGCCATTAACAAGAAAAAAAACAAATAAGCATCTTTTGGCAACGGAAATGGATTTTATAAAAAGGGCAGGTAGAATTTCAACGAGAGAAAAAATTAGGAACTCTGTTATAAGAGAGAAAATGAAGATTGAAGACACTATTTTAGATTATATTAAAACTCAGCAATTAAGATGGTACGGACATGTCCAGCGAATGGAAGAGGATCGACTACCAAAATGTGTTTTGGAATGGAAACCTGAGGGAAGACGAAGCGGAGGAAGACCTAAAACCTCCTGGAGTCAGGGAATATGTTTATATATGAAGGAGAAACATCTACAACCAGGAGATGGGATGGACCGACAAAATTGGCTATTAGGAATCGGACGATGTCAAAGACATTAATCAACCGATGATCTATCTATTATTATGTAATAGTGATTGTGATTAAAATACCTTTTATTCGATTTCCAATCCAGTTAGAGAACATTTTGAATTTGATCGACATCTCGAATTGAACACGGGATCTTCTCATTTCGTGTCTGAAACACTGACATGTGATATAACTCTTGTTGTTACACTACATTGTGTTACGTAGTGTTGTTGTAAGTGTGAATAGTTAAATGTTCTTGTTCTTCTGGAACCGGCGTTTAACTTCTTCTGGGACATTTCCAGGATAACAACTACACTATTAGTGGTAACATTATTATTATTATTATTATTATTATTAGTCCACCGCTGTGGTCTCGAGGTAGCGTGCTGCCTTGTCACGCAGTGGGCCCGGGTTCGATCCCCGGTCGGGGCAGTTTTTCTGGGTGAGGTTTTTATCGGGGATTTTCCTCACCTGTAAGACAAATTTCAGGAAAACTTTAAGGCTCAAACGGTCCCCGAAATCATATGGCCATCATCCTTATCATTATCATCCTTACCATTATCATTATCATCATCATCTTTACCGGTGTGGAAAACAACGGGAAGCTACCACACCTACACAATTCCCTAGTAAATCTGCAAGCATAGCATGAAAATGCTATGATTGCAGTGAAGGACCTGCCTTCGGGCAGAACTACTATGGATGGATTATTATTATTATTATTATTATTATTATTATTATTATTATTAGTTTGATGGTGTGTGGTTAGTGCAGAAAGCATCCCCGGTCTCATGAAACCCCACGTTACTGAGTTTTACAGGTTCCAACACATCCGGAGTTAATAATTCTTTTGAGATTCTTAAAGCGCTCATCATCTAAGTCATGAATAAATTTCTCTACAAATATTTGTAGGAAACAGAAACACAGTAAATTTAACTCACGAGCTGTGTGAAATATTGTGATTATATTTGTCTAGGAGTTACTTACTGTTACTGTGGCGTGAAGAAGGTGCAGGTGGATTGACTGCTCAGTTGGAACTTGATTGTAAAATATTACGCCACTCACTTTTATACTGGGGCACGCCGTAGCGTAGTGGTTAAGGCACTGAGCTACAAGCCGGAGGGTCGAGGGTTCAAGTCCCGTTGGGGTCAGGATTTTTAAACTGACCCAAACCCTCTGGCGGCACTATGGCCCTGGGGTCGACTCAGCCTCTAACGGAAATGAGTACCAGACATTTTTCTGGGTGTAAAGGCGGCCGTCACGCAGGGCTGACAACCCGGCTGACATAAAGTGCCGATTGTCTAGAAAAAGTGGGAGCCTTAACCTCCAACTACCCCAAGGGCCTCCGGGCCTGTTGTGGGATACTTTTCGACACGTCCTGGATATGACACTCTTGCAGGAATGTACAGGCGACTTGGTTTCTGTCACTGTGTAGCAACGTCCCCACAATCCTAGTTTCAGTTTTCTTAACAGGATTTCTCTAATTCTCATGTCAGGTAGCTTGACAGTTATGCTCCTCTTGCTGAGATAGCCACGTTCCGGACCCTACAATGTTAGTCAACCATGTTCCGGAGCCTAAATTAGAAATATGTCTGTGTGGTACAAGTGGGTATTGAACCCGAGACATGTGGGATGCTGATGTTGACAGCGTTGAAGTGGTCTTGTTGTCACTTATTTGTTTGCAACAAACCTCCGGTTAAAGGTACTTAAGCCCTTAAGGTCTACCAGGTAAAATAAATATATTTAATAATAATAATAATCATAATGTCTTACGCTATGGTCCAGTGGTCTGAGACATCATTTCTTGGCGCAGAACTACGGTAAATGCAATTATTCGTAACCCCTGGGAGGAGGGGTGGGATCCTTCATGTGAGGAATTTGGAATAGCTAAAATAAGCTGAACGTCCTGGTTGAGAAAACCTGCTATAAAAACCGGATGGGTGTGTAGATAGATATATATTCATCCCAGTTTTACCATTTACACACCGAGCATTTAAGAAGTATGGGTTACCGTGCAATACGCAATGAAATAAACTATTGACCATTGTCACTGTAAGATATTGCTCTGTCCTACTGATATCAATATTATCTTTTTTTAAGTCATACAAAAAATGTGTCATTTTCTCTAAGTAAGTACTTCATTTTTCACAATTTTGGAGACATGTCTCTATACACACCCACCTGAGAACTCTATACTGTCACGTGGATGTGAGACTTGCAGCCGGATGTATGGTGAAGGTTTGTGGGCCATCCTGTATTTGCTAATACTCGAATTAATTAACTGTAATGGAGGCAGCCATCACAATATAAATAATATTAAAATGACGATAAGGGTGATAATAACAAATTGTAACCGTAAGTTTAATAGCCTCTCTGGACCTTATCTTCATCATATTCACATCCAACATCCATCCGAATATTATCATCCCACGTATGTTTGTATGTTTCCCGTACGTCCCATGTGAGGACATGGGTGCTCTTTAACATGATTTGGTTGACCAAATTTAGTTACTTTTATTTTTGTAAAAATCTTTGTGAGTGATATGTGGTCAGCTCATCTACTACGATTAGTTTATTTTAATTGAATTTTCCTCAAGAGCCTGTTGATGTAATTTATGATAGCATTTCTACTGGCTCACGTCTGAGACACGTGAACTGTTATCTCCGTTTAATAAAACTTAAATTTGAGTAATTAATAACTAACTCACAGGCACTCTCGAACCCATAGGTTCAGGGCCGCGCAGACATAAGCACACGTATATTACTATCCTGAGGTACTGTTTTCAATCATTCCCTGTATAATCTGTTTCCTGCAAATCTTGGTTAATGTCGTTCTTCCACTTATTCTTGGTCTACCAACAGTTGTTTTTCCTCTGGTTTTCTACAAGACGCATCCATATCTCTCTTACATTCCCCACTCGTGCCACATGTCCTGTGCATTAGGACATCAACATAAATTATGGATCTGCTTCATTGTGAAGTTCAATCAACTATTGCAGCACCGTGTAATGGTCCCAGCATCTTATTTCCGAGTGTCTCAGCTTCTAGTAAATTGTGAAGCTATTGAGGTTGTTCTCGTGAAGTTATGTTTTAAATACTTTATTGATGCTACCTAGCAGACACCGGAAATGTCCATCACAGGAATGTATATACGTAATCGCTCTAATGACTGCAATTTCTGTTTTCCTAACCAAATTCAAAACAGCAGTGATCTCTAACCAGCAAAATAGGACCATTAGCTGTTGGGGTTGGCTGAAACGAAAATTTAAAAATTGATCTAGCGTCTGCACTTGTCAATTCTGACAACGAAAATCTCAGTAAATGCTATTGCAATAATACGAGAGAGAAAATATTTCAAAATCAGTGAGTTTTCACTATTAGGTTTGTTTCCCTGAAATCCACAATTAAAAATGATTGTAGCATCCGCCATGTTTGTGTTCTCGCTTGTAACTGGTTGCTATACAGTTTAGTTAACAATATATATATATATATATATATATATATATTTCGTAAACCAACAAAATTGGACAATAATTTTGATTTGATGAAGAATTCGCTTAATTTACGTAGTTTTTTGTTCTTGTACAAGGTTGTGGTGTAATAAATTGTAACATTGTTTTTTATAGAAACATCGTGTCTTGAACGTTAGGAAATTTAAATAAAATATAAATGTATTAAAATAAAAATATCGAGATTTGAAGAAAAATACGACTTGAGTAAAGTTATTTAAATGTCAGGGATTTGCACAACTTCCTTCCTGTATGCGTCAGTTTTGTTTTTTCCTCCGGATGCAAAATTGTTACAAGTAAGGCGATTAGAAACAAAGTTTTGCAGTTTTGAGAAAAAAACAGGTTTAATGTTGAAGTTGTATAAAAAATCATAGGTAATAGAAATGTGTTAACAATCATACTTTATCTACTCCTAACACATACACTTATATGTTTTGCCACTAAGTAAATTCCTCCAAGAATGTAATAATACATCAAACTCGTTCTTCTTTTTTCTAAAATATCACTTCACCTCTTTGCTAGTAACGTCCTCAAATATTATCAGTTGCAACTGACAGTTGACTGTAGAAATGAACAATGTATTCTCACGTGCTTACTTATCCTATCTCACAGCACTCAGCTATAATTGTGAGCTTAAAAGTGTGAAACACCCTGTATGTTTTGTCGCTAAATAGTCGGTTGTTTTATTTAAGTATGTTCACTACCTGCCCAACACCTTAGCGTCGTAATTCAAATGTGGGCGCGAACAGGCCTATGCATGTTTTGTTCAGAAGCCTCGTATTTCAGTCTTGATTTTGTTTCATGTAGCGCAGGACACAGGATTATCTACCTTCATGAGGAAACCACGTTCGAAGTTTTTACACTCTTAAAAATCCATCGCCCTTCGCCGCATTTGAACCCGCGATCTTCTTAACTGGAGACTAGTCTGGGAACAACTAGTCCACCAGGAGCGTAGATCCGGGTATTCCCTTGCGGGAGTTACTTTACTAAACAATCTTACGTTTATTTTCCAAATAAATTAAATTCATGAAAATCAAAATAATAAAATATGATAAAACTGCTATTCGTATACTCCAAATATCCAATAGAGCTGTTTGTACAAACTGCGATGTTTGAAGTCAGAAACGAGCAGTATATGCAGACAGTCGGGATGATTATTTTTCTTGATGTTTTCAGAAGTAAAGAAAGCAAGAAGATTCTGTATTTACAAAAATATTTCATTTCGCATTGATATCGTATTTTGGTATATTTTCGCGTTTTGAGTAATTTCGAATAGAGCAATTCCATATCTGACTGACTGGCATTTACAAGTCCACCGCTGTGGTCTCGAGGTAGCGTGCTGCCTTGTCACGCAGCGGGCCCGGGTTCGATCCCCGGTCGGGGCAGTTTTTCTGGGTGAGGTTTTTATCGGGGTTTTTCCTCACCTGTAAGACAAATGTCAGGAAAACTTTAAGGCCCAACCGGTCCCCGAAATCATGTGGCCATCATCCTTATCATTATCATCCTTACCATTATCATTATCATCATCATCCTTCACCGGTGTGGAAAACAACGGGAAGCTACCACACCTACACAATTCCCTAGTAAAGCTGCAAGCATAGCATGAAAATGCTATGATTGCAGTGAAGGACCTGCCTTCGGGCAGAATTACTATGGATGGACATTTACAATACACTTTTGAAGCAAAATACTTGCGTAAATACTCGTATTACAATTGATTGGAATTAGGGTTGTTATCTACGTGATATCATAGAGGAAAAATGTCTGATTAAGACTGCACATAAATATAAATCTTCTGAAGAAAAATAATGTTATTTATTATCTATCAAAGTATGTGTGACTGACTGACATAAATAGCAACTCATCGTGCAGCTTAACATGTTTATCTGCATCATTCTCTGAAGTGCCATTCCTAATTAAATTTTCCAAAATACCGTTTGAAGGGCACAAGTTACTTTCTACATAAAAAACGAAACCTAAATCACAATTTAGACCGGAGTTATGACCTAATGTGTGATATGTGACTGTCTGACTTTATTCTGTGACTGACTACTATATTTAGAACTAGTTAATACCCGATGTGCGCTGCTACGTCTAAATAAATTAATATTAATGTGCTTTTAAGTTTAGTTGAATAAGTAAAAATAATTATAAATTTATATTTTTTAGTTATTCCATGCTGATTACCCAGCGTTGCCCGGGAATCTACTTATCGGGATCTTCTTTACATAAATGAGCTGAAATACGAAAATTAATGTGTTTTGTGTTAAGTTAAATAAGTGATAGGAAACATTTATAACGTAATTATTTTTAAATACCCCGTGCTGTTTACCCGGCGTTGTCCGGAAATCTCATCCCGATCTTCTTGGCATAACTGAGCTGAAAGAGGAAAATTAATGTACTTCTTATGATTGGTTGAATGAAGTGAAATGAAAAATAATTATTTATGTATTTCATAATTATTTTAAGATTCCCCTTGCTGATTACCCGGTGTTGCCCGGGAATCTACTTATCTCGATCTTCTTGGCATAAATGAGCTCTCTCTCCTCCAAGCGCGACAATGAACTGAAAGACGAAAATTAATGTACTCTTATGATTAGTTGAATAAGTAAAATGAAACATAATTAGTAATTATTTTAAGTTTTCCCGTGTTGATTACCCGGGAATCCACTTATCTCGATCTTCTTGGCATAAATGAGCTAAAAGACAAAATTCGTTATTGTGAGTTATCCGTAAAAGAATACCCGCCATGTGCTGCTATGCTTGTACAGGTATTAACGAACTTTTCCCGATCTTCTTGGCATCAATGAAAGACAAAAATTGTTATTGTGCGTTGTCCGTAAGAGATAAATATATGCTGTCGCGGACTTTTTGTAGAGCTTTTTGAGATATTCAATTCTGTGTACATTAATTTGTGTATTTGTAATGGTTTAGGCAGCGTAAGCCATTTAAGCATCCAAAGAACTACTTTTTTCACGTTTTCCACAACAAACGGCGATTTGTAAGGTGTAGGAGTTAAGTATCACAACTCTCTTATAGCTTATGTTCATCCCGGGAATCTCCTGAACATTTTGCAAATAGCCTCATCACAATCGGATCAACGGTATGGCCGCGCATAGTGTACGAACAAACAAACAAACCAACAAATAAACAAACAAACATTCATTTTTATATAGAGTAATTCCATATGTGACTGACTGACATTTACAATACATTTTTGCTGCAAAATGCTTGCATAAATATTACATTTGGTTGAAATTAGAGGTGTTATATACGTGATATGATAGAAGAACAGTTTCTGATTAAGACTGTACATAAATATACAACTTCTGAAGACAAACAATTTTATTTATTATCTTATCAAAGTATGTGTGGACTGACTGACATAAATGTCAACATCATCATGCAGCTTAACATGTTCCTCTACAACATTCTCTTAAATGTGATCTTATCATTCAATTTTCCAAAATACCAGGTTGGAGGGCACATTTCAAGTTACATTTTACATGAAAAATAAACCTATACCACAATTAATAACCGACGTTATGACCTAATCTGTGATGTGGGACTGACTGACATAGTCTGAAGTTATTTAAGAAGTACAAAATACAAATATTACACAAATGTAGACACAATACTAATGAAACTAAAGATAAACAGCTTCATTCCAGGAACAGAGATTAATAAAGAGCTGCAAACACTTGATCAATTCTATCTAACTAAATTGTTAAATTTAATTTTACTGTAAAATAAATATTAATTTAAATCAATAATGTAATTAAATTAACTCGCTTACCATGAACCATTTTAAATTATAACAAATACACGGAACTCATTAAATACTTAATAACAAAATAGCGTTCTCTATTGTTAAATGTACCTACTAAAATTGGATGCATGTGTATATCCAGCCATAGTTTATTCTGCCCGAAGGCAGGTCCTTCACTGCAATCATAACATTTTTCATGCTATTCTGGCTGCTTTACTAGGGACTTTGGTAGGTGTGGTTGCTTGCCCTTTACTCTTTCCACACCGGTGAAGGATGATGATGATGATAATGATAAGGATGATGATGATAATGACCATATGATTTCGGGGCCCTTAAAGTTTTTCTGTTCTGACATTTGTCCTTACCTGTGAGGAAAAACGCCGTGCCTGATAAAACCTCAACCCCCACCCCCGAAAAACTGTCCCGACCTGGGATTCGAACCCGGTCCCGCTGCGTGACAAGGCAGCACGCTACCTTGAGACCACAGCGGTGGACAACGAATAAATATATATATATATATATATATATATAGCAACTGATTACAATTTAGTCCGGCGCCATAGCCGAGTGGTTAAGGCAAGAAGCCTTGGCGCAGAGCTATGGGACTTTCGCTGGTTCGAGTCCCCATGGAGGAAGACATTTTCTCATGGAATGTCGGCCAGTATGGGACCGGTGTCCACCCAGCATCGTGATTCATTTGTGTAGCTACAATAAGTAATGACTCCAGGTTGAGAAGACCAACTATAACGGCTGGGTGACCCGACATTCTGACTACATGTCACCCCTACACTGGCTTATGATCGTCTACCTCTGTGATTAACACATGTGGACGTGAAGCCAGCAGCCGGTTTGTAAACCAAGAGCCTTCTAGGCCTGTCGCGCTTGGAGTGGAGTTTATTACAATTTACCTGATGTAAGATTTAATATTTTTTATTTATAGATTGAACCACTGAAATAAAAAATTTAAGCCCCCCCAGAATGTATACACATTCTTAATAAGTTAGTTATTTATCAGAGTGCATGAACTTTCAAAACAAATTATCGTAAATCGCATTAGTAAGCTGTAGTTAGTAAACAATTGCCGACGTATTGAATTCTACTTTTAAACAAAACAAACATAACTCTAATGAACTCTAATTAGCCCGACTCACATCATAACACAGATGTATGAGATCGCATTTCTCTCCCTGGTCTTCGCCGCTAACTTGACCTGACTTGACCCATTAATAAAAATGTTTCCTGTCACGCATGAAGTCCCACGCTGTAACTGAATGGTTTGAGTCAAGATGTCTCAATAGAGAGCACTGATTCGAGCCCCATGAGAGAATAAAATTTCTCATGGAGTTTCGGCCACAATGGGATTGGTGCCCGCCCAGAATCATGAAGAATTTGGACAGCTACAATATTTAGCGGATGCGGTCGAGAGAACCAACCATAACGGCCTGAGTATCCGACATGCTGACCACATGTCACCCTATATGTTGGTTAGATGATTGTAATTGATATACTTGGATGTGAGATTAGCAGCCAATGATATTCTATGCCTCTCACGCCATTCAGTTGTTTTTAACACACGAACTTATGAATTTGTTGCGCTGATTGTTTGACAGTTGTGCATGCTCTATAACATACGGGTCCAACGCTTTTACGTTGTATAAGCAATGAGTCTCTGATAGATGCAAGATATTCAAATTGTTTTTCTAAAAAAATCTTTCCATCTTCTATATCATTTTGTGACTCTAGTTATTTGGTTGGTTTTACAGCTCACATTACATAATTCTGCACCATTTTGTATCTTCTTTCCCGATTTTTCATACATCCGTGCCATCCTTTTTACTTGGCCGCCAATCGCATTTATAGCCCTCTTTCCATTGTACGATTCAAAGAAGTTCCATTTTATGTCAAAATCCAAATATGCAAGTAAGCAGTGTCACATTCTATTACCTGCTGCTCCAACTGAAAATTTTTATCACCAAGTTTTTGAAGAAATCACTATAGTTCAGAAAAAAAACTTTTCTATAGCAAACATCTGTAGCATACTTGCTATGTGTCACATAACCTGACACTAGAACAAAGTATTTCTTTTGAACTTCTCGTCGCCTTCCATATAAACTAGGCAACAGCCGTTAATATTGCGATAGGCCCTATGCTAATTTTTCCAATGAACTGCCTGGATCTCATTTTATATAACTTTCTGAGAAATCAACAAGTATGGATGCTTTGTTTACTGCAAACCTTTTCCTGAATATATTTAAATGTTTCCGCTAACTGCCTTTTAGCTCAAATTGACATAGAAAAAGGGTCAGTAATTATTTTATGGAACAGCTGAGCGAACAGTCTACCATATTTCCTAAACCGTGTTTATGCTAATCCTCAGCGGAGTGCAGCAAGCAACTGACTGCACCATGCGTATTAGCATATATACGATAGGACAAACGTCAGTCAGTCACGGGACACTAGCGGAAAAAATAATGACTTTACAAGAAAATGTCTTCAATACGTTTTTGTTAGTTGTGTACCGATAACGTAGAATCCAAGAGGAAATTTTATTCCATCAATTATTATGTTGTGTACAGTAATTTGTATACGTTTTCTGTGACTGACTGACCATAGCTTACACAGTTAACAATTATAGGACACATTTGAGGTATAATAGAACATTAGAATGCAATTAATAGTATTCCATTTACGATTAGGGAGGACCAAAGTATGGTTTAACAAAAGAGTTTGTAAAATAAAACATATTAATACGACCAAATCATTAAACAACAAAATTGGTAAAATTTTGCGTGTTTTCACAGGTTTGGAATATAAGTTCCACCACTAATATTAGATTAAAATAATGCACTTATGGAACATTATCTTATAGAATCAGAAAATTTGATCCTTAAACAAATATATTACGCCAAAAAAATATTCCTGCGTCAATTTCAAAATTTTGATCTCGGTATGACATTTTCATGGAATCGCTCTATATTAGATTTCAAAATGCAAATATCACACCAATGTAACAAAATGCTGTGAAACTAGACAAACAGCTTCGGTAACAGAGATTAATAAAGAAATGCAAATACTTACTACTCACTGGCTCTATCGAAACCGTAAGTTCGTCACCGCGCGGACATAAGCTCTCCATACAACCCTATCCTGAACTAATTCCTTCTCCACTCATCTCTATCCATCCAATCCATGTTCCCCAGTCCTCTTGTTCTCATTACAGTTCTTATTTCTTGCATCCACGAGTGTCGAAGTCTTCCTTTCCTTCTTCTTCCAGGTGGACACCATTCCAATGTTCTTCTGGGTAACGTTTCTTCTTGCAATCGTCATATATGCCCATACCAATTTAATTGCTTGTATCTTATATAATCTACTATTGAATACCTAATATTAATCTTTTTCACTATGACAGTGTTTCTTATTACACGCTTTATATTAGTTTGACCAGCATCTGTGTTTATCTGTGTAACGGACCTTTATCTATGTAACGGAATTTTTAATACGATTTTCACCCACTTAAAAACATTGGATCGACTTGAAACTTTGTATACTTGTAAAGGACCCATGACAATACAATAATTTCATACTTTGTTTCTAAAATCCTGGCCAGAATCATCAGAAAATTAAAAAAAAAATAAATAAAAACCGGTCTAATAGGTTGCGGACGTACCGACATTTAAGTCAATCGTTGTAAGAGCTCAGTTGGTAGAGCGGTGGACTGTAGTGGTATATAATTTCAGTAAATCCATAGGTCGCTGGTTCATATCCGGCCCGGAGGATATTTTTTAGAAGAGTATTAAGCAGTTAAATTTTCATGGGATTCCGGTTTATGACAATTAAAGTAAAAATAAAAAAAATAGTTTAAAGAAGCTAAAACAACACGCTTTATTAGAAAACCAAACTAAAAAATACAAAATAAATAATAGTTTAAAAAACTAAAACAACACGCTTTATTAGAAAATTGAACAAAAAAAAAGAAAAATAATTTTAATTTCCAACACGCCTGGGATAAAATTAAAGTGGTCAACAAAAACATCATCTCCAACACATATAGAATAAAACTAGAGTTATCTACAACAAAAATAATAATGTTACCATCAAAATCGTGGGTGGTTTTTTTTATCATTTTTACGTTTTCTTCTTAGAGACTTTACTTTTACCAATAAATGTTTATTAACAAATATATTAATTGATATAGAGCACCCCACGCTTTTGATGGTAAAATTATTTTCTTTTTGTAGATAACTCTAGTTTTATTCTATAGTAGGTGTGTTGGAGATGATTTTTTGTTGACCACTTTAATATTATCCCAAGCGTGTTGGAAATTAAAATTATTTTTCATTTGTTAGTTCGGTTTTCTAATAAAGCGTGTTGTTTTAGTTTTTTTAAACTATTTTTTTTCCTATTTTGAACATCTTGCTGCTCTCCTGAAGAAATCAATATCCATGGACATAAGTTTTTGTTCTAACATTTGTTTCTTCTTCCAGGTGGACATCAATTGTTTTTGTGGGTAACCTTTCTTCATGCATTCGTTGTACATGTCCATATCAATTTAGTTGCTTGTATCTTATATAATCTACTATTGAATATTTATATTAATTTTTTCTCTTATGACAGTATTTCTTAGTTTTTATAACTTCTGACATCTTACTGCTCTCCTTAATAAATCCATTTCCGTCGGCATATGTTTTTCTTGAATTTCCAAACTTCCGCTCCATATGCGACAGTACTTTTCACTATCGAATTATATAATATTTGTAACTAATTTTACTGGTTATATCTCTGTTCCTTAGGACTCAATTTATCATTGCTGTTATTGCTCTGTCTTCTGTTCTTAACATACGTTCTTGTTTATCCTCTCTATCTACCCCCAGATACTCTAATTCTTCACATCCTCTAATTTACCCCGTCTGATCTTCTAATATTACATCTTCTTATTCTGCTTCACATCCCATATAAAGTGTTTTGTTCTAAATTTAATTCCAAGCGTATTCGTCCAATAATTTTGTGAACATTTCATAGTTTTGCGCAATCATTATCTGGTCATCTGCAAATAACAGTGTATATATTGTATCTCTTGATCCCTCTCCAATTGGTACTCCCATTCCTGAATATCTTTCGCTCCAGTTTGACAGTGCTTTATGTATAGATAAGTTAAATAATGTATATGATATAATAATAATAATAATAATAATAATAATAATAATAATAATTATTATTATTATTATTATTCACTCAGGTTACTATCGTATCCGTAGTTTCATGGCTGCGATTCATAAATACATCCCTTGTGTGAGCTAAAGTTTTCCAAATATCCCCTGTATTGTATATATATATACTCAGGGATCCGGGTTCGAAACCCGTCCAGGCATTTATTTTTCTTACCATACCATATATATATATATATATATATATATATATATATATCTCAAATGATGATATTATTCTCCCACATCATTCTTGGCCTGTCTATTGTACTATTTTGCCTGACCTTCCTGCAAGGATTTATCATGCTTCTTTCATTTCCCGTTCGTGCCACATGTCCTGTTTTTACGAGACATAACTGTTCTTCTTACATCTGGTTTCTCATGAGGATCATGTTCCTCAGTGTTGTGTAGCATTCTCCATTCACATGAATTATGAACTGTCGTAAGTCCACAAATGTTGCTAAGAACTTTATTTTCAAGTACTCCTAATTTTTTTCTTTTCTTAAATTATAAGTCCACGTTTCGCATCCATGTAATATAACAGTGGGAGTAAATTATATATTTTTTTATTTTAAGTGTTCTTTTTAAAGAAGTTGGGAGGACAAGAGTCCCTGCAATACATAACGGATTTTTTTCTAGAATTGAGCCTATGTATAATTTTTTCTGCATCTCATTCCTGTTTCTATTTATTTTGCCAGTTATTTTAATTTAGTCACTTTTACTTTGTATACTTGTAAAGGACCAATGACAATACAATAATTTCATAATTTTTTTCGAACATCCTGGCCAGGATAATCAGGACATCAAAAAACGAAAGACCGGTATAATAAGTTGCGGACGTATCGACTTTTTACTCCGTTGTTGTGGTAGCTCAGTTCGTAGAGCGGTGGACTGTATTTCAGTAATCCATATGTCGCTGGTATAAATCCGACCCAAAAGTATTTTTTTAAGAATGTTACTTTTAGTTCATACTACAATGGTATCGAATTTAAACATATTTAAATTTTTAGAAAACCAAACTAAAAAATAAATAATAGTTTAAAAAAACTAAAGCAACACGCTGTATTAGAAAACCCAACTGAAACATGAAATATAATTTCAATTTCCAACACGCTTAGGATAAAATTAAAGTGGTCAATAACAAAAATCATCTCCAACACATCTAGAATAAAACTAGAGTTATCTACAAAAAAAATAATTTTACTATCAACTAATATATTTGTTAATAAACAGATATTGGTAAAAGTAAAATCTCTAAGAAGAAAACGTAAAAACCATAAAAAGCACCCACGCTTTTGATGATATATATATTTTTTGTAGATAACTCTAGTTTTATTCTGGGTGTGTTGGAGATGATTTTTTTGTTGACCACTTTAATTTTACACCAGGCGTGTTGGGAATTTAAATTATTTTCCATTTTTTTAGTTCTGTTTTCTAATAAAGCGTGTTGTTTTAGTTTTTTTAAACTATTATTTATTAAAATGTTCCTCATTTGACATCAATCATTCCCATTTTATAATTTATCTCTCTGTATAACCATAGGCCTACATTTAGTTTTATTGACGTTAACTTCCAGGCCCAATTTATATATTTGAATAACAGTAATAATGATAATCATTATACAAATAATAAATAATAACTATCATCATCTTATGACAACAATAAATTAATTTCATTGTTATCTTATGTATATTGTTCCTAACTTGGCTCAATAGCGTTGCGATTTTTTTTCTCATATTTGAAGATGTCCAAAAGTTCTGTAAAATATTTCAGGGTTCAGTTTTAATTTACATGTATTTTTTTTTCTTTCTGAAGATATTAATATGTATCTTTATCCTCTTGCTTTCTTCTGTTCTTTCTTGTCTCACACATTCCTGGGACACTTCGCAATGTTAGAGGATTGATGTACTTTTATAAACATACCTACACATAGGTAGCTGACTCGGATGAGTGATCAATTCAATGCCACGTCCTAGACAACCTGAACAAGTCACATTCATTCTAAACAAGGTGATAGGGGTGATCGTGATGGCCAGATGGTATTCCGGGACTATTTGTGCCGTTACATTTAACTTATAGTCGAAGCAAATCTCTGCCAGGATATTCATGTGAACTAGATATCTAATCCCGTCCAGTCGCCTCCTGGAGACCTCAGTGTAGCACAAAATTAAAATTATTTGTAAATGATAGGTGAATTTTGTTTTAATTTTTCAGAATGTATGTAAGTAAAAGTCGCCCACCAGTTAAATAGCCGCCGTGAACAAGATTGTAACCCCCCTTTTATAAAGGTTTATTTTTGCATAGACAAATATATATATATATATATATATATACATATATCAATAACAACACTTGTCCGTATACAACTCAAATTGGGATCAAAATTCGGGTTACAATGTTATTCTGGGAAGCTTTTAAATTTAAAAAAAAATCGTGTGATCTGACTGGTTATTCAATTTAGGTATTATATTGCTAATTTGAGGAAAAGTAATATAGGGACTTCAGGAAACACATTAACATGACATCAAGAATAAGCATTAAATTGTTGGAAAATTTGAAACAGATGTATGAAAGAATGACGTAACATTTAGTTCCTTACGAGTGTTTGTAAATAATTACCAGACAGGAGACAACAAGTGCAGTTTGACTTGAAATAAGACAACAATGCAAATTAATAAATTTGTATATTTATTTACCATACTGATTACACAATAATAATGAAATTATTAACATTGAAAACTGAGTGATGTTCACCAGTGGATTTGCAACCTGAAGTAATTCTTAGGAGCTACGTAACATTTAGGCCCTATAGTAAGCATAAATGTTTTTTGAATGATCAGAAATAATAAAAATCATTTGTCACAAACATTTTCATGTTGAAATTTATTTCGCTTTACACTTTGTGATATTCATTTTTTTAATATAAAACTAGGTGATTTAATGAATGATCAATTCTATATTTTAATTTGTATGCATTTATATAACATCTTAGGGCTCACCATTTCGTTTAGTATTATCCTTAGGGCATGCAGAGAATAAAATGTTGAATACAAATGCTGAAAGCTGTAAAAGTGACAACATATTTTGTGGGAACGTAGCCCAACTTTTTCATTGTATGGACCCTCCCATCATTCAACAATTTCTCAATTTCTTTACTAAACAAATGAGTGTTTGACAGAATCGTTCCCAGCGACACAAGAATCAATCAGATGTAACTAGCGATACATTAGCATACCTGTTACAAAGTACATATAACAATTAATAATAATAATAATAATAATAATAATAATAATAATAATAATAATAATAATAATAATAATAATAATAATAATGTAAAAAGCAAAATTCAGTAATAGTCGTCGTTATCTAATGCACAAAAAACACGAAAATAAATTAAAACAGATAACAATAAAAAGAGAGGTCCTGAAACCTAGTGCTAGTTGTAAGTAATTTGCAGAATCTCACTGATATAATAAATTATATTTTTATTAATTAGTTAACTGAGCACATGTTTGCTACACACCGACAGTACACAATCTTAAGACACTGCATCACGACACTTAGTTCCGCCACTGAATTTGTTGTTTTAATGAGTTGTGACACCACCAGTTTCCTCTTTTTGGCGAAATGAAACTATTAGTTCCTTGATAATTTGAAGTTATGTAATTTTTGATGCGTGGATTCACTTCATAAAAGTGAAGATACTGTTAACTGTATTTGAGTGTAGCAGTTGTTAATTTGATACCATCTTAATAATAAATGAGAAAAGCTTTTCTTTATGATTTGCGTTTAATTGATATAATTATTTTTTATACAGTGCTGTGAGCATAAGCAGTTACAATACTTTTGTTACTTTTCTAGTTTCTGCAGGAAGTTAAATCCGTTTGTATGACATTTGCTGCGAAACTCAGAGATGTCGTGTGGAATCAATTTAATTCATGTTGTTATACATATTTTGCAATTTAAAATTCTATTTACAAATCTTATTTTAGTTTAACAAACATTTTGCTAAGATGATATCCCATGGTAACTAGAATAGGTTTGTTTGTAATTTAGTTTCCTTGAGCTTGTGATTGCAATTTGATAGACGTCTGATCACAAGAAACAGAAGGAACGATGTTCAGTTTACAGGTGGTTCACCTACTTAACTCTAACATGTGGTGCAACTGGAAATTGTCATTATAAAAAGAAACTTACTTTACAATTTAATACCAATCTGCACTAGAATTTAAACTTGTTTCCAATTGTTATTACTTTAGAGCGCTTTTGTTTCAAGTGTGAAGAGGGTCTTGTCTCCTTTTAAGAAATATAGGCCTACATATTATAAAGAAGATATACAAAGATACCAACAAGAATGGAAAAATCATCTGAGGAGAATGGCAAGAAATAGACTTCCAAAATTAGCATTCCAGTATATCCCAACTGGACATAGGGACCAAGGAAGACCAAAACATCGGTGGAAAGATCAAGACCATCTTCACTAGCTTTACCGTACAGGCCACATGGCCTAAAACGAATTTGTTCATGATGATATGTTATAAAGTAAAGGTACGTACATTGTTTTATACCTACATGTAACGTTGATGTCAGTTAATTAAGTTATATTAGTAAATAGCATTACGCTAATATCATAGACCTTTATTCTGCGCACAATTTAAATCAAGCGGTTCACATCCCACTATCTAAAGATTGATCTCATTTTGAAATTCGAGAAATGAAGTTTAGTTTTCTATAAACCGGAAGAAACAAGTTCATGACATTATGTTGTTCATGTTATTTAATTGAAATGCATGTCACGCTAATCATATATATATATACACTTTTTTTGTAACTTCGGTAAGAAGCTTTTCTATACTGGATTGAATATATTTTGGTTATCCACAGCTTTGCTATTCTCTGAGCAATGCTATGAAATGTTATAATCACACCATTGTATTTAAGTATGAAATAGTTATAAAACCAGAAATATGAAATTTATAAAATATCTCAGTGTAAATTCTATGATTTCAGTTCATGAAATTATAATATTTGTTCGTGTATTATATATCATTCTTCAATCGTCAATGAGCGACATTTTCAAACATTATATTGATAAGAATGGGACATGTCGACAGATCGGCTTCCTTTATAAAGCAATGCTAAATGTTAATTTCAATTGCATGTACCTGCCCTGTTTCATTTTCATCTCCGCTTATTTCAGCTCTAGGACATAAACGGAGATGGGTGGTCAGCGTTTTCTCCATTCCCAAGGCGTTAGCGTTTAGTCAAAGTAAGGGATCTCTGCTTTCCCAAGGTTTTAATGCCTTACTCTCCTGAATACCAACCCTGGCTGGACTATTGCCCGGAGCTACCTAACTTCCCCATTACTCTGTTTTTCCGAACAGGCCTGCACAAGGAAGCCTGCAGTCGGGGCATAACGCATATTCGAAATCAACCTATCCAACTAGTTCGTGTATATTCTAATTAGTTTTCTTGGCAGCGGGTCTGGTTTTTGTATCTGTGTTACTTCCTAGAAAGGGTAAATATTTGAAGAAGTAATTTTTATATTTAGAACTCATAATGAAAATAGAAATAGGGTTAAACAGGGTGTTGCAGTAAAATAAACAGAAGCTGACGAAAGAATACACCAAGGCATCTTCTATGTCGATAACAGACCAAGATACAAGTATCCTGAGAGTGAAATTAGGCAGATAGCTGAAAACAAATATGACAGAAAGAATGGTCACTATGTTCGCAACAGTTTTCCTGTTTTTGGTTCTTACGTTGTCATTAACTATCCCTGGCATGTTCTTAATGCTTTGTCTGAGGTATCGTGAAGTCAATGTGTTTAAGGCACATATCACAACAGCTGGTAAGAAATAATGCACAATGAATTGGTAAATCCAAACTCTTTTGACATATTCTTCGTTATTGGGCGGACAGTAGAGACATCTGGTGTGTACAGAAGCGTTATAGTAAGTAGGGAACGAGAGAATGATACCAGAGACCCACGTCATCACAAGTAACCACCATATTGGGTAGTCAGTCTTACAAGCCTTTCTCAGATCTTTCCATCTTCGAGCAACGAGGAATCTTTCAACACTTAACGCAACAATTGAAAATATACTTGCAACTAAAGTTACTTCTTTGAGATACATGAACATTTTACAAGTCAAGCTCGTCTAGTTCCCAGTTGACTTGTAAAGTGTTCCAGTAACTTAGGGGTAGATTTAATATAAGTGATAAAGTGTCTGTTATAGATAAATGTACTATACAAGAATTATGTTTTGTGCGCATGTCTGAGTTCCAGAGGGACACGAACAAAAGAAAGCCATTGAAGACAATTCCTGACGTTGTTATAACAACTAGAATAATAGGTTCAATGTATTGTTTCAAATACAACGAGTCACTGTATGTCTACTTTGGTGTTAGGAGGTTGTTGGCTGTCTTGATATGTTCTGTTACACTTAAGATTGTAAAGATCAATACGAGAGCCTGGATGGTATTTTATGTATGGTGTTATATGTTTCGCCTCAAACCAAAGCCATGTTTCGTAAAAAATCACATGTTAAATTGTATTCATAAATATTGATATGAGCTAGTTTAAGTTGTTTCAGTGGAAGAAATGAAGTGACATGTGGTGTTGAATAATGTACAAGTGTAAATCGAGTACAGAAATATTAGGAGTGCATTCAAATGTATTGTTGGGGATCTTGGTTACATTACAATCATTCATTGTGAATATTGTGAGGGCTGGTGTGAGTAGAAACGTATTGTCTAATGTTAACATTTCATTATGATTCTAGATTTAATATTTTTAGCTTTAAGCAGGATATAAAAGCATGCTGGTGGATATATTGTATGTTATTATGAGATAAATCTAAACGTTGCAATGTCTTGAGAGCATGAGTGTCGTTACAATATGGCGATGGTTCAGATACATTTTTACACGATAATTTAAAATAGTCAACACACTCAGCCCCGAAGACACCGGGAGGTATTTCCTTTATCCCACAATAGAACATGTATATTTCTATTATATTATACAAGCCTTGAAAAGTACCTCTGTTGATAGATAAAGGTCTATTTGTTATATATGGATTTGTGTTGCCATGTCGACGTTAAGATTTTCCAAGTTATCAAGTCCCCGAAACAAGCCAGCTTCAAATTGTGTTGATTCAAATTCATATTCATTAAGATATGTTCTGTTATCTCGATCGCGAATACTGCCCATATGTTGAATTATAAATTTTAGAGTTTCATATAATACAAGTTCCTTTAAGTTGGACAGTCCAGTAAATGATCCACCTGGATCTATAAATACACGTTGGTTATGTTCTATAGTGGAGAGATGTCAGTGAGTTTAATTGCGTGAATGCATTTGCATGCATTTCTAACATTATATTGTTTTTTAAAACCAGGGATTTTGCATTTGGAAATCCGAAGAAACTGTTTTCTTTTAAGATCACTGAATTATGCTTACTTATATTCAGGTGTGTAGAAACCTGGTTGAGTTGTGTGAAATTTACTGTATTTGCAATTAAGTCATGAACTTGTTTCTTTAACCTCAGGGGTTTCTTCATTTACAAACAACAATTGCAAGTCTTGCAATGTTTGGTGACCTTGTGCTGATTTTACAGTAGCTTTGATTCCTGGTATCAGCAAATGTTGCCTCCATTACAAAAGTTACTCTCTGCAAAGTGAATTCGTATTTTATATCACTATAATGTACATTTTGTAACTTGTGTGACATGTTTTGTGAAAATATTTGGATATCTCGAACCTCGGTGAATGTTCCGGCCTCTAAGCTGAATTTAGTGTTAAACAATTTGACAACACTGAGAGTTTTCAACTTAGAGAAAGTGTTATTCTTCAATGAAATTATGTTATACTTGTAACTATAATCTGTAATAATATCTATTATTTTTATTTTCTTTAAACCATTGAAAGAATCGGCATCTATTTGCATCAAATCTATCAGAACTAATAAATAATTCTCTTAAATTCTTCAAAGCTATGAAAGTGTCTTTCTTTATAGTTACTTATTAGACAACGATACAAACTCAAACTTTCCAAAGATTGAAGACCTTTAAACCCATTATTTTCTAATGTAGATATTTTTGAATCTTCTAATTTTAGATCTTTCAAGGAACGAAGGCCTCTGAACATGCCGGATCTTATTGCACTGAGTCTGATTTCTGAAAGTACAAGGCACTTTAAAAATGTTAAGTTTTCAAAAGTTCCGCTTTCTATGTCTCTTAATCCTTCAGATATAATGTGTAATTTTGTTAATTTTCCTAAACCATTAAAAATATTAGTTAATTTTCCAAGTTTAACATTGTGTAATTTCAAGACTTTAAGTCTAGGTGCACCTAGAAATGCGTCTTTTCTGATGTATTGTGTACTGTAACTCCATATTGTGATATGAGTAAAGAAACAGAGATCTTGAAATAGTTTAAAATCAATATAATGATCATTATGTAATTTGTTATGTACCTCTAGTAGCCCTCGCGTTTTCGTCGCTTCACAGTTCGTGCTGTTATATGTATTTGTCGGATAACCTGTTGGCCAATAATTTAGATACAGGTACCTTACATTAACAAGATGTGAAAATGATCCAACATGCAAAAGTGGTATATAGGTATCTAGCAATATTAAATAATACAGATTGTTAAGGTATTTAAATGAGTCAACGTGTAAATTTATTATGTAGTTTTTTGTGATGATCAGTTTCTCTAAGAGATTCATGTGCTTAAATGTACCGGGTTCAATTTTTTGTAACTGAACTTCATTTAGCTCAAGGTGTCTTAAATTCCACAACCCACTGCTAGTTACCATGGATGAGTTGAGTATTTTAATGTCGTCGTAGTGGATGCTGAGGAACTGTGTTGTGTCGGGTAGTTGTGACGGCAGTTTGTAGAGTCTGGAGAATTTGCACCAAGTTTTGTAATTACTACAGCGGCATTGTGCTGGACACCCCTGTGGTCTACTCGGTGTGAGCACCATGATGAGGACTAGTATTACTAACATAACCTACAACACACAATCACGTCCACTTTAAGAAAACGACTACTTTAAATAAACATTTAAAACGAAAGAGATGAAGTTAAGTTTATAGAAATTAAAACTTTGAATGGACTGGTCACATGCTGAGAAATAATGATATTAGAAATCTCTAAATAGACGTTTTAAATCAAAGCATCAAAGAAGAAGAAAATGTTGTACTGACCAAGACTGAAATGTAAGGTTTCTGTACGGAATGATATAAAAATATTGCAATTGAAAAACTGGAGAATGTCAGTAATGATCATGATGATGATGATGGTGATATATGAGTTATTTCATGAAACTTATCTTTTTTAATTCAAATTTAAAAACTCATTTGTTACCAATCTTTATTCTCATATATAAATATATATGCTGTGACGTCATATCTATATTTTTGAAGTTTTTGGTTATATCTACAGGATGCGTTGTGTTTTGTCCAGAACTTGACTGATATATTTATTTTTATATTTTATTATTCCCTCCATCGTATTTTTATCTTGTCGTGGTGGAGTGGTTTGCGTGCTTGAATGACCCCGAGAGCTATGGAGGCGGTAACAATGCTGAATGAAGGATCACCGATGCCAGACAGGTCGAAGACTATAAGATAGACGGAAAAAGTACCTTGGTCGAAAAAATGGCGATCTTTCGCCGAAAAATTACAACCGCCAAGATACGCGGACATGGGTTCCACTGAGATAAAATTCTCTGGAGGTAAAATAGTCCCCCATTCGGTTCTCCGCGCCTTCAAGAAACCCATGCCAAAGGCTCAAACACAGGAATATGGAATGTTATGACTATGTAATGGCGGGGCGCTAGATCATCCCTGGATATAGTAGCTTTACAGGAATTTAGATGGAAGTTAGGTAATCAGGAATCTTTGCATTATATTACGCGGGTGCAGCAAGACCTGAATTTGGAACAGGCTTTTAGTCCGAAGGAGGATCCTCTCCGCTATTCGAGATATTAAGTTTGTCAGCGATAGGATATCGTTTACAAATCTAAAGGCTAAAGAACATGATTTTGTAATCGTAAATGTACATGGTCCTACAGAAAATAAGGATGACAAGATCAAAGATGATTTCTATGAAGAATTAGAATCCGTATTTGATAGCCCCTCGCAATATAATATGCAAATTGTCTTATGAGTTTTTAAGTGGGGCGGGAAGATATATTCAGGCCAACAATAGGCAAATCCAGTCTTCATAAATATAGTAACAACAACGGAGTTAGATTAGTCACCATTGCCACATCAGATAATCTTACTGTATGTAGCACAGCATTCCAGCATAAGGATATTCATAAATACATCTGGACGTCGCCAGATGGCAAAACTCGGAACCAGATAGATAATATATTAGTGGACAAACGCTGGCACAGTGGCATCATCGATGTTAGATCAGTTAGAGGCGCAGACTACAATTTGGATCATCATCTGATCAGGGTGAAAATCAGACAACGGTTATCGCTATGAGAGGAACAAAAGATAAATATGGTATTGAAAAACTTGAGAAATGATGAACTATGACAATAATACCAAATCACTAGTATATTTGAAATATAGGAATCTTCAGATGAGAATGAGATAATCGAAGAAGAAATTGACATAAATAAAGAATGGGAGACTATAAGATATACTATTAAATAGTCAGCATCAGAAAGTGTTGGTTATTCAAAAAAGGAGGAGAAAAAGACGTGGTTTGATGAGGAATGTGCCTACATTGTAAAGAATAGAAACAAGCAAAAACGAATTGTCTACACTAGCCAAATTATATAAATTTAGAAAAAATAGGTACTATTAGACGGGAAAGCACCAGGTTATAACATAGTAAAAAGAGGGGATGTTTGAAAGAGAAGATTCATGACCTTGAATGAATGCAGAAAATAGGAACATCAGATTATTATATCAGAGAATTAGGATAGAGAAGAAAGGATTTCAGACTAGAACAAACATAATTAGGAATGGAAATTGGAATATGATTGCAGATCCCAGGAGTATATTAAATGGATGAAAGATTTACTTTAATCGACTATTGAATTATATACAGAACAGGATATTGAAGATGAGAAATTACAGGCAGCAGAAATGCTAGACACAGAACCAAGTACATTAGAGGTTGAAATGGCGATAGAAAAATTGAAGATGTATAAAGCAACAGGTTCAGATGGGATCCTAGCAGAACTGATAAAATCAGGGGGAGAAAATTGATGAACAAGATACGCCGGTTACTTTGTATGATCTGGGAAAAAGAAGCTCTTCCAGATGGATGGAAATATTCTATTTTTGTACCAATCAATAGGAAGAAGATAAAACTGGTTGTAACAATTATAGGGGAATCTCATTACTCTCAACATCGTACAAAATCCTAACAAATACATTAGTAAGCAGACTTACTCCCTATATTCTAGGAGAGCATTAATGTGGGTTGAGAAGAAACAGGTCTACAACAGATCAGATTTTTAGCATAAACCAGATCGTAGAAAATAAATGGGAATATACTGCAATGTGTAGACTACGTAAGGCATACGATTCAGTAGAACTTATATAGTATTCTTCTGGAGTTCGGAATTTCTAAAAAAAGTTAAGTTAGACTTATGGCACAAAGGGTAGGGTGCGTGTAGGCAAACAGTTTTCGGATACTTTTGAAATTCACAATGGGTTAAAGCAAGGAGATGCGCTATGTCCTCTACTGATCAATTATGTTTTAGAGCAGCCATCAAATCTTTGGGGAATGAAGATGGTCTACAACTCTATGCTATTAATAGGCTGTTAGTTTATGCTGATGATGTAGTATTATTGCGCGATTACGAGGAGATACTAAGGACCAACATACACACTCTATTGAATAACACTACGAAATTGGGACTGGAAGTAAACATCAAGAAGAATGGAATAACATTAAAATGATAATTCAAAATGCAGCTAATGAAACTTTAGGAAAAGTAAATATACAACAAAGAAGAAATAGAACTCTAAAAATCTGGGATGATAAAATAAAACAATTGATTGAAGAGAAAAATGCAGCTTATAAAAAGTATTTGAACACAAAGAAAGTAGAAAATGAAATAGAATTCAAACGCTGTAGAGCTATTGTTAAGAGGGAAATAAGAAAAAGACATAGGAAAACATGGTTAAATTTTGTTACACATTTACAATCAGACTTGCATAAGCTCCAACCAAATGTCTTCAGAATATTAAAACATTTGAATAAAGATATTAAAGAATCTACCAAAATTAATTGCGGGGTAACAAAAGAAGAATTTATCAATTATTATAAAAGTCTTTGGACTGACAATAGTTATGAACATACAATTTTCCGAAATAATAATGAGACAGATTCCATAATATCATTGGAAGAATTGAACAAAAGTTTAAAGAAATTGAAACATGGGAAGGCAACTGGCACAGATGGCTTGAATTCTGAATTATACAAATATGGAGGCAAACAGTTCCATGAAAGACTGTTGTCCTTCTTTAATAATGTATTAAAAATGCAGATATACCACAAGAATGGAAGACAAGCATTGTTATATCCCTGTTCAAGAAACGAGACAAGAGAAAAATGGACAAATATTAGGGGAATCAGTTTGTTAAACACATGCTACAAAATTTATGCTAACATTTTAAATAGAAAATTGAAAAGTTTCAGCGAAAAATTCCATATGGGATGTCAAAATGGACTTAGGAAAGTACGATCTTGTATTGATTCAGCATTTTCACTTAAACTATTGCTTGAAAGAAGAAGAGAATTCAACTTTGAAACACATTTTGTTTTCATAGATTTTGAAAAAGCATTCGACACAGTCAAGAGACGAAAACTCTTCAATATATTGGAAGACAGAAATATACCAAATTTACTTCTGTACAACATACAAACATATTTACAAATGATGAACACCAATAGACAGTTAATTAAACAACGGATTTTCTGAAGAAGGAATTATAAATCGTGGTGTGAGAGAAGGCTGCCTCCTATCCCCAACACTGTTTGCAATTTATATCAATGAAGTAATATGTTGCTGAAACAAGAAATATAAATTTTGAATAAGAATATCAGAAAATACAAAATTACATACCCTATTGATTGCAGATGACCAAATAATAATTGCAAATTCCGAAGATAATCTGCAGAAAGGTCTATATGAACTTAACAAAATTACGGAAGAATATGGATTGAAGATATCTACAGAGAAAACGAAAATTATGGCATTTCAAGGTGTAGATTCTGTCAGAAGTAAAATTGTACTTGACAATAAAATTTTGGAGCAGGTGAATAATTTTACATATCTAGAATTCAATATCTCATATGAAGAAGATATGGATGTAAATGCAAAATCGTTTAAATTTTTAAGAATTTTATGGTTAATAAATTCTATCTTCAAGCCACAGTTAGTCCAAAAACATTCAAGCCTAAAAGCGTATTAAACACTGGCTATTCCAAATTTTTGTATGGTAGCGAAGTATGGACATTGAAACAGAAGGATATACAGAGACTTAGATCTGCTGAAATGAGATACCTTCGGGAGAACTGCAGGATACACACTTACTAGATTACAAAAAAAATGAAGACATCTTAAAAGAACTACACATGGAACCTTTAGAAAACAAAGTTTCTGATTATAAGTCAAGATGGATGCAACACGTCCATTGAATGGAAGATCACAGGATACCCAAACAAATGTTAATATATCAATCTGCAGGAAGAAGACCAGGACGTCCACTCAAAAGACTTCTGGATGGTGTTTCTCTTGAGGTCGAAAGAGGTCAACAAATGGCCTAAATTCGTGAATGTACAATGATGATGATGAGTAAACATCAATAAAACTAAACATATATTCTTGCATAAAAATGCGTTTTATAATGGAAATGGACACTAATGGAAAATGAAGGAAATTTTAATGAAGTAGCCGATTTCAAGTATCTAGGAATAATAATACAAATAGGAATGAGATGCACAAAGAAATTAAACATATGCTCAATACTGGAAATGCATGCATAGGCTCTTGTCGTCCCAACTCATTTAAAAAATCGTCAAACTAAAAATATATATAACAGTTACTCTCCCAGTTATATTATATGAATGCGAAAACATGGACTCTTACTTTAAGGGAGGGAAGAAGATTACGAGTATCTGAGAATAAAGTTCTTAGGAAAATGTTTGGGTCAAAAAGAGATGAACAGACAGGTGAATGGAGAAAACTTACATAATAGTGAGCTACATGATACCTATAGAAAGCCTGATATAATAAGAACAGTTAAGTCTCGTAGGTTGTGATGGGCAGGACATGTGGCACGTAAGGGGGATGAAATATGGTAATGGAAACTTCTGGTAGGAAAACTAGACGGAAGATGCCCAGTTGGTAGACCAAAAATTAGGTGGGAAACTAACATAATCCATGATTTGAGGGACGTAGATTGTACATGGGATGTTACGAAAACATTACCTCATGATGAGGATGTATGGAGAGCTTATGTCCGCGTGGCCATGAATCTACGGGTTCGATAGAGTCAGTGAGTTATTTAGTTATTATTATTATTATTATTACTACTACTACTACTACTATTGTTATTATTATTATTGTTATTATTATTATTATTATTATTATTATTATTATTATTCAAACAGTCACGAAATTAAAATTGTATAGTTATAGCTGTGATGGAAGTGAAATGTGAATAAAAGCAGGAAGTTAAAATACAAGCTTCAGAGATGAACTTCTTGAGAGGATCTAAGGGTTGTACAAAACTAGATCGCATAAAAAGTGTTTGATAACATGTTGAGGTTGTTCGACCACTGGATTTGAATTCGAGACCTTCTCAATTCGTGTTTGAAATACTGACATCTGACATAACCCCTGTCGTTACTTTGCGCTTCGGTATCATTGCGTTGCGTAGTGTTGTTGAAAATTTGTTTCTAATTTTTATCCTGA
This sequence comes from Diploptera punctata, assembly GCA_030220185.1. NCBI lineage: Eukaryota > Metazoa > Arthropoda > Insecta > Blattodea > Blaberidae > Diploptera > Diploptera punctata. The sequence goes on from JASPKZ010008071.1 coordinate 317,895, forward strand.
CTTTCCAACTTGCTGTTAGTGTGAGTCGTTAAATTTACTTGTTCTTCTGGAACCGGTGTTTATCTTCTTTTGGTACATTCCAGGGTAACAACAACACTATTAGTGGTATTATTATTATTATTATTATTATTATTGTTGTTATTATTATTATGTGTTGAAGGTATGTGGTACTGCAGAAAGCATCCCCGCTCTCATAAATCCCCACGTTCCTGAGGTTCACAGGTTCCAACACATCCGGAGTCATTAATTCTTTTGAGATTCTAAAAACACCCATCATCTAATTCATGAGTAAATTTCTCTACAAATATTTTCAGGAAACACAAACACAATAAATAGCTCAGGAGCCACGTGAGACATTGTGATTATATTTGTCTAGGAGTTACTTACTGTTACTGTGGCGTGCAGAAGGCGCAGATGGATTGACTGCTCAGTTGGAACTTGATTGTAAATATTACGCCACTAACTTTTATACTTTTCACCACGTCCTGGATATGACACTTGCAGGAATATACAGGGGGGACTTGGTTTCTGTCACTGTGTAGTTAAATATAAAACAGGGAGTCACATTGCCAGCATGACACTTTTCTATAACCTTATTTTCGAATTTCTTAACCCGATTTCGCTAATTCTCATGTCAGGTATCTTCTCATTTGTGCTCTCTATAATTGCCCATGTTTCGACCCTATATTGAAAGTATGTTCTCTGTGTGTTACAAGTGGTTATCAAACACATGGCACGTGAGGTGCTGATGTTGACAGCGTTGAGGCGGTGTTATTGTCATTTGTGTATTTGCAACAAACTTCCGGTTGAAGTTACATAAGATCTAAGATCTGCCATCTAAAATAAAACTATTTAATAATAATAATAATAATAATAATAATAATAAATAATAAGAAGAAGAATTCATTTTGATAACTTTCCTCATCATTGAGGGTTTTCTCCAACCAATCTTAGTAATTAACATGAATTAAAATATATATATATATATATATATATATACTAGATGGCCCGGCGAACGTCGTATCTCCTTTATATATTTTTACGTTAATTTTTCCGATGTTTTAATAGTTATCTGCTATTCGGGGCGGAAACAAATCCAACAAATCAAATATAAAAATCGGTCCAGCTGTTCTTGAGTTATAAATAGTGTAACTAATCTGACTTTGTTTTATATATATATATATATATATATATATATATATAGAAGTCCCGGCCACGCGTTGCTGTGGCTAAGCTATACGTTAAAGTATGTTGTAGTAAACTAAGTGAGAAATCTAAATCAGAAAGTTTTTTTTTGTTTTACACAATTTTTTAATTCTGGTACGTTAACTACACCCGGTATAAATATGGGTGGTGGTTTATGTGGAAGTGGTTTTGTTGATTGAGATGAATTTATGTTGTCTGCATTCTCAGTATCATCCATAAGTGTATCATAAGGATTATATACATTTATTGATGGAATATTTTGAGGAGGCTTGCTGATTTCATTATACTTTCGTTTTTTTCTACCAACTTGTTGGCAGTTTGCATTCTCATCATCATCAATAAGTCTCTGTATAGTAATATCATCTTGTGATGTATTATAGTCATCTTGTTTTTCATTTAATTGAGGCATGGAGATTGTTTCTGTAATATTAGGCATATTATTATAACTAACAGACTTACTTACAATTCTGTTATTCCGTTCCTTAGGACCTTCATATGTTTTTAAATTTACATTCTTCTTAAATGTAAGATTTATGTCACATAGGTCTATACCAATTTGCGAAAATTCACTTGATATCTTATCATTCATGGTCTCTAGAACTGATTCGCCATATTGTCCAATGTCACTTCTCGGTCCAGTTACATTTAAGTTAAGTTGCTGTCTTTCAGCCAGATTACTTAAAACTAATACACACGAAATTAATATCATTATCAATATAAAATAAACACTGAACACACTTAAATTATGAAATAATCAATATTTGTAGTTCAATTGAAATTCGCGGTTGCAACAAAAAGCACAGCCACCTGGTTAAATAATAAACCAATTACCTTACACGGCCATCTGTTAGAATCGTATGGAACTGACAGATAATTATAACGCTTTGTTAAATAATAAACAAATAATTTGCAATGAAAAATAATGCGACTATACATTTAGTTATAAACTTCCCTAAGTCTCAAGTTGGATCAAACTGCACACAGTGTGCAAAATTTTATTAAAATCGGTTTTCAACGTGACACGTATTTTTTATATATTAAGATAAGAAAGTTTTCTTATTCATACTTATATCCGCGAAAATCTGCAATATAATATATATATATATAAATGACTACGGACTTATAGACTATCAGTTTACAATAAACATTCACAAATTTCCGTTAATTAAAGTTCTCCATCGTTCTCTGTCCTCTGTGTCTTCATCCGTTGCACCAAATTTCCTCATTGAATTTTGAATGTTGTTCTTCCAGGTTTTTTTTTGGTCTTCCTTTTCTGTTCCTTCTTTCAAATTTCCATGCATAGACGGCATTTGGTAGTCTTCCACCCTGCATTCTTCTTACGTGTCCATACCATTTTAGCCTTCTATGTTCAATCTCATCCATTATATTTCTTTCTGCATTCATTCTTTTTCCAATTTCTGTATTTCTATTTTTTTTTTTTTTTTTTCCAGTCGAGATTTTTCTTGCAGTTCTTCTCCAAATATCAATTTCAACTGAAGTTATTCTGTTAACATTTTGTTGTGTAATTGTCCTAGACATATAGCATTATACTTTCTAGTATATAATAATAATAATAATAATAATAATAATAATAATAATAATAATAATAATAATAATAATAATATATAATAAATAATAATAATTATCATCATCATCATCATCATCATCATAATAATAACAATGTCTTACGCTATAGTCCACTGGTCTGAGACATTATGCCTTAGCGCAGAACTACGGGACATGCAGTTGCATGCAGCGCGTCCGGGTTGAGAAAAACAGATATAATGGTCGGGTGGGTGTGTAGAGAGAGATATCTCAATCCCTATTTTATCATTTATACACCAAGAAAGCAAAAGCATGGATTAACGTGAAATACACGGTGAAATATAGTAAATACCATTGTTACTATAAGGTACAACATCAATATTATATTTTTAAGACAGAAAAAATGTGTCATTCTCTCTAAGTAAATAGTTCATTTTTCACAATTTTGGAGATATGTCTCTCTACACACCCACCTGAGAACACTAGGGGCACAAGATGTCTGGATGGTCGTGCACCTTTGTATTTAACACACGTGAATTTGAGACTTAAGCCGGGTGTATGGCGCAGGTCCTCTAGACCACCCGGTATTTACTAATAATAATTAAATATAATGGAGCAAGTTATCACAATATAGACTAATATTAAAAATGGCGATAAGGAGTTGTAACCCGTAGGTGTAAGTCTCTCTGGACCTTGTCACATTCACATCCATCTGAATATTATCATCCCACGTATGTTTGTATGGATGTTTCCCGTACGTCCCACGTAAGGACATAAGTGCAGTCTATCGGAAATTGGTTGACCAACTTAATTTAGTTACTCTCATTTTGTAAATATGTTAGTGAGTAACTTGTGGTCAGCTCATCGGGAACGATTCCATCCATAGTAATTCTGCCCGAAGGCAGGTCCTTCACTGCAATCATAGCATTCTCATGCTATGCTTGCAGTTTTACTAGGAATTATAGGTGTGGTAGCTTCCCGTTGCTTTCCACGCCGGTGAAGGATGATAAGGATGATGATGAATCAGATTATTTTAATTTTATTTTTCTCAAGAGGCTGTTAATTCTGAAAACATTTCTACTGTCACACGTCTGAGAAAGGTAATGGATTATCTCCGTTTAATAAAACTTGAATTTGAGTAATTACTAACTAACTCACAGGCACTCCCGGACCCATAGGTTCAGGGCCGCGCAGACATTAGCTCATGTATATTATTATCCTGAGGTACTGTTTTTCAGTCGTTCCCTGTATAATCTGTTTCCTACAAATCTTGGTTAATGACATTCTCCCACCTCATTCGTGGTCTACCAACGGGTAGAAGCTTCCATGTCTGTCTTTTATTCCTCATTCGCGCCACGTGTCCTGCTCATTAGGACATCAACATGAATTATGGATCTGCTTCATTGTGAAGTTCAACCAACTATTGCAGCACCGTGTAATGGTCTCAGCATCTTATTTCCGAGTGTCTCAGCTTCTAGTAAATTGTGAAGCTATTGAGGTTGTTCTCGTGAAGTTATGTTTTAAATACTTTATTGATGCTACCTAGCAGGCGCCGTAAATGTCCATCATAAGCATTTATATACGTAATCGCTCTAGTGGCCGCAGTTTCTGTTTTCTTAACCAAATTCGGCACATAGCAGTCAATTGAAAACAGTAGTGTTCGCTAACCAGCAAAATCGGACCATTAGCTGAGGGGCAGTTGACTTGATGCGAAAATTTAATAATTGTTTTAGCTTTTGAAATTGCTTAGTCTTCTCAACGAATCTCAGTAAATGCTATTGCAATAAAACGAGGAAAAAATAATTCAAAATCAATTAATGTTGACCATTATCTTTTGTTTGTTTACCTGAAACCCGAAATTAAAAATGACTGTAGCATCCGCCATGTTTGTGTTCTGGCTATGCAACTGGTTACCATACAATTTAGTTAACAAAATATGGATATATTACGTTAACCAACAAAATTGGAGAATAATTTTGATTTGGTAAGAATTCACTTAATTTGCGTAGTTTCTTTTTTTCTCGTAATGTAAGAGACTATGTTCCACACGTGTACAGACAGGATTGTGGTTTAATAAATTGTAACCTTTTTTTATAGAACACAGCAGACATTGTTTCTTTAACAGGATTGTGGTTTAATAAATTGTAACCTTTTTTTATAGAACACAGCAGACATTGTTTCTTTAACAGGATTGTGGTTTAATAAATTGTAACCTTTTTTTATAGAACACAGCAGACATTGTTTCTTTAACATTACGAAATTTAAATAAAATGTACAAACTTTATGATATAAATGTATTAAATTAAAAATATCAAGAATTGAAAGAAGAGACTACTTGAGGAAAGTTTTAAATTATTTAAATGTCAACTTTGCACAACTTCCTTCCTGCTTGGGTCAGTTTTGTTTTTTCCTCTGGATGTAAAATAGTTACACGTGAGACGATTATATTTAAACGGGTGCAAGTGTAAGTTTTGCAGTTTTGAGAAAACAGTTTTAAGTTCAAGTTGTGTAAGAAAATCATAGCTAATTGAAAATTATAACAATCATACTTTATTTACTCCTAACACATACACTTATATACTTTTGAGCTGATCTCTCATTTGAGACGTCTTATATGTCCTGTGTTGTCAAAATACTATGTGTGATCATCATCATCATCACTCCAAAGATTAGTCAGTTATCCTTTTCGACTTCATAATGCATCAGCCTAACGTTTCCTAGGTCTTCCGACATAACGTCTTCTTCTTGCTTGATAATTTCTTGCTAACAGGGATATCTTTCCTTACTCATTCCATTCATGTGATCAGTTCACTTTTGTCTACAATTCATCAACAACAACCATAATATTATTATTAATAATAATAATAATACTTAACACAGGCTATCCACTTTACTGCAGTTTGCCCTTGATTCCTGCTTTCCAGAGATTCCTATCTTCCCATTGCCCATCTTCCATACCCCTCTTCATCATGGCATCATATATTCCCTCATTCTACTTCTCCCCCTCTTCCTTCTGCCTGGTACCATCCAATCCAACACCAGTTTAGGCCACTGGTCTACCGACATCCGTTGTACATGTCCATACCACTGTAGAGCTCTCTTTGTTATCCTATCGATAACAGTTTCTTGTGCATTCATTTCTTGTCTGATATATGTATCTCGAATATGTTGTAGCCTGGATATTCTCATACTTCTCCGTAATCCATCAATTTCTGTCGCCAAGATTATTTTCTGCATCCTTTCATTTATTGTCCAGCTTTCTGATCCATATGTAAGTATACTTTTTATTATTGTCTGTATAATCTCTTTTTTTTGTTTTTCTGGTCAAATTTCTATTCCATAAAAGGCCATTCAGGGATCTAATCGCCTTCGGTGCACAATTTACTCTGTTAATAATATCTTTTTCACAAGTACCAGATTTATCTATTATAGATCCAAGATATTTAAATTCTTCAACACATTTAATTATCATATTATTTATTTGTAGGTCTTCTGAATTTCCTCCGATTACCATATACAATAATAATAACAATAATAATAATAATAATAATAATAATAATAATAATAATAATAATAATAATAATAATAATAATAATAATAATGCCAATAACATATTAAGTCCTCAGAACATGGAATGTTAGGACATTATATAGTAGTGGGGATATATATATATATATATATATATATATATATATATAAAATTTTACTCAGGAATTAGATTAATCATGCTTCGATATAGTCGCTTTACAGGAAGTTAGATAGCCGGGGGTAGGAGTCAGGAATCCGGAAGCTTTGCATTGTACTATGGGGGTGTAGCGAAAACTGAATTTGGAACGGGTTGTTTAATCGGAAGAGGGATTCTCTCCGCTAACCGAGATATTAATTTGTCAGCGATAAGATACCATACATAATTCTAAAGGGTAAAAGGCCTGATTTTGTAATGTTAAAAGTAAGATACATGGTACCGCAGAAGATAAGGATGACAACAACAAGGATGAGTTGTTTGTCAAAAATCGACTAGTGTTTGCACAATACAAAACAAAATGAACTTCCATTTGATCAGTGCTTATAGCAGAAAAAAATATAAATGTTAAAAAGTTGTACCAAACATTCCCTATCACAACACCAGTCATTACCAACTCACTGGCGAAATAGTAGGTTCATACATCCCTATCATCAACTAGTGTAATATAAGCCGGAACAGGAGATTCTCCTAAATCTTTAAGTGATGATGATGATGTTTATGTTAAGTTGTGGAAAAATAATGTATGTACGTCAAGAAATACATGAGTATGTATGACTCCATGAAGACACGAGAACTGAATCGGTGCTCAATTTCCCAGAGATATAATCAAGAATGACGTAATTGAATAACAATAAATAATTATCAGACATGAGGTGACAAAGCAGTTTGAATTGGAATATGACAACAATGAAATTTAATGAAATTATATATTTATTTACATATTAATTACATATTTGTTATCATCCTTTAGAGCATCATAGATGCTTTAGGACTTCTTCAGATTACAACCTATATATAAACAACAATATAAAATATAACACATACATACATAAATATATAACAAAAATTATTTACATTGCAACTAAAATACACCAAATATCAAGGGACAGCACTTTCACAAGAAAAGATAGCGATGCAATTTCAATCAAATGTTTTACTTAAAATTTTTAATTTAGGTATTCACCCATGTAAGACAATAAAATGTTCTTCACAGCAAGCTTAAATTGTCTGTCCTTGAGAAGTTTAATATTGGAAAGGATATGATTATATACACTGCTCAAAAAAATTAGGGGATATTGTATAATAACCTATTAAGACTATGTTTTTAGGAACAGTATTAGATGCAATCACTTTCTATTACTCCAAAAGAATGTAAACAAGAGTTTGAAGTCATTGCGTAACCTCTGTACCACACCAGATATCAAAGAGATCCTGATTAGGAATATGGCAAACAAACAAAGCAGCATTAACATGGGTGAAAATGTTTCTCTAGTATGGTGTATGGTCTCCTCGAACGGCCAGCACTGCCTCACACCTGTGTGGCATTGATGCAATGAGGTTAGCAATGAGTTCTTGGGGGATACTTGGCCACTCTTCCATAAGAGCAATGTGCAGCTCTGGAACAGTTGTGGGAGGTGCTGGTCTGCCTGCAATGCACCTGCCTAATGCATCCCACACATGCTCAATCGGATTTAAGTCCAGGGAGGAAGCTGGCCATTGCATACGCTCGATACCCTCCACTTCCAGCATGTCGTCCACCAAGCCAGCTCTGTGGCGTTGTGCATTATCTCCATAAAAAGAAAAGAATCACCTATGGCACCAGCATGAGGCACGACAAAAGGTCGGAGAATCTCATCTCTATACCTTACCGCAGTCAAAGTACCACCTTGGTTGACGTAGAGGTCCGTATGTCCACCACTACGGACTCCTGCCCACACCATCAATCCACCGCCACCATATGGGTATCTTTCACGTACAAAAGCTGGATTGTTTTGTGTCCCTTTTTCTCTCCAGATGAATACACGCCGACTATCACATTCAACGTTGAATCGCGACCCATCAGAAAAAAGAACTGATCTCCATTCAGCATGCCTCCACCCACGATGTTCCTCCGCCCAGTTTCTGCGATCTCTGTGGAGTTAACCTGGTACTACGGGCATAGAGACCACTTCCATGCAGTCGATTAGGGACAGTTTGAGTTGACACCCTGCGTCCTGTTGCTGTTTGAAGTGTATTTCACAGTTGAGTTGCATTCTGCTGTCTATTCCGACGGGCTGTTAACAAGAGGTAACGGTCATCCCTTGCTGTTGTTGCCCGTGGTCGACCTATCAGGAGTTTGGAAACACTAATACAGGATCTGCAATTAAATGATCTTAGCGGGGAGGAAATTATTAAAACTTTGACAGAATCTTTTCAAAAAGCAGGGGAAAAATTCAAGGTTAAATGCGCAATGAACCAGAAGGACAAATGGTGGTACAATAATGCATGTGGGACATTCCATACGAAATCGGCAAAAAAATTGTGAAAATTGAACTCACATCTTTAAAAGTTTACAATTTTTTTACAGTGAAACTTTATGATATACTGAATATCTTAACCGAATTTCAAGTCTTCGCTTGATGTAATTAAAGAGTAATAGAGCTGTCAAATTATCGTATTGTTTTAAATAGTCTCTTTTATAAAATACGTTTCTCGAAGTATGGCTATTCCCTCAACTTGAAAAGATAGTCACATTATAGATGATTTCATGCTCTATCGCTTGAAAATTAGTATGTTAATATTTACGTTTTTCTGAAGGGCGTAAATGCAATTAATACGCAATTGACCTTCCTCACCAAAAAATTTATAAAATCAAAAAATACCACATTATTACCTGAACACCAGTTAATTTTTTGTAATTAGTATTAAAGTGGAGTCTTCAAAGGAAACTACCAAAAATAATTATTTTTCCTAAAATCTCCTATGTGTAGACTGCCCGCAATACCTTTCGCGTGAGTGGAGATCGCTCGCTCGTACAAACAATGACGGAGCTACTTGGTAACAATCCTTTGCGCATTTACAAATATTTTTTATTGTTATTATCATTACATTATTTTTATTATCATTATTACAATTATTACATCATCATCATCATCATCATCGTGGACAAGTGGTTACTCTGTACGCCTCCGATTCCGAGGTTCGCGGGTTCAAACTCGATAGGAATCAATGACATTTTAAAGGCGTAACAATTCTGAATGTAGCTTTCTCCGGAAGGAAGGAAATCCGTGAGTCCCGTGTCGTAAATTTATGGTACGTAGGAGAACCTCGCGCTTGAAATAAATTGCTACGTAATAAACGTCATTAAATATAACAATCTTTATTGATATATTCAGTAGGCGGTTAATTTTGTGCTGATTTTGGCTAATGTATAGTTTAATTTAAATTACTAAACAACTATGAATTCAAGCTGGTAGGCCTATTAAAAATATTTTCTAGAGAGTAGTTTTGTAATGTGTTGTAATATTTTGTACTTGTACCCTAGGCCAATGTCTGATGTTGAATATTGTAAGTAATGTTAAACTATCGATAATAATTTATAACAATTTTCATGCTGTTACAAGTAATATTTAAGAGGTATAAATGTATTTCATTGGCTTGGTATCACTTACTGATCTTGCATCCCCTACTCATGACATATCTAAGATGATATTAAAATGCACGATAATATTAGCTTTTATTATAAGCTAAATTATTGTTATAGTGTTTGATTTAATGTCTAAACTTCCCATTATTCTCCTTTTATAACACAAAATGTATACCTCAACGATTATTCTCTCATTCCAGAAACATTTAAGAAATTGTAAAATTATATATTGTCACATAATATTGTTAATAACTATTGTATACTAATATATGCATAATTAAAATTATATTTAACTTCTAACTCACCATTCAGTCTTTGTAGATCTGCAAACTTGTGAGTTAAAAACAATAAGATATTATTTTAAATTTGACTGTGACACTTAAAATGACGAGATGCACTAAACATACTGATGTAAATCAACTGTCTGAACTTGAGAATTGTTGATGTAAAACAGATGTTTAAGGAAGACTCGCTGATGCTGCATTATTATTGTTTGGTAGGAAGTGGTACGAGTATTAAAACATTCGGTTTTATTTGGAAGTGATATCTTATAACAATACTATTTCGTCAAATTGTTCTGGGTACAATAAATACACTGAATAAAAAGTTATTTTAAGACTGAAATTAGTAATTATAAGATAATAAAAATTTATACCAGTTTATTCAATTAATGATGAGAGATTTTATTATATAATATTACATTTAAACTGTAAGAAGATTACGAGTATTTGAGAATAAAGTTTTTAGGAAAATTTTTGGATCAAAAAGAGATGGACAGACAGGTGAATGGAGAAAACTACATAATAGTGAGCTACATGATCTGTATAGGAAGTTAGATATAATAAAAACAATTAAGTCTCGTAGGCTGCGATGGGCAGGAAATGTGGCACGTATGGAAGATGAAAGAGGTGTTTGGAAATTTCTGGTAGGAAAACCGGAGGGAAAACGCCCAGTTGGAAGACTAAGAATGAGGTGGGAGAATAACATTATAAGTAGATTATACAGGGGATAATTGGAAAACGTTACCTCGGGATGGTATGTATGGAGAGCTTATGTCCGCGCTGCCATGAACCTACAGGTTCCACAGAGTCAGTGAGTGAGTTAGTTAGATATAAATAATTTGTTTAATAATTCACAGTAAACGTAAGTAACAGAGCTCTTTACTTCTCACTTCAGCAATAAAATTTGATAAATAAATATCTACTGCGTAAGAATTAAAATATCGCCACTTTTATAAATTTACGGTACTGTTCCATTAAGCAGAACATATGATAATCTATTCGATTTAATGGAAGTTGAAAAAGTCACTGATGAAGCTCTTTCAATAAAGTACGCGCGCGACCTTGGTCGTGAAATGAATCTGCTGCGCCATGGACCCGCGAGTTTTTTTACGAAAATAGAACAAAAAACATTTATATTGTCTGAACTATTCAACTCTCCAAAGGGTAATTGCTGGAAATTAACCCTTATTACGTGAATAGTATCCTGTATTTTTTCCGTTTTCATTTTTTGATATGTACTGCAGTAAACCGCCATAAAACAGAAAATTGACACCGAAAATAAAAATATCCTAATTATAAAAATAACACCCTTAAACTACATGATATCACCTATATAAATATGTTTGAAACAAATTTTTTCTGTTTACTGTTTCAGAAATATTAGTTAGTAAACGTTTTAGTTTATCATATTTACGATAATTTTAGATCATCATAACTACGAATCTATAAATGATAAAAATTAAATTTCTGTATTAATACGTTTATAGATGTATACACTATATTTAGGGATACACAAAATTAAAAAAAAATTGCAAGATTTTTTGCTGTCCGATTTGATATGGATTGTCCCATGTACAAAGAAGAAGAAGTTTGTCGAAAGTAGTCTTTTAAAGTATATCAAGAGAGAAAGGAATATAAAGAATTATTGGGAGAAACAAAACTAGCATGGCAAAATAAGATATCCGAAGAAATGAGAGTCGCGACTGAAAGTGGGAACATTGCGGACATATGGAAAGCGATAAGGGAACTCAAAGTAAAGTCTATAAATCGGACAAGAATAACGCCCGGGGAATGGAGAAGTTACTTTGATAGGGTGCTGGGAAATGAGAGATTAAGATATAATCAAGGAAATATAGTTGAGATCCCCTGACCCAATTCATATTCAATTACTGGATCAGGATATTTCGAAAAAATGAAGTGGTTTCTACCATTAAAGAATGGTAAAGCACCTGGAATTGATGGAATACCAGGGGAATTCTTCAAAAAAATATGATATCCAATCCATTATTAGACGTTTTGAAAACTGCGTTCAACAAACTTTTTAATGGAGGAGATTATCCGGAAGCCATTGGCGACAGGTGTCATCCAACCGCTATACAAAGGGAAAGGTGGGGCACAGATACCAGAAAGTTACAGGGGAATTTGTCTCTTGTCAGTGTTCGGAAAATATATTGTAAAGTACTTTACGAACAAATAAGACAATGGGCTAAAGAGAACAATAGGCTCTCAAAATATCAGGCAGGTTTTAGAGAAGGGTACTCCACGGTGCACAACGTATTTGTTCTGAGAACATTAATTGATGACAATCTGAAAATGAAGGGGGGTAAATTATTTTGTGCATTCATTTATTTTAAGATGGCAATTGATACTGTGGACCGAAGCGCACTTTGGGAAAAATTAAATCGGAAAGTATTGTCTCTTAAAATGACACATGCTTTAATGTCAATTTATAAACATGTTAAATTTTGTATAAAAGTAGACCAAGGGCACATTACAGAGAGCAGTGAAGCCAATCGGGGAGTGAGACAAGGTTGCATTTTATCACCAATGCTATTTAATCTATTCGTTGATGATATTGTAGACGTAATGCTAGAAGGAGAAATTGAGGCTCCGGAGATAAGAAATGTTAAAGTCCCAGTCCTGTTGTATGCAGATGATTTAATTATCTGTTCCAAGACAATCAAGGGATTGCAAAGAGGTCTTGACCTACTGGAAATATACTGTAGAAATTGGGGATTGACTGTAAATGTTAGTAAGACAAAAACAATGACCTTTAAAAATGGGACGGTTTATGGTAGAGCAGAGGAATGGAAATACAGAGATCAAGTACTTCAAAACGTGAAACATTTTGAATATCAAGGTACGACGTTGAAAATGAACGGGAAGTGGAAAAAACAGATTGATATAGCATTATTTAAAGGGAGGGGACAACTTAACAGTGTACTCGGTATTCTGGGTCGAGTGCCTGATATTCCAGTCAGCACATTAGAAAAAATGTATGGAGCGATGGTCAGGCCAGTAATGCACTATGGTAGTGAGATTTGGGGTTTCCAAAGAACGGAAGTACTAAATAAGGTATATACGCATTTTCTAAAATATATTACAGGACTTAGTAAGGCCGTTTCTAACTGTGGAATTTTATATGAATTCGGGTCATTCCAGGACGACATAAACTGTAAAATTCGTGTACTCAAATACTGGTTGCGAGTAATCCAAGGTGAACAAACAATGCTTAGAGCTATTTGTTACGACCACCAAATTAAAAACATAGATGTTAAAATTTTGGGCAGACGAGGTTAGGAGAGAACTCCAAAAGATTGGGATGGGCTGGATATGGGAAAAAGGGACTGAACATCGCAAGAACGTGTGGAGAAAAATAAGGAGGAGGTACTGAGATATAAAGCAACAAGATACTTTCGCCGAATGTACAGGAAAACGCTCACTGTGTTTACAAAGAGACCTAAAACACGTCTGGGAAAAAAGAATCGTATATACTCAACCTAGGATTTAAGGAGAGATCAAGGCTTCCTTGGTTTAGGCTAGGGGCATGGAAATTTCTAAAAATTAGCGACGATCACGATATGCGAATATGTACAATGTGCGGGAAATTTGAAGATGAGATGCATATATTAGGAAAATGTAATGATTTAGAATATTGGAGACGTCAGTTATTACCGGAAAGATTTCTAAATTCAAATCGGGAAAGATTGGCATGCTACGAGTTATTGGTAAATCCAGAAAATTGGATAAACCTCGGTAAATTTCTGGACAAAACGCGGAAAATAAGGACAACACTCATTCATGAATAAATATGTGTTATCAAAATGCAATACCATTAATTCTTAACAATTATATATAAATTAATTAATGTATAATGCTATTGTGTTATTATTTAGTTGTAATATTATTGTGTTTTCTTTATGTAATTGTAATGTTAACGTTTTTTAGTGTATAATGCTATTGTGTTATTATTTAATTGTAATATTATTGTGTTTTCTTTATGTAATTGTAATGTTATTGATTTTTTGTTGTTTATTTTTCTTTACACTAGTACCAATTATTACTTTATTGTAACAGACTGTCAACAGCACGTACGGCTTACTGCCCGTGCGACCCATATTTGTAAATAATATTGTAAATATCTTACTTTTTTTGTCTAATAAAGTCCTACTACTACTACTACTTTTGTTACTTTACTTGTTTCTGGAGGAAGTTGAATCCTTTTTATGACATTTGCTGCGAAACTCAGAGATGTCGTGTGGAATCAATTTAATTCATGTTGTTATACATATTTTACAATTTAAAATTCTAATTACAAATCTTATTTTAGTTTAACAAACATTTTGCTAAGATGATATTCCATGGTAACTAGAATAGGTTTGTTTGTAATTTAGTTTCCTTGAGCTTGTGATTGCAATTTGATAGACATCTGAGCACAAGAAACAGAAGGAACGATGTTCAGTTCACAGGTGGTTCACCTACTTAACTCTAACATGTGGTGCAACTGGAAATTGTCATTATAAAAAGAAACTTACTTTACAATTTAATACCAATCTGCACTAGAATTTAAACTTGTTTCCAGTTGTTATTACTTTAGAGCTTTTGTTTCAAGCGTGAAGAGGGTCTTGTCTCCTTGTAAGAAATATACATATTATAAAGCAAGGTATGAGATATTTTATATACATGTAATATTGATGTCAGTTAATTAAATTATATTAATAAATTGCATTACGCTAATATCATAGACCTTTATTCTGCGCACAATTTAAATCAAGCTGTTCACATCCCACTATCTAAATGTTGATCGCATTTTGAAATTCGAGAAATGAAGTTTAGTTTTCAATAAACCGGGAGAAACAAGTTCATGACATTATGTTGTTCGTGTTATTAGATTAAAATTCATGTAACACTATTCATATCAATATATATATATTTTTTTTTTTGTAATTTCGGTAAGAAGCCATTGTATACGCGATTGAGTATCTATGGGTTATGGATAGCTTTTCTATTCTTTGAGCAATGGTATAAAATGTTATAATCACACCATTCTATTTAAGTATGAAATAGTTATAATACCAGAAATATTAAATTTATAAAATATTTTAGTGTAAATTCTAAGATTTCAGTTCATGAAATTATGATATTTGTTAGTGTATTATGTATCATTCTTCAATGTGCGAAATTTTGAAATATGTTATTGAAAAGAATGTAACATGTCAACAGATCGGCTTCCTTTATAAAGCAATGATAAATGTTAATTTTATCTGCATGCTCTCTTTCATTTTCATCTCCGTTTTTTCAAGTCTAGGACACAAAAGGAGATGGGTGGTCAGCCCATTCCCCATTTCCAAGGCGTTAGTGTTTATCCAAAGAAGGGGACCTCTGCTTTCCCAAGGATTGAACGGCCTACTCTCCTCATTACCAACCCTGGCTGCACTATTCCCCGAGGTTAGCTAACTTCACGATCCTCTATTCTTCCGAACAGGCCTGCTCAAGGGAGTCTGCAGTTGTGTCCTAAGACATATTCGAAAACAACCTATCCAACTAGTTCGTGTATATTCGAATTAGTTTTATTGGCTGCGGGTCTGGTTTTTGTATCTGTGTTACTTCTTAGAAAGGGAAAATATTTGAAGAAGTAATTTTTATATTTAGAACTCATAATGAAAATAGAAATAGGGTTAAACAGGGTGTTGCAGTAAAATAAACAGAAGCTGACGAAAGAGTACACTAAGACATCCTCTATATCGATAACAGACCAGGCTACAAGTGTCCTGAGGGTAAAATTAGGCAGATAGCTGACAACAAATATGGCAGAAAGAATGGTCACTATGTTTGCAACTTTTTTCCTGTTTTTGGTTCTTGTGTTGTCATTAACTATTCCTGGCAAGTTTTTAATGCTTTGTCTAAGGTATCGTGAAGTCAATGTGTTTAAGGCACATATCACAACAGCTGGTAAGAAATAATGAATAATTAATTGGTGGATCCAAACCTTTTTTATGTATTCTTCGTTATTGGGTGGACAGTAGAGACATCTGGTGTGTACGGAAGCGTTATAGTAAGTAGGGAATGATAGAATTATACCAGAGACTCACGTCATGACTAGTAACCACCATATTGGGTAGTCAGTCTTGCAGGCCTTTCTCAAATCTTTCCATCTTCGTGCAACGAGGAATCTTTCAACGCTTAAGGCAACAATTGAAAATATATTTGCAACTAAAGTTACATCTTTGAGGTACATGAACATTTTACATGTCAGGATCCCCAATTCCCAGTTGACGTGTAAAGTGTTCCAGTAACTTAGGGGTAGATTCAATATAAGTGATAAAGTGTCTGTTATAGATAAATGTATTACACAAAAATTGTGTTTTGTGCGCATGTCGGTGTTCCAGAGGGACACGAACAGAAGAAAGCCATTTAAAACTATTCCTGACGTTGTTATAACAACTAGAATAACAGGTTCAATGTATTGTTTTAAATACAACGAGTCGTTTATGTTTTCTTTGGTGTTGGTATGTTGTTGGCTGTGTTGATATGTTCTGTTACAGTTAAGATTGTAAATAGCAGAGCCTGGATCTGAGTATAAAGCAAGCTTTGGCGATATGTTTTTGTTCTCAAACCAAATCCATGTTTCGTAAAAATCACATGTTAAATTGTGTTCATAAATATTAATATCAGTTATTTTCAGTTGTTTCAATGGAAAAAATGAAATTACATTTGGTGTTGAATTGTATATACTTAATGAGAGTTCAGAAATATTAGGAGTGCATTCAAATGTATTGTTGGGGATATTGATTACATTACACCCATACATTTTGAGTGTTGTGAGGGCTGGTGTGAATAAAAAAGTGTTGCCTAAAGTCAACATTTGATTCCCTTCTAGATTTAATGTTTTTAGGTTTGAGCAGGATATAAAAATATGCTGGTGGATAAATTGCACGTTGTTATGATATAAATCTAAATGTTGCAGCGTCTTGAGAGCAAGAGTGTCATTGCAATATTGCGATGGTTCAGATACATTTTTACAAGATAATTTAAAATGTTCTACACATTCAGCGCCGAACACTCCGGGAGGTATTTTCGTTATCCCATTACGTGGCATGAGTATTTCTATTATATTATATAAACCTTGAAACATGCCTCTGGTGAGAGATATATGTGTGTTGTCTTTAAACGGATATGCATATGTGTCAACTTCAAGTAACTCCAAATTATCAAGTCCCAGAAACGTGCCTGCTTCAAACTGCGTTGATTCATATTCATTTGCATTCAAATCTCTCAAGATATTTCGAGCACGAAAACTCCAGAAAAAGCTATCCATAGGTGTATCCATTCCACGTAATAGAAGTTTCTTTAAGTTGCACAATCCAGTAAATGCACCTGGAGCTACAGCTATATGTTGGTTTGTGTAGATAGTGAAATATGTCAGTGATTTTATTTGCGCGAGTGAATTTTCATGAATCTCTAACAATCCAAAGTTTGTTAAAGTTAGAGATTTTACATTTGGAAATCCGATGAAACTGTTTTCTTTAAATATCATTGAATTGTTATTTTTTATATGCAGATGTGAAATCTGCTGGTTGAGCTGTGTGAAATTTACTGTATTTTCTATTAAGTCTTGAACGTGTTTCATTATGTTTTCGATTTCTCCATTTACAAACAATTGTACCTTTTGCAACGCTAAGTGACCTTGTACTGACTTTACAGTTGCTCTGATTCCTATATCACCAAGTTTTAAAAACGTTACAAAAGTTACTCTTTGCAAAGTGATTTCGGTTTTAAAATCACTATAATATACATTTTTTAACTTATGTGATATGTTTTCTGAGAATATTTGTATCGCCCCAATCCCTGCGAATGTTCTGTCATATGTAATATTAGTCAAATTCACTATATTGAGTGTTTTTAACTTGGAGAAAGTGTTGTTCTTAAATGAAATAATTATTTTATGAATATAACGTGTAGTAAGGTATATTATTTTTATTTTGTTTAAACCGTTAAAAGCATCTGCATCTATTTGCATTGATTCATCAGAACTTATAAATAATTCTCTTAAATTCTTCAATGATATGAAAGTGTCATTGTCTATTATACTTATTCGACATATATTCAAACTTAACATTTCCAAAGATTGAAGACCTTCGAACCCATTTATTCCTAATTTAGATATATGTGTATAATCTAATTTTAGAACTTTCAAGGATCGAAGGCCTCTGAACATGCCAGATCTTATTTGACTAAGTTGATTGTACGATAGGTCAAGGTACTTCAAGCCTGTCAGGGTTTCGAAAGCTCCGATTTCTATATCCTGTAAAACTTTATTATTAATTTGTAATTTTATTAATTTCTCTAAACCATTGAAGAAATTAATTAATATTTCAAATGATTCCCATGTTAATTTCAGGTCTGTAACTCTACTTGCACCTAGAAATGTGTCTCTACCGAAGTCTAATGAATATGTAGGAAGGTTTATCGATATTTTAGTAAAGGTACAAAGTAGGTGCATGACTGCTCCAAAGTTAATAGTATTTCGAAACCTATTGAAACTAAATAACTCTAGTACCCCTCGTGTTTTCATCGTTGCACAATTGGGATTGTTCTTCGTTCCGTTAGATACATTTGTCAGGAAATCTATTCCCCACTCATTTAGATACATATACCTTACATTAGAAAGATGTGAAAATCTGCCGTTGAAATGCATTATGTCGTTATATCGCATCTCTAAATAATACAAATTGTTAAGGTATTTAAATGTGTCAGCGTGTATCTCACTTATGTTGTTGTTTGTGATGATCAGTTTCTCTAAGAGATTCATGTGCTTAAATGTACCGGGTTCAATTTTTTGTAACTGAACTTCATTTAGCTCGAGGTGTGTTAAATTACGCAAACCGCTGCTAGTTACCACGGATGAGTTGAGTATTTTAATGTCGTCGTAGTGGATGCTGAGGAACTGTGTTGTGTCGGGTAGTTGTGACGGCAGTTTGTAGAGTCTGGAGAATTTGCACCACGTTTTGTAATCACTACAGCGGCATTGTGCTGGACACTCCAGTGGTCTACTCGGTGTGAGCACCATGATGAGGACTAGTATTACCAACATAACCTACAACACACAATCACATCCAGTTTTAAAAAATTATTACTGTAGACATATATTTATAATTAATCAGGTATTTTTTGAACTTATAATATATAATATATATATACATACATACATTTATTTTACCTAATGGAGATAAGACCTTAAGGTGTTCTCTTCTACTTCACAGGGTTAAATTTTACATACAATAAGTATGATGAATTATCTACATATTGGTTAATGATACATAATAGATTAGGCTACACGATATATAGTTGACAAGAAAAAATAGTAATAATAATAATAATAGTAATAATAATAATAATAATAATAACAATAATAACAAAAATTAACCTATAATTATATTAAGTAAATGACTTGGAAAAGAAAGTTTAAAATATAAAGGAATAATGAAAGTACATGGAACACTGTTAAATATTATATTGTCTAAGGAAATGTGAAGTGAGTTTCCTTTGAAACTGTTTTTGAGGGGAGGGAATTCCAGAGTTGTTGGCTGAAGCAAGGAAGGATGAGGAATAGTAAGATGTTCGATGGAGAGGAACAGCTGGGGTATACTGTTTTAATTATTTTAATTTTTATGTTATACCTATTTTCGTTATACAAAGTAAAACAATGTGTATTATTGATAATTCCACTAAAAGTGTCAGCAATCAATCTGGGATCAAATCCGTGGAATTAAGACCACAGAGAAAGTTAAAGTGATAGAAACAGGACAATGAACATGCTCAAATTGATCCCTGCACCTATTTCGTCTTTGAACAGGACATCATATGAGTGATTACATCAAAAGAAGTGTTTTTGGTCTTTATGAGTACACCCCGATGATGCCATATTCAAAGGCGTTAAACATGTCTGTATCAATTTCGGCTTTTTCTTTTGTCTGTGTTGATCTTTTTTTTCTATGTCTGTGATTTTAATTGGACAGATTTGCATGGTAGAATAATTGCTGATATTTTAGCAGAATTACTATTAAGGTAAATTATTTTATTTTGTATATTATGTACTTCCGCAATGTTGCGCCTGACTCTATTAATATTTATTATTATTATTATTATTATTATTATTATTATTAGTAGTAGTAGTAGTATTACTATTATTATTACTACTATTTAATTATTATTATTATTATTATTATTATTATTATTATTATTATTATTATTATTATTATTAGGAGAAAATTTGGAACCAGAAAATTAGTGAAATAATGCATTTTAAACATAATATTATAGAGGTAATACAAGAACGAAGAATGAAATGGTACGAGCATTTGAAGAGGTTGGAGAATTCTAGAATCTCAAGAATGATACTGGATTGGAATGCTGAAGGCAGAGGAGGAGGAAAGGGATACCCAGGGAACAGTCGATGAGTGAAGTGAGAAGAAACATGATCAGCAGAGACCTCAATGAAGAAGATGCTGAGAATGGAAATCTGTGGTAGAGCAAAATACATTTGGGCCGAAGGATAACTAGTGTAATGTAGAGAAAATTCTTAATAAAATTATTATTATTATTATTATTATTATTATTATTATTATTAGTATTATTATTATTTGTTGAAAGAACTCTGAGGTTCACTGGTTGCCACAATAATTCTTTTGAGATTCTTAAAACGCTCATCATCGAAGTCATGAATAAATTTCTCTACAAATATTTGTAGGAAACAGAAACACAGTAAATTTAACTCACTACTTATGCGAAATATTGTGATTATATTTGTCTAGGAGTTACTTACTGTTACTGTGACGTGAAGAAGCTGCAGGTGGATTGACTGCTCAGTTGGAACTTGTTTGTAAATATTACGCCACTCACTTTTATACTTCTCACCACGTCCTGGATATGACACTCTTGCAGGAGTGTACAGGCCACTTGGTTTCTGTCATTGTGTAGCTAACATAGAACAGGGAGTCGCATTGCCAACATAACACTATCCTAGAACTCTATTTTCTAATTTCTTAACCGAAATTCGCTAATTCTCATTCAGATAGCTTCTCATTTGTGCTCCCCGTAATCACTCATATTCCGGACCCTACATTGAAAGTAGATTTTCTGTGTGTTAACAAGTAGTTATCGAACCCGAGACACGTGGGATGCTGATGTTGACAGCAGAGGCGGTTGTATTGTCTCTTGTGTGTTTACAGCAAACCTTGTGTGTTTACATAAAACCTTAAGGTCTTTCAGGTAAAATGAAACTATTTAATAATAGTAATAATAATCATAATAATGTATCTCACCGTAGTTCTGTCTAAAACATCATGACTTGGCGCCGAACTACAGGGCATGCACTGATTTATATCCTCTGGGAAAAAGAAAACTTTTTCCATGGAATTTAGATCGCTATGGGACACAGCATCGTAAGGAATTTGGATAGCTGAAATAGGCTGTGAGTTTACGATGAGAAAACCACATATAATTACTTGGGACAGCTGTACTCTCTAAACCACTCCTCTGGGTTATCTAAGACAGCTATTCGAGTCTCCCTACTCTACTTCTGAAACCACTCCAAATTCAGGGCTATTCTACTCATCCTGGTTGAATGGTTTGAGCTAATAGCACGACAGGAGGTCACCCCTGATGACCGCACAGTTGATTCACGTGTCCATCGGATTTAACCTGGAGGACTGACAGACTGTCTGACAACCCGGGACATGGGTTCAGGGCGGAGCATTAATCCACGGTTGTTTCAGCTGTTAGTACGTCAAGTCGCCCATTTAATGACGACTCAACAAATGGTCCAACAGTCGACCTAGACTTAGCCTGGACTACAGACTTTTCCGCTATGCGCCACCCGAGCTGCTGTGGTCAGCGAGGAGCTCAAACAGTAAACCCAATCAGAGGACACAACATGTCACCTGTGTACAGGCTGGATTGCTGTCAACCTTTGTAATTAACTAACATGAATTTGAGACTTGCAGTTATGTGTAGGGGAAGTACCTTTTAGATCTCTTGCTGCAAGTAAATTGTGAAGCTATTGAGGTTCTATCGAATATTTGTTTTAAAATTTTACTTACGTTTATTGCTCCTACTTAGCAGGCACCGAAAATTACTATCACAAGATTTTATTATATCATCGCTCTAGCGGCCGCTGTTTTTGTTTTCCGAACCAAACTCGGCACATAGCAGTCAGTTGAAGACAGTAATGTTGGAAAAGCCGCAAAGTTGGCCAATTCGGTGTGTGGGGGGGTTGAATTGAAGCGAAAATTTAAAAATGATTCTAGCGTCTACAGTTTTCAATTTTTCGCAATTAATTTCAGTACAGCCTATGTTATTGAAATAAAATGAGAACATTATAATCCAAAATCAGCTAATTCAGAACATTACATTTGAGTTTGTTTACCTGATACCATAAATTGCCTCTAGTATCTGCCATGTTTCTGTTCTCGCTATGTAACTCTTTACCATACAATTTAATTGACAAAATATATATTCCGTAAACCAACAAAATTATATGATAATTTAGATTTGGTAAAGAATTCGCTTGACTTTTTTTGTTCGCGTAATGTAAGATACTATATTTCACCCGTGTAGAATACTAGACACAGGATTATGGTTTGATAAATTTGTAATCAAATTTTATATTCTGTGTAATCAAATTTTATATTCTTATAGAACACAGCAGTGTCTTTGACATTACGAAATTTAAATAAAATATATAAACTTAATCATATAAATGTAATGAAACAAAAATATCAACATTTGCTAGAAAAGACAACTTGAGGATTTTTTTTAATTATTTAAATGTCAAGGACTTGTACCACTTCCTTCCGTTTTGCGTCAGTTTTGTTTTTTTCCTCCGGATGCAAAATTGTTAGAAGTGAGGCGACTTGACGCAAAGGAGTGCAAAATGCAAGTTTTGAGAAAAACAGGTTTAAATTTGAAGTTGTATAGGAAAATCACAGGTAATTGTAAATTCTAACAATCATACTTTACGTACTTTTAACACATACACTTATATCCCTTTGCCACTACATAAATTCCTCCAAGAATGTAATTATTCACCATACTCTTTTTTTTTTTCGAAAAAAAATTCACTTACACCTCTTTGCTAGTAACGTCCTCAAATATTAGCACTTACAACTTACAGTTGAATACAGAACTAAACAATGTATTCTCACGTGTTTTAAAAATGAACAGTGCAGTATCCTATCTCACAACACTTAGCCATAACTGTGAGCTTAAAAGTGTGAAGAAACCCTGTATATTCAGTCGCTGGATAGTTATTTTATTTAACGAAGCTCATTACATACTCAAGGCATTAGCGTCGTAAAAACAAATCTGGGCGCGAAAGGGCCGACACATGTTATACACAGAGGCCTCTTATTTCAGGTTGTTTCATGTGACACAGGAGCCATGGCTTCACTAACTTTCACAACGAAGTCACGTTCGCGATTTTTGAGTCCTAAAATTCCATTGTCCCCGGACGGATGTGAGCTCGTGACCTTCTTATAACCAAAGACGCGTTGGTTACCACTAGTCCATTAGGAGCGTACATCCCCACTCGGGGCAAGGGCGATCCCTTACGGGAGTTACTTTACTTACGGTTATTTTCCATTTGACTAAAATCAAGGAAACCAAAATAATAAAAAATATACTAAATGCTATTGTTAGGATCCCAGATACACTGTACAGCTGCTGTTTGAACAAACGGTGGATATTTCCGCTTAGCAGCCAACAGTTTGCATGTTGGTAGGACCCCAGATACACTGTACAGCTGCTGTTTGATCAAACGGTGGATATTTCCGCTTAGCAGCCAACAGTTTGCATGTTGGTAGGACCCCAGATACACTGTACAGCTGCTGTTTGATCAAACGGTGGATATTTCCGCTTAGCAGCCAACAGTTTGCATGTTGGTAGGACCCCAGATACACTGTACAGCTGCTGTTTGAACAAACGGTGGATATTTCCGCTTAGCAGCCAACAGTTTGCATGTTGGTAGGACCCCAGATACACTGTACAGCTGCTGTTTGAACAAACGGTGGATATTTCCGCTTAGCAGCCAACAGTTTGCATGTTGGTAGGACCCCAGATACACTGTACAGCTGCTGTTTGAACAAACGGTGGATATTTCCGCTTAGCAGCCAACAGTTTGCATGTTGGTAAGACCCCAGATACACTGTAGAACTGCTTTGTGTACAAACTGGATAATTGCGACAAACAGTCTGAATGTTTATTTCTCTTGATGTTTTAAAAAAAATATAAATCAATAAGATTCTGTATTTTTTTTCGATTCCATTTTGGTATCATTTTCACGTCTTGAGTCCATTTAGCATTTTTTACTACTTTAAGAAGTGGTAAATCCATCGTGAGTAGGCCGCGATGGACTAGTGGTACCGAAGATCACGGGTTCAAACACGGTCGGTGTCGATGGATTTCACAAGAAGAAAAATCCAATGAGCAATTCCTCCGGGTGATAATTTAAGCCGTGGGTCCCGAGTCTGAAGATTCTCAGTCTCGTAAGCCTGAATAAATAGGCATCTAAGCAAAATTTACAGACCTTCTTCTTCCTAATAAAAACCTTATTTATACGATAAATGACATCTTTAGGGAAGTAATCGTACTTGGTCCAGTATCTCCTAATACAGGAGATGCTAAAGCGGTTAAAAAAACACATGTAAAGTCTTCGTGTGTTTTTCCACTGTAAAATGTATCAGCACTAATTATGAATTTAAAACATGCGAGTAAGTTGTTTTATTTATTCTAATAGGACATCAACATGTAGATGCATTGGATAGGGAACACTTTGTTTGGTTGAGAAAAACTAGGAAGCTGAAATGAAACAGTAATAGATAAGTGTGAATCACGTGCTGCAGACCTCACAAGGGCATGCGGGTGGGCGATGCCTGGACCACATCCTAGACATTATGAATATTATGTTGGTCTTGGCGAGATGAATAGAAGACCATCTGGCCTTAACTCCACCAGGATAAATAAATAAATAAACCAGTTATCAGAGTTACTGAAATAAATAGTGACAGTCCCAGTGCCGGTTAAGGCCAAACTCAGACCCCATCTGCATAAGGAGATGAGAAGGGTGAGAAGTAAAATATAAATATTGGCCGAATTGAGCCACATCCATTACTTTTGTAGTCGATAAACTGTCAGGTGCATAAAACTTTATAGTAAATATATACCTGAGTAATCATCTACCTTTTGTAAAAATAGAAATGGTACAGAAAGCGCACCAATTGTTTTACTTGAATAATAATGTTTGAAATATTAAAGATAAAATACGACATACATCTGGTACATTAATACTACCATCCTCGTGAACAAATTCATTAGTTCTTGTTTCGCTACTCCTAAAGATTTTCTTAATCTTTCTAAATATCGTGTGATCTTCCCAAATGTCTTCTTCCTGTCATCATATGGGCTGGACAATCCTGGGTATGTCAAAGCTTCTCTAGAATCTTCCTCCACACTCTCCTCTATCCCTGGCAACCAACCAAGTTCTAAGGGCCTCACATTTTGTGATATTCCATCCATCTTAAGTTTGGTCTTCCAATCCTCCGTCTTCCGTCTAGTTTACTTTACACAGTTTTTCTAATTTTCTCACTCCCATTCATCCTGCCATCTCAACCTGCTGATCCTAATATCTGTAATAATATTTAATGAGTTATACAATTGTATGTTTCTGTCAATTCTCCATTTTCCTTTATAGACACCAGAACACCAGATATATCTTACTGAGGAAGTTTTTAAACGAAAATCTCCAGTTGATATTTGACATGACCTGTCATAGTCACTCCCACGTGTTAGCACTGGTCCAGTTAGTGTTTTACATAATCTAATTTTTGGTCCACATATCAGATATTTTGATTTAAATATTTCAGAATTGAGAAATAACATTCGTTTGTATATTGTACCCCTCTATTTTCTTCTAATTTGAATACTATTTTGTTTATTTATTTGGCCTTCTAAATAAATAAACTTAATTAATTTCTCAACTGTGAAATTCTGTACCTTAATATGCTATTCAGTTCTATCAAATATTCCATTTTCATTTGAAAAAAAATTCACGCAGTCTATTAAAATCACTAATGAATTGGGGCTGAATGTAAACATTAATAAAATGAAATATATGGCTACCAATATAAATATAGTATATTGCGAAAACGGACTTTTAATGAAAAATTAGGAAAATTTTGAAGAGGTGACTAAATTCAATTTCCTAAGAACAATAATTACAAACAAAAGTGAAATGCAGAAAGAAATTAAACATTGGCTCAATTCTGCACTCTTACCCCAACTTCTTCTAAAAAAGTTAACCTGAAAATGAAAAGTCTTATTCGCCCAGTTATAGTATTAGGATGCAAAACGTGGCCTCTCACTTTTAGGGAGGAGGAAAGATTACGAGTGTTTGAAAATGAAGTTCCTATGAAAATTGTAGGAACAAAGAGATGAGCAGACAGACGTATGGAGAAGACTACATAACACATGATCTTTATGGGATGTAATATAAACATATAAAAATATATAAATGGGGAATGAAAGAGAGACATGGAAACTCAGTAGGTTTGCCAAGATTGAGTTGGAAGAATAACATTAACCATGATTTCAAGGAAGTAGATTATACAAGTGATGATTTAAAGAAAATTAACTGAAAATAGGGAAAGTATGGAGAGCTTATTTCCGCACGGCCATGAACCTACTGGTCCGATAGTGCCAGTGAATTAATTGGTAAGTACAAGATTCAGCCTTTTCTTTGTAATTTGATGAATGCAAAAAATACGGTCTTACTTACTCACTTACTCACTGGCACTATCGAACCCGTAGGTTCATGGCCGCACGGACATAAGCTCTCCATACATCCCTATCCTGAGCTAATGCTTTCCAATCATGCCTTGTATAATCTACTTCCCTCAAATCATAGTTAATGTTGTTCTCCCACCTCATTCTTGGTCTACCAACTGGGCGTTTTCCTTCTGGCTTTCCTACAAGAAGTTTCCATGCACGTCTTTCATTCCCCATACGCGCAACATGTCCTGCCCATCGCAGTCTACGGGACTTAACTGTTCTTATTATATCTGGCTTCCTATAAAGACCATGTAGTTCATTGTTATGTAGTCTTCTCCATTCACCTGTCTGTTCATCTCTCTTTGGTCCAAAAATTTTCCTAAGAACTTTATTCTCAAATACTCGTAATCTCCTTTCCTCCCTTAAAGTAAGAGTCCATGTTTCGCACCCATATAATATAACTGGTAGAATAATAGTTTTATATATTTTCAGCTTAACGTTTTTTGAAAGGAGTTGGGACATCAAAAGTCTCTGCAATGCATAATAGCATGCATTTCCAGAATTGAGCCTATGTTTAATTTCTTTGTGCATCTCATTCCTATTTGTGATTATTGTTCCTAGGTATTTGAATTCAGCCAATTCCTCAAAATTTCCCTCATTTGTCATTAGCTGTCCATTTCCATTATATAATGTATTTCTACGTGTGACCATATATTTAGTTTTACTGATATTTACTTGCAGTCCTAATTTCTTAGTGTTACTCAATAGTGTGTGCGTGTTGGCCTTTAGTATCTCCTCGCTATCGGCCAGTAGTACTACATCATCAGCATAAACTAACAGCTTATTAATACCATTCAGTTGTAAGCCTTCCTCATTCTCTAAAGATTTAATGGCATGCTCTAGTACAAAATTAAATAGTAGAGGAGATAGTGCATCTCCTTGCTTCAACCCATTCTGGATTTCAAAAGTGTCTGAAAACTGTTTGCCTACACGCACCCTACTCGTTGAGCCATTTAGACACATTCGTATAAGTCTAACTAACTTTTTAGGAATTCCGAACTCCAGCAGGATACTATATAACTTCTCCCTCTTAATTGAATCATATGCTTTTTTGAAGTCTACATATAGTTGATGTACAGTACCATATATTCCCATTTCTTTTCTAAAATCTGTCTTATACTAAAAATCTGATCTGTTGTAGACCTGTTTCTTCTAAATGCACATTGATGATCTCCTAGAATGTCATCAATATAGGGAGTAAGTCTGCTTACTAATATATTTGTTAGAATTTTGTACGAAGTTGAAAGTAATGAGATGCCCCTATAGTTGTTGCAATCAGTTTTATCTCCTTTCTTATAAATTGGTACGATAATTGATTCCTTCCATTCATCTGGAAGAGCTTCTTTTTCCCAAATCATAGTAAGCAACCAGCGTATCTTGTCCATCAATTTTTCTCCCCCTGATTTTATCAGTTCTGCTGGGATCTCATCTGAACCTGATGCTTTATACATCTTCAATTTTTCAATTGCCATTTCAACCTCTAATGCACTTGGCTCTGCGACTAGCATTTCTGCTGTCTGTAACTTATCCTCCTCAATGTCCTGTTCTGTATGTACATTTAATAGCTGATTAAAATAACTTTTCCATCTATTTAATATACTCTTGGAATCTGCAATCATATCCCCATTTTCATTCCGAATTATGTTTGTTCTAGCCTGAAACCCTTTCTTCTCTATACTAATTCCCTGATATAATTCTCTAATGTTCCTATTTTTTGCATTCATTTCAAGATCATTAATCTTCTCTCTCAAATATTCCCTCTTCTTACTCTTTAGTAACTTGGTGGTTTCCCGTCTAACACTACCCAATTGCTCTAAATTTACCTCATTTGGCTCGTGTAACCATTTCATTTTTGCTAGCTTTCTTTTCTTTACGATGTCGGCACATTCCTCATCAAACCATTTCTTGTTTTGCCTCTTTTTTAAACAACCAATGCTTTCTGATGCTGACAATTTAATAGTATCTCTTATAGCCTCCCATTCTTTATTTATATCAGTTTCTTCTTCGTTTGCCACATTGTCATCTGAAGATTCCAGTACTTCAAATCTATTAGCAATTTTGATTTGGGTATTCTTGCCGCATTTCATCATTTTTCAAGTTTTTTAATTCATATTTTACAGAATCATCTTTAGCGTTTGTTCCTCTCATAAGCGATAGCCGTTGTCTGATTTTCACCTTGACCAGATGATGATCTGAATTGCAGTCTGTCCCTCTTACTGATCTAATATCAATGATGCTACTGTGCCAGCGTTTATCCACTAATACATGATCTATCTGGTTCCGAGTTTCTCCATCTGGGGACGTCCAGGTGTATTTATGAATATCCTTATGCTGAAATGTTGTGCTCTTAACAATGAGATTCTTTGATGTGGCAAATGTGACTAATCTAACCCCGTTGTCGTTACTATCTTCATGAAGACTGAATTGCCTATGGTTGGTTTGAATATATCTTCCCGCCCCACTTTTGCATTTAAATCTCCTAAGACAATTTTCATATGATATCGTGAAAGGCTATCAAATAAGCATTCTAATTCTTCATAGAACTCATCCTTGATCTTGTCATCTTTATCTTCTGTGGGGGCATGTACATTTACAATTATAAAATCATGTCGTTTACCCTTTATAATTATGTATGATATCCTATCACTAACAAACTTAATATCTCGGATAGCGGATAGGATCCTCCTTCTGACTAAAAAAACCTGTTCCAAATGCAGGTCTTTCTGCACCCCCATAGTATAATGCAAAGCTTCCTGATTCCTGACTACCTTCTCCTGGCCATCTAACTTCCTGTAAAGCGACTATATCCAAGGGCAATTTATCCAATTCCCACGTTAATATGTCTAGTGCCCCGCTATTGTATAAAGTCCTAACATTCCATGTTCCTAGGAACATGTCCCTGTGTTTGAGCCTTTGGCATGGGTTCCCTGAAGTAGTCCCCGCCCGGAGAACCGAATGGGGGACTATTTGACCTCCGGAAAATTTTACCCCAGTAGAACCCATGTCCGCATTTCTTGACGGTTGTATTTTTACGGTGAAAGATCGTCACTCTTTCGACCAAGGTACTTATTTTGTCTGGCTTATCACCTTCAACCAGTCCGGCATGGGTAACCCTATCGGCAGCAATGCTACCGCCGGCATAGCTCTCAGGATCATTTAAGCACACAAGCCACTCCACCACGACAAGGTAAAGATACCATGGAGGGCAAAAATACGGTCTAAATAAAAAATTTCAGAATTGAGTTTTCAAATGCTATAGTCTTGGTAGTTTTCCCAAAAAATGTCTAAATTCTCGAAAGTTTCAAACCTTCAAAATATACAATATCTAGAGATTGTGTTCGTAATTTCTAATGCAAAATATCCGGTCTAATATAATAAATTTCAAAATTGAGTTTCAGAACGCTATAGTCTTGGTGTTTTTTTTTCTCCAAAAGTGTCAAAATTTTTAAAATTGTAAAAATACAATCTAGAGAGTGTGTCCCGGGTTTCTAATGCAAAAAATCCGGTTTCATTCTAAAATTTCAGAATTGAGTTTTCGAAGGCTATAATCGTGGTGATTTTTCCAAAAATGTCAAAATTTTCGAAAATTTGAAAACTGCGAAAATACAATCTAGAGGCTGTGTCCGGGGTTTCTAATACAAAATATTCGGTCCAAATCCAAAATTACAGAATTGGGTTTCCAAGGCTATAGTCTAAAAAATTGTCAACGTTTTCGAAATTTTGAAAAAATAATTAATACAATCTAGAGGTCGTGTCCGGGATTCTAATGCAGAAAATTCGGTCTAAATTCAAAATTTCACAATTGAGGTTTCGTAGTCTGTAGTGTTGGTGGTATTCGCAAAAAGTCAACATTTTCGATATTTTGACAAATTCAAACATAAAATCTACAGGTTGCGCCCGGAAATTCGAATGCAAAAAGTTCAGTCTACATCCAAAATTTCAGAATTGAGTTTTCCTAGGCTATAGTCTTGGTGTTTTTCCAAGAAATGTCAAAACTTTTGAAATTTTCAAAACTGCAAAAATACATTATAGAGGGTGTGTCCTGGATTTATAATGCAAAAAAATCCGGTTTAAATCCAATAATTCAGAATTGATTTTCAAAGGCTATATGAAGACTTAATTTTCCAAAAAAAAAAATGTCAAAATTTCGGAAATTTGAAAACTTAAAAAGTACAATCTACAGAATGTGTCCAGGATTTCTAATGCAAAAAATCCAGTATAAATCCAAAATTCAGAATTGTGTAATCCAAGGTCTTGGTTTTTTTTAAAAAGTCAAAATTTTCGAAATTTTCAAAACTTAAAAAATCAATGTACAGGGTGTGTCCGGGATTTCTAATGCACAAATTCCGTCTACATCGGAAATTTCAGAATTGAGTTTTGGAAGTCTATAGTCTTGGTGGTTTCCCCAAAAATGTCAAAATTTTCGGAATTTCAAAAAATGCAAAAATACAATCTAGAGGGCGTGTCCGCGACATCTAATGCAAGAGATACGTTCTAAATCCAACATTTCAGGATTGAGATTTCAAAGACTATAATCTTGGTGTTTCTTTCCCCAACAAGTCTAAATTTTCGAACTTTTCAAAACTGCAAAAATACAATCTACGGGGTATGTCCGGGATTTCTAATGCAAATAATCCGGTCTAAGTCCAAAATTTCAGAATTGAATTTTTTTACGGCTATAGTCTGGGTGTTATCCCAAAAATATCAACATTTTCAAAATTTTGAAAACTTCAAAGATGCAATCTACAGGTTTTTTCCAAAATCTCTAATGCAAAAAATCCGGTCTAAATCCAATATTTCAGAATTGACTTTACGAAAGCTATATTCTTGGTGTTTTTCCCAAAAATGTAAACATTTCCGAAATGCTCAAACCTTCAATACAGTAGAGGATGTTCGGGGATTCTAATACAAAAAATCCTATCTAAATCTAAAATTTCAAAATTGAATTTTCTAAGGTTTGGTATTTTCCCCTAAAATGACAAAACTTTCGACATTTTGGAAACTGCAATAGTAAAATCTAGAGGGTTTTACCGGAATCTCTAATAAAAAAACATCCGGTCTAAATACAAAATTTCAGAATTTGGTTTTACAGGGCTATAGTATTGGTAGTTTTCTCAAAAAGTCAAATCATTTCGAAATATGAAAACTACTTAAATACAATCTAGAGGTGTGTCCAATATTTCTAATGCAAAAAATCCAGTCGAAATCGAAATTTCATATTTGAGTTTCTAAGGCTACATAGTCGTATTGTTTTTTTTTTTAAATGTCAAAATTTTCAAATTTCAAAAATACTGTCCACAGGGTGTGTCCGGAATTGCTAATGCAAAAAACCGAAGTGCATAATTTCATAATTAAATTTTCAAAGCTATAATCTTGATTTTTTAATAGTGTCAAATTTTTGAAAACTGCAAAAATACAATCTAGAAGAAATGTCTTCGATTTCCTATGCAAAAAACCCGGTCTAAATCCAACATTTCAGAGTTGAGTTTTTTTTTCAAAAAGTCATTATTTTCGATATTTTGAAAGCTGTGAAAATATTATTTAAAGGGTGTGTCCGAAATGTCTAATGCAAAAAATCCTATCTAAATCCAAAATTTCAGAATTCAGATTTCGAAGGCGGTATTTTTCCCTACCATGTCAAAATTTACGAAATTATTAAAATTGCAAAAATACAATCCAGAGGGTGTGTCCGGGATTTCTAAAGCAGAAAATCCGATCTAATTCCAAAATTTCAGAAATGAGTTTTCAAATTTTTTGTGGTGTTTTCCCCCAAAATGTCAAAACAATCGAAATTTTCAATACTGCAAAAATACATTCTAGAGTGATCTTGTAGAAGATTTCCGGGCTGTTGGCCGTGGTCTTGAGGCTTGTAGTTCCCCGACGTTTCGCCAGAGACTGCGTCCGGCATCCTCAAGGGTTGTCTAGAGACTGGCAATTTTGTCGACTACCTGCTTTATTTAAAAATTAATATAAAATTATGGAATATCCACCTGAAAGGTCCGTCTCCTCAACTTAATTAATACAGTTAAATGATTAATTAAGTTGAGGAGACGGACCTATCAGGTGAATATTCCATAATTTTATATTAATTTTGAATAAACCTCAACGGAACACATCATGAATCTTATAAAAGTTGATGCTTTATTTATACATTTATCCGCGACGTGTTCTCTGCGCGGTCCGTTATTTCGTAAATTGTATCTGCCTTCTGGTTGGTTAGCATTAGGGTCTTCCATTGCACTAATGAGGTTGCTGTCTAAGTCAATATACATTCTAGAGTGTTACGGTAATTTCAAAAGCAAAATATCCGGTTTAAATATGACATTTCCGAATTGAGTTTTCGAAGGCTATGGTCTTGGTGGTTTTCCCCAAAAATGTCAAAATTTTCGAAATTTCAAAAACTGCAAACATACAATCTAAAGGGTTTGTCCGGGATTTCTAATGCAAAATCCCGGTTTCAATTTCAGAATTCAGTTTTTCAAGGCTTGGATTGGTTTTCCCAAAAATGTCAAAATTTTGGAAATTTTGAAAACTGCAAAAAAAAAACAATCTTGAAAAAAATATAAAAATTTTGATAAAATACAATAAAATTTTGAAAAATAAAATAAAATATTAAAAAATATATAAAAGTTTTGAAAAAAATATATACAAATTTAGAAAAATAATATATATTTTATTAAAAATATATAAAAACACGGAAAAAATAAAAATTTTGGAAAATATAAAAAATTTTGAAAAATATATAAAAATTTTGAAAAATTATAAAAAAATTTTTGGAAAAAAATATATAAATATTTGGAAAAAATATATAAAAATTTTGAAAAAATATAACAATTTCGAAAAATATATAAAAATTTGAAAAAAATATATAAAAATTTGGAAAAAATTATGAAATTTTTTGAAAAAATATAAAAATTTTGACTCTAAAAATCTAATCCATACTTGAAAACCATACTATAGTATTTTTTAAAAAATATAAAAAATTAAAAAAAAAAGAATATAAAAATTTTGAAAAATAATATAAAATTTTGAAAAACATAAAAATTTGAAAATAATATAAATTTTTTAAACAAATATATAAACATTTTGAAAAAATAATTTATTTTTTAGAAATACATATAAAAAACTTTAAAAAATATAAAATTTTGGAAAAAATCAAAAATTTTGAAAATATACAAAAAATATTGAAAAATAATATAGATTTTTAAAAATATATAAAAATTTTGAAAAAATTATATAAAAATTTTGAAAAATAATATAAATAATTTGAAAAAATATATAAAAATTTAGAAAAATAATATAAATTTTTTAAAAAATATACAAAAACTCTGAAAAAAATATAAAAATTTTGGAAAAAATATAAACATTTTGAAAGTTATATATAAAAATTTTGAAAAAAAATAATTATTTTGAAAAAATATATAAAAATTTTGGAAAAAATATAAAAATTTTTGAAAAAAATACAAAAATTTCGGAAAAATATATAACAATTTTGAAAAATATAAAAATTTTGGGAAAAGTATAAAAATTTTGAAAAAAATATATAAAAATTTTGGAAAAAATATGAAAATTTTGAAAAAAATTAATATAAAAATTTTGGAAAAAATATAAAAATTTTCGAAAAAATATACAAATTTTGAAAAAATATAAAAATTTTGAACTGCCAAAACACACATTCTGCTAGAGACTCTAGAAGAGGAAGGGTTCAAAATAGCGAATAAAAAGGAGACCCCAACTTATTTCGCACAGAACGGCCACAGCACGGTCGATCTAGTAT
Source organism: Diploptera punctata (assembly GCA_030220185.1). NCBI lineage: Eukaryota > Metazoa > Arthropoda > Insecta > Blattodea > Blaberidae > Diploptera > Diploptera punctata. Next base: position 352,739 of record JASPKZ010008071.1, read on the forward strand.
TCTTTAAAGGAGAAAATCTAAAACTAATCAAACAAAACGGGCTATGGAACTCCGCAGCGGCACCCATATGGAAACACATCCGATAATGACATGTTTCCATATGAAAATACACACAACGAGGAAACAAGCGAATGGACCAAATATATACACCAGGCAAATACCAACAGGAAGTAATAAAACTCAACGAAGAAAACATCGAGAAAGCAAGGGATCTAATAGAAGAAGGCAAACTCGAAGAAGCCCTAGAAATCTCCACCCAAGTGATGAAGAAAGCTATAAAAGTAAGAAAAAGAAGACTTGCACAAATATGGTTCGACCAAGAATGCTACAAGGACAGGAAAGAAACATTGCATGCACTACACATAGCAAAAACCTACAAACGACAGGAAGACCTACCAATACGCAGAAAAGAGAGGAATACAAAGGAATACTAAAAGGAAAAGAGAAGAATATACAGAAAGACAAGGAAGAAAGTTAGCGGAGGACGCCAAATCAAATCGTATATAGCATTGAAAAAGATGAATCTCGCCCACAACAGGAGAAATTCACAAACAAAAATGGGAAAGCCACTTCTCAGACCTACTGAATAAGCAGGACTTGGACCGAGCATATGACTTGGGACAAAACGAAACTCACACAGATCCAAGAACCGATAACATCACAAGAACTCAGAAAGGCATAAATAGAGGGAATAACAAAAAATCTGCAGGCCCAGACAACACATCTACATGGAACACCTCAAAGGAATCGCTCGACAACTTAGAGGAACTATGGAAAGACTTGATGACCAAATGCATACAGAAAGGAGAAATACCAGAGAGAGGAACACAGCGACCCTAAAGATACTATATAAGGGAAAAGGGGAGATAGCATCACCTGATTCATTCAGAGGAGTAGCGCTAGAAACGCCTCCTTAAAGTGTTCACAAAGATCCTCAATGAAAGACTCCTAGAAGCGACCAAGGGACACATCCCGGAAAAAACCAATTTGGATTTACGAAAGGCAGAAGCAACTGTACAAGCAGTGAAATATCTATTGGACCAAGTAGTAAGACGCCCAAGACATACAAGAGGGAAGTACCATGCAGTATTCGTCGATTTCAAGAAGGCTTTTGACTCAATAAACAGACAAAAGCTCATTGAGAAACTGAAACAGATTGATCGGAAAGAGGAGACCCACTAGTGAGAATAATCGAAGCCTGCCTACCAGCGAAACATAGTCCAGTAAACAACAATGTTGAAATTTTCGGAAGATATCGTACAGACGAACGGAGTTCTGCAAGAGATCCCATGAGCCCCACACTGTTTAACACTATACAGCAGACTTGAAAATAATCGAGGAAAACTCAAAGCAAAATAATCTTATATGCAGACAAAAGGAGTACATACAAAGCAATCAAAAGATAGATATTGTTGGCACAGGAGGACAACGTGCAGGATAAATGACGAGAAAACAGTCCAGATGACATTTAGAAAAGGGGAAATCACATCAAAAGACAAATATACCCTACTCAATCAACCACTCAAAAAGTGGAAAATACCAATATTATATTCCTCTACGACACAGCAACGCCCATCGGAATACCTCCAAGAAAGAACATCGGCGCCATCCGACATCATACATATCCCGAATTGTCCAACTTATCGACGGGTACATCATGCAGTTATCAAAACGACAGTGGCACCATTATACATATTGAATAGAGTAATTTGGGAAACTTAAGATCGGGATTGATCAGAATCGAAAAGTCAAGCATGTTCTGAACGGATCCTGAGAATAGGAAAACAGACCTCTCGTTTTGCTTTGAACTCATGAGAGAGCCCTACTTCCTAGATGAATAAGAACCCATTTTACACAATCCACAGAACTACCAGAAATTCATACGCATCAAAGGGAAAATAGAAGAAGGAAAATAGACATAGATTTCTACACCACAACTGCCATGAGGACGGACAGAGGACCAGGAGGAG